>NC_061161.1:55887715-55957715 GCF_022113875.1 Hydra vulgaris | reverse complement strand
TTAGGCTGTCTCATCTTGTGATCTTAGTGTTGATGGTTATCTTCTTTTGATTATAAACAACTCCAATAGTCACATGCATGGTTTCGGCATTTACATTGGTAAGAATTTGTCGGAAAACTAGGTTTGAATCCACAGACTATTTTTTTATGTGCTTTCGTTTAGCACCACTTCACTCTATCACTTTTCTCTTTGTTCTATATCGCTCTCCTTATCTCAAGACTGCACTCGCTCGCATATCGCTCTCCTTATCTCAAGACTGCACTCTTTTTGATGTTATTTCTGATCAAGTTGACCAAGCCCTTCTCTCTTTATCCATTAGCCAATATTGTTGTCGTTGGTGACTTTAATGCTCATCACACAGAATAGCTTGGCTCTAGTGTCAGTAAATCTGCAACTCAAATAGTCAACTTTCCAACTCGCTTTCCAGACAACCTGAATCATTTACCTTCTCTACTCAACTTATGACTTGTTTCTGATCCTAGTCAGTGCTCAGTTTCTCCACATTCACCCTTAGGTGCTTCTGATCACAGTTTGATCTCTCTAAAACTATTATCTCATTCTTCTTCATCATCTGAATCTCCCTATCATTGTACCTCTTATAACTACCTTAATGCTGACTCTTTCCATGATTTTCTTCATGATGGCCCTTGGGAAAGAAATCTTTTATCTTCTTGCTGACAAATGTGCTTTTTACATAGATTCAGGCTGTTATGGAATCGTAGATTCAGGCTGTTATGGAATCTTTTATTCCCTCTCCACAATTGACCAGGTCAAGCCTCGCTCTTCTACATGGTTTGACCAGATATTGACCGGGTCAAGCTTCACTCTTCTTCATGGTTTTTCTCACATTGTGCATCTGCAATTTCCAATTGAAATCCTTACTTCCATATCTATCAGCAAAACAATTCTTACAAAAATAAAGTTTATTTATTTTTGTAAAATTTTCCCACCCACCTTAAGCTTATTTAGAACCCCCCCGTTTATTAATTTCTACTTGCTTCTAAAAAGAAAAAAAGAAGGTGAGAGTACCTGTTATAGTCTTGCAGAAGTGTTCTCCGGAGCTATCGTCTATACTTTCAAAACTATTCAACAAGTGCTTATCAGAGTATTGTTTTCTAGCCTGCTCGAAAGCTTCATCTGTTATCCCTATTTTCAAAAATTCTGGAGAGCAATCCGATTTATCTAACTACCGTCCCATTAGTCTTCTTCCTATCATAAGCAAGGTTTTTGAATCTTTAATTAACAATCACTTAATTTCTTATCTTGAATCTAATAACTTACTTTTTGATCATCAATACGGATTTCAATCTTCTCATTCTACAGCTGATTTACTAATAGTAATAACCGATAGGTTTTATCATGCGTTAGATAAAAGTGGAGTGGTTATGGCCATTACTCATGATATTTCTAAAGCTTTTGATAGAATTTGGCATGCTGGTCTTCTCCTTAAGCTTTCTTCTTACAGTGTATCTGGTAACGCCTTTAAAATTATTAAATCCTTCCTTCCCAATCATAGTGTAAAAAGTGCTGTCCTCGATTGACAGCACTTTTCTTCTTATTCTGTAACTTCAGGAGTTCCTCAAGGTTCGATCCTTGACCCTATACTCCTTTTAATTTACATTAATGATCTTCCAGATATTCTCACATCTAAGGTGGCATTGTTCACTGATGATACTACCATTTATTCTTGTTATGATACAAAGCCATCTCTGGATGGGGCATTTGATCTTGAAAGGATCTCATTTTTGCCACAGCATGGGGCTCACAGTGGCTGGTGAATTTTAATTCAGATAAAAATCAATTTTTTTTTAGCCAATCGTTATTGCAATAATTTAGACCTTCCTATTTTTATGAATAGTAATTTACTCAATGAGACATCTACCCTTCATCGTCTAGGATTAACTCTTACTTCCAAACTTTTATGGAAACCATATATCAAATCTGTTCCCAAATTAGCATGTGCTAAGGTTGAATCTCTTTATCGAGCTCAAGACTTTCTTACTCCAGATTCTATTCTCTATCTCTATAAATCTCAAATCCGGCCTTGTATGGAATACTGTTTCTATATCTGGGGCAGATCATCCAATGATGCCCTTTCTTTTTTAGACAAGGTGCAAAAATACATTGTCAACCTCCAACCATTATCACATCATCGTAATGTTGCTTCTCTTTCTCTTTTTTACAAATACTTTAATGGACATTACTCTAAAGAGCTAGCGTCTCTTGTGCCATCTACTAGAATTCATTCTCGTGTTACTCGTCAGTCAATTAAGTCTCATCCTTTTTCTGTGACTGTTCCTAAGTGCTCCAAAAACTCATTTTTCTAGTTTTTTTCCTTGAACATCAGTTCTTTAGAATTTGCTACCTTTATCTTGCTTTCCTGATTCAAATAATTTTCCATAGTTTAAGTTGTCTGTCAATTGTTATCTTGCTCTACAATCTTCATCTTCTCTTTTCCAGTAACTTCCAACTCTTATAGTGCTTGCAGCCTTGCTGGGAGCGAAGATGTTTAAAAAAAAAAAAAAAACCTGCCTGGTTGTCCGACTAGTTTTTTAAGTATTTTTAAAAGTTGTGTCATTCTTGAGAATAGATTTATTTGACACATACTCCATTAGTTCTTGAATATTTATTGAAAATAAACAGAAAAAACACAAGATGTGGACATACGGCCTTTTGGTTCTTGGCTGATGTATTGTCAAACTGCCTGAAATCAAAGCCTAATAGTCATCTGATGAGTAAATAGTAAATCTTATTTTTTACATTTATTGCTTAAAAATTTATAAATTTATGTAAAGCTTTACTTTTAAACATTAAAAATATGTTTCGGTTTAACCAAAATTTTAATCGGCACATAATTGCGCTTACTAATGTTAGTAAAACGGCGGAAGTTCTACAAATTACCAGTTAAAAAATAAAAAACCCACCCTGAATAACCATTAGAAAAAGAATTAAAAACTCATACACATAAAAAATAGTTGCAGAATCTACTTTCATGTGAAGACAGATGGATTATCTAACTTTACTGGTATTTAAACCAAGTTGAATCATTTAAAAGTAAATAACTTTTTCAATTTAAAAGTAAATTTTCGTCTTCATTTAAATAAATGATAAACATTCTTTTCTAAAAAAATCGATACCAAAACACGTACTTATTTATTTAAACATGTACTTATTTTATGTAGTTATTTACTTATTTGCAATTCGTCATGGGTGGGTTTTCATTTTTGACCCTACCCCCCCCCCCCCCCCCACACACACACACACACCCTTCCTTAATATAATGTTTATTCTTTACATTTGCTTCATAATTATGAATTTAATGTTTATACTAAGCATCTGCGTCTTCTCGTATCCTCTCAGAAATTCGTTTTGACACGGTACAAAATAATAATTTTCGTTTCTTGCCGTTTTTACGAAACAAAAAAATATCATATCGTTTTGTGTCGTATTTTTACGAATCAAGTAAAGCTTGTTTTGTTTCGTACCGTATTTTTACGAAACAAAAAAATTTTGTTTTGTTGTGTATCGTTATTTACGAAACAAAATAAACTTGTTTTGTTTCGTATCGGTTTTTATGGAATATTTCATAACTCTCCCGCCTCAAACAGATATCTCACGATTCCCCGAGCAATACATGAACTTTGACATTCAAGCAGAATAAATGCGCGTTTAATACTTACTAACTTAATGTTTCTTAAACAAAAATTTAACTAAAAAGTATATTAACAAAGCAATGCAATTGCATCATTTTCATAAGGTTTAGCGTATCTAAGAAAATTTGCAAACGTTAATACGACATTATAATTTAAAAAAACGATAACAAAGAAGTTGTCAACTGTAGGTAGAATTTACTGTAATAATTTGTTAACTTTAAGTTCATCTAGACTTTATATACATATAAATTATATATTTATATGTATATAAACTCGCATCAAGAGTTTGCAATCTTTGTTTGAATGAAATATTTCAAATTTTATTATATAAAGGAGAGAACCTACTAAATACGAGATTATTGTGTTAACTTTCAATATCCAGCAAAACTAATTAATTTATTGTTTAAAAATTTGATTTCTACTAAAAATATCCTACCTATTTAATAACTTTCAAAAATATTTTTTTGAAAGTTATTCAAAAAGTTATTATGAAAACTGGCATTTTATGAAAATACAAATTTTTCATCTGTCGCCGCGATGAAAAATTATTCATCGGGCATATATATATATATATATATATATATATATATATATATATATATATATATATATATATATATATATTATATATATATATATATATATATATATATATATATATATATGTATATATATGTATATATATATATATATGTATATATATATATGTATATATATATATGCCCGGCGCGATGTGACGGCCCGGGATGACTTGACACCTTCTCGCGCCGGCCCTGGTCGGATATTTCCGGAATTCCGGATATTTTCTGGAATTCCGGAGTATTTTTTTCAACTTTTAGTTTTTCCGGATATCCAAAATGTTTTCCATACATACAAGTTTAGGTACATATTTTTGTGATATATTTCTTTTTTAAGTTTTTTTACTCGTTGCTCATACAAGAATTAATGATATTTCAAAAAAAAAATTGGAAACAATTCAGCTAAAATCAAAATCAAGGGGAATATAAGGGAAAATGTATTCCGGATTTTTAAAATACGACCAGGATGATCTATGGAATTGATTTTATTAGTTAAACATTCAAATTAGTTTCCACTTAAAAAAAGCTTTGTTTGTTTCCCCATTCTTTTGATCAACATCGTAGTTATTCTCAATCATTTAATCATGCCTATAAAAGTTAAAATTTTATGGAATTATTTCAGCAAGGTTACTGTGTCAGGTGTTAAATTTGGGGAATGTAAAAAGTGTCAAATCCAAATCAAGTTAACTGATGGATCCACTAGAGGTATTAGGTCCCCATATTAAAAATTCATATATTTCTTGTTCGTCTCGTTTTTTACCGTTTCATTTTGGAAAAAGTTTAACCTTATTTAATTTCGTACCGGTCTTTACCAAACAAAAAATTATTTTTTCGATTTGTACCCGAAACAAGAAAATTTTATTTCGTTTTGTACCGTTTTTTCCAAAATTGTATAAAAATTGTTTCGTTTCCTACCGGTTTTATCAAAATAATATTTTTTATCGTTTCGTCTTGTACCATTTTGAGACGCAGGTGCTTAGTTTATACTAATTATGAAACTCCTAATTATCCCAAAAATTTAACATTTGTGAAAGAAATTGCTTTTCATTAAATATTTTGTACTTCTCCTTTTTATTTGAATGCTATGATTTTTTCGCGAAAATCCAATTAAATATTCTTTTTATTATAAATAATGATCTATTTGTTTAATATTTAATCAAATCAAATAAAAATTTTAGGAGATGCTGACGTACAGCTAAATCCAAAGAAAAAGGTAAAATTTTATTTTAGTTGAGGGGCCATATATTACATGCGCAAAAAATCTCCAGATTTTGCACCTCGTATATTTTTGTAAACCCCCTCCCCTCCCATGCGTACGTAAGTTTAGTGATTCTACCCCCTCCTTCCTTCCTCCTCCCTCATAAGTTTCATATGATCGGTGATCTAACCCCTTCTCCCAATTCCATTCGCGCACGCGAGCGTTCTTTTTTTTTTGCGCTGTTCAAACTTTACAACCTTAACAGGCCATGAACGTGAGTGGCGTTCACCTTATTAATGGGCAAGTGAACGTGAACTGCCACCTCAATTTTTTGAGTTTGCGTACATAAATTTGTTGGATATTTCCTGAATTCGGATGTTTTTCTCACCTTTAATTTTTTCCGGATATCCAAAACGTTCTTGATACATACAAGTTTAGGTATAAATTTTTATAATGTATTTGTTTTTTTCACTCATCGCTCTTACAAAACTAAGAAAAGTTTTAAAAAAAGATTAGAAACAACGCAGCTAAAAGCAAAGTTAAGGGGAAAATATTTTCCAGATATTTTACCCAAACAATTTTCCGTATATTTAAAATATGGTCTGGGTGATCTGTGCCATGCACTCGTAGGCAAATTACTCAACTTGGGATACCCCCCTTTCCCCTCTGTGCGTACGTAATAATGGATGGCCCCTAAATAACAAAGGTACAATAGAATTTCAACTTATGTAGATAGTAAAATACGTATATAGGCTAATAGAAAAAAATTTAGCTTAGCCTCGTTATGTTTTTAGTAAATAAATGTGAAAAGCCATTTATAAAACCATTAGCTCGGTAAATTTTTCTTTAGATATGGGAACAAGTGCAACCAGATTTCCGAGTAGATGAAAACGGTGTGCCTGGTTACAAAGGTGGACAATTTACTATAGCTGGAAAGACCGGTCGATTTTCATCTCCTACAATGAAATGTTGTCCTATTAAATAAAGTAGTTTTCGAAATAATATTTTATTAAAAAAATACTTCAGTTGAAGGTTTTATTTTTTATATATATATATATATATATATATATATATATATATATATATATATATATATATATATATATATATATATATATATATATATATATATATATATATATATATATATATATATTAGAGATGTGCAGGAACCAGTTTATGCCGAGTCTCCGATTCCGGGTACCCGGCTGAAAAAACCGGGTCCGGGTACTCGACACCGAGTCCATTTTTTAAAAGTCGGAATAAAAACTTGTAAAATCTCTAGCGCTGAGCTATTCACACAAAATACTCTTTTTATGCTAACTAACCAAAAGTTATGTGGCGGAAGTGCTATTTAGCAAAATCCCGCAATGCAGGGTAAGGGGCCTGAGTTGTAGGGCCTAACTTTTTTTCAAAAGTTGTGCAACAGTTTTTTAATAACTACATTTAGTTTAAAATTATTTTTCTTTCCTGGTGGAGCGGGCCTAAATAATATTTTGTTATAATTATTATCGAAATTAAAATATGAAAAATATGTATAATATTTACCTTATATCTCTACTTTTATGATTTTTGCTTGATACGAATAAAAAGTGGTATCAGCGTTCAAAAGCATTATAAGCGTTTCATTCAAAACTAAATTGCTAAAAATTATCTTGTGTACTAACAAAATAAAAAGAAGCTATTCTAAAAACTTTTTTTATCATTCTTTTTATTCGTATTTTCGAATTATTTCATTTAGCGTTACAGTTTTTGTATCCGTATAAATTTTTTTGCAAAAATGTATTAAAAAATATTTTAAGTGAGTTTGTTTTAAGTTAATAGAACTTTGTGGTTATCGACTACATAACATTCTTAGACTTATATCAAGAAGTTTAATGGTTAAAGTTTAAACTTAAGGAAAAATCAATTTTGAAGATACCCGGTGATAACGGGTATCTTAACGGTAAGATAACGGAAAAATCAATTTTGAAGATACCCGGTGCCGGGTACTGCAACAAAATGGCCGATACCGGGTACCCGGTAAAACAGCCGAATTGCCGGGTCCGAATATATATATATATATATATATATATATATATATATATATATATATATATATATATATATATATATATATATATATATATATATATATATATATATATATACATTTTTTACCTTAGGCATTTGCAGAAAACTGAATATAATTTTTAGAATATTTTTATAGCTGTGACAAACTAAGTTTGGTATGCTATATTATTGCTACCATAAACTGAAAAAAAGTTGTATTATTTATCCAATATTATCCATAATTAGTTAATATTGTTGGAGTTTAACAATCCTGTTACCTGAGTTACATAAGCAGTAGCATGTGCTGTAAGTGTTTAAGTTACATTAGTAGGGATAAGATTGTCAATGGAATTTCGACATACAAAATAGAGAAAATATTTTGTAATATAAGTTTCAAAAAAAATTATCTAGACATTTAATTTTGGAATTTATATAGTGCAAATGTTAGCAAGTTTTTGAAAACATTTGCATCGGCAAATATTTAAGTTTTTGGCGAAAAGAAACTTATTATATACTGTTTCAATAACGACGGTTCTTTGTTTTTATTCGGTAATAAAAGTACTCCTAGATCAAACTAAACTTAAAAAAAATAAGAAATTTTTAACTAAGAAAAGCTTTAAATTATTAGTAAAATTTGTTTTAGATTGAAATACAGCAATCTCAGTAAATTTATGATATCTATTCACTCTTGGAAAATTGTTATTAACAAAAAAAATGTAACATAAGATACTAGATTTTATTTGATTTTATGGCTTTTTTTTTTTCCCTTGACTTTTCTATTTTACTTATCGAGGGCATTAGGCACAGAAGTGTTAAGTGCCACAGATGTAATTTTGCAGGGGAGCATTTTGAAAGTTTAACATTTAACTATTGTTTTATTTATGAATTTAAAGACTTAATTAGTACTTTATCGTAATCGCTAATTCCTCATTTACAGTATCGGACAAAACAAGTGCAACCAAATAATGCTAATTTAGTTTCTTTATATAAAAGTGCTGCATTTTTTCAATTTAGAGAAATAACTATGTAACTGTTAAGAGACAACGTTCTACAAGTTTTATTCATCACAAAGTTCATTATTTGTACACGAAAATTAATAAATTAATCAAAAGTATTAAGAAAAGTTGATTTCCTTCTGGACAAAACAAGTGCAACTCCACAAAATGTTGACCAAGCTGCATTTCGCTATCAATATTTTGTGGCGAATCCTTTATTGTCGATCACAGCGTTGCATCTTCAAGGCATAGACTCGATCAGATGATCGATGAAACTTTGTGGAATCGCTGCCCGGGCCTTTTGAATTTGTTCAAACATCTCCCGCAGGTTCTCGATAAGGTTGAGATCCAAAGATTGAGGCGGCCAATCCATCACCGATAGGTGGTTGTCTTGAAACCACTGCTTGACTACTTTTGTAGTGTGTTTCGGATCGTTGTCTTGCTGAAAAACCCATTTTATTGGCATATTCCATTCAACATGAGGTAACATAACATTTTTCAGGATATTTTTATACATGAAACGGTCCATTATTCCATCGATTCGATGTATTGGACCTAGACCGTTAGCAGAAAAACACCTCCAGACCATTACATTGTCTCCACCATGCTTCACGGTCTTATGGCAGTAACGTAAATTGAGGCGTTTTCCGGCCAGTCGACGTACACGGCAAATGCCATCGCTCCCAATGATGTTGAACTTCGATTCATCACTGAACAGTACAGTTCGCCATTTCTGCACATTGCAGTCAATATGAGATATATCAAACAGGAGTCTTTTTTCTGGTTCTTTAGTGAAATCAGCAGTTTCTTTGCAGAGCGTAGGATTCAACAGCACGTCGTCTGATTGTTCGGTCTGATACAGGCAGCTCTAATTGCTTTTGTGTCTCGACTGATGATATCCAGGGATCCTTCTTGACGAATCTGACGATCATAGAATTCTCTCTAGAAGTGGTGGAACGCGGGCTTCCACCTTTGTTATCTGCTGCCAACTTCTCTGTAGAACGATATTTGGAACATAGTCTTGATACGGTCCATTTTTTCATGCGATATTTATCACAAATACTTTTTTGTGACATTCCACCTACATAATCATCAATCATTTTCTTTCTTAATTCCAATTCAAGACTGTTGGGAGCCATTTTTGCACTTGAAGTCATAGAAATAATAAAAGTAAATAATCACGCTTCTCAAGACTTACCGTGTTACATTTACCTTGTGATGATATAATAATGCTCTGTGGAACACAACGTCTTGGTTGGATGTGGACTGTATTAATGTAATGAAACACTTGTTGTATTTCACTTCTTGTATTGATGTTCTTCGATAAAACACTTTGATAAAACTCACTTTGATAAACTGTCTTGATAATACTGACTGATTGACTTCCATATACTGACTGAATTACATGTCGGTTTACATGTCTCTTATATAGTAAAATGAACCTGTGTAAACCTGTTCTGGAAGATTCTAGATGCTTCTTTTCGATGCGTCAGGATGCTTCTGAATGTTTCTGGATACTTCTGGATGCTTCCAGATGCTTCTTCTGGAAGCTTCTGCATGGTTCTGGAAACTTCTAGATACTTCCTTTAATTATTAAAAAACTTCCGTAACGTTGACACAGACCAGACTTAAGAAAATAAAATAAACCAAAAAAGTTGCACTTGTTTTGTCCGCTGCAAAATGGCACTTGTCAATGAAATTCTGTCTGTGTGCTGTCACCTGTCAGCTAATTGCTCATGTCATGGCATGCTATGACTCCAGACTCCTGAACTGTTTGCTGTGGTAGTATAGTTCGTTTTATTTTTAAGACATGTAAAATTAGGAACACTTTTTAGCATTGTTCGATGCTGGTTGCAAATGTATTTTCCAATACTGTATGTAAAAAATCTTGATAGCTTTCTAGCGAGAAATATGACAAAATATACCTATATGTTTGCACTTACCAAATTTGACATCTTTATAATTGTACTAACCACAATTGTGTTCTTACAAATTTGTGGACACACATTTAATTACTATGTTTTTTTTAACATTCTTTTAATGAAAGGTAGATTAAAACTAAGTATTTATGTATATAAAATAAAAAAAACATTTTATTTTAATAAAACAGAGTTATTAAATTTGTATCAATTAATCAGCCATATCTTCATCTGAATACAACAAATATTATTTATGTAAAAAAATATAACTTAAAAACTACTCTTACCGGAGTTTGAGTTTAACAATACATCTTCGGAGTTACTTTTTTGATGACAAAAATCGGAAAATTCATCACTCAAATTATGGTTTACTGGAATATCGGTATTATCTAAAATCATTATATGTTTTTAAAATACTACATAAAAATTAATACAATCTCTCGTAAATCATATGATTGATATTGATTTGACTAGATTACAATACTCACCAACAATATCTAGAAATAACATTTTGCAAGATTGTTCTTGTACATTATGATTAGCCACAACGTCATTAATTACATATTAATCAATCAACACAATAGAGGGCCAACAACACCGGGGGTGGCCAGGGGGCACGTTTCCCCCACTTTTTTTCTAAAGGACTTTTTTTCTTTTTTTTTTTCAAAGAAAAATCTTGATAAAGAGGACTCTTTTCACAAATTGATGATTGTGTCCCCCCTCCCTACTTCAAATCCCGTGTCGTCGGCCCTGCAACATCTGCATCACGTGATTGTGTAGAAGGTTCTGGAAGAATCGTATAAAATGTAGGAATGTTCTGAGACTGAATTGAATAAAACATGATTTGATTAGATATTTTCGGCGCTCCAACTAATCAAGAAACTAAAAATGCAAATGTGGCAAGGAGACTTTTAACGTTTGTGCATACAATTTTTTTGTTCGTTTTTGTACTTAACACGTAATGTCAATTAATTGACTCGTAAAAATTTATCGTACTCTTACCATACTCGGGCACAATAATGTTTGAAAAAAAAACCGACAATTTTTGTCTATTTAGCTCAATTTGACTAAATGTTGTATTTAACACTTCTGTGCATAATGCCATCGTTATAATAATTATAACAATTTTTTTTAGAACTTAGGCAATAGCCAAGGGAAGTGATGCTGTTAATGACTTCTCTTAGTGGGCATTTAAGTTAGTTAAAAGCTTTATAAACAGAGTATATTCTAAGAAGAAAAGGTAGGACACTCCTTTTTACAAATAAATATTTGTGTATAAAAAATTATTGTTTGTACAAATAAATATTATTTGAAAAAAGAAAGGTATCCTGTTTTTTTCTCAGAAGATGTTCTTTTTATAAGGTCTTGAACTAACTTAACTGCCCTCTCATAGTAGACATTAACAACGTCAGGTCTCTTGACTGTTGCTTAAGTTCTAAATAAAAATTATTAAATTTAAAATCTCGTGGAGTCTTTCATCCATTTAGTTTCCGTATAAGCATTTCAAAAACTAGTCACTACTTGTCTGTTAACAATAGAATCAAGCTAATGGAGGCTTATTTTTACTGAATTTGAGGTTATTTAATATAGCCTCATTTAATATGGTTCTTCATCTGGGGCTCCAAAAGAAAACTTTCACTTAGGCATCTTTGTAAATTATACAATTTTTTGATCATATAATCACGTTCTGTACATTCTTCATCTGCTAAGACAAAAATTACAAAAGTGGGATCCAGATACTAAGTAAGCCTAAAAATAGAGCTTGGAATAGCTCGAAAGCCAAGTAAATTCTATTCCTTAAACCTTTTCATTTGCCAGTAAGCTTTCATATCTAATAAATGATTTTAAATAATATTTTGATCTACTTAGATTAACCATGAGCTTTATTAAACGTTTTCATTTGCCAGTAAGCTTTCATATCCTAATAAATAATATTAAATAATATTTTGATCATTGACCTTTTTAACGTTTTTAGCTGCAATCGGCAAATGAGAGCCCATACATCGCCAGTGCCTCGCATATCATTTCATGGAAGGTTATTAGTGCTCAGGACAGATCTGTAAAATACGCAGTTTTTGTGAGCGATAACAAATTGAAAAGTAAAATTTTAATTTAACCAGGTTCTAAACAAAATATTTATAATCAGGTTCCAAACAAAACTCAGTATAGAATGTTTGATTCAAGTCTGCAAAATAAAATACTCGGTAAATAAATTTAGAATAATTTATAAATTTAGAATAACTTACTCGCAACCCATATTTTCTCGTCATTTTCAATACTATTCATGTTTTATTTTTAACGGCAACACTTTTTTATTAAATAAATATTATAAAAATATGCAGCATTGTTGAGGTTTAAATATAAAAACACTTATTCGTGCCAACTGGGTGAGTTATGTTTTTTTCGTAATGGCTACTACAGTGACGTAGGTAGGATTTTTCCTGCTTCAGATATCACAATTTCAGCCATTGTGAAAACTCCAAATTTATGTATGTTTATGTTTTTATTAAACAAGAATATTTGTAAAATAAATAGCGGCGATTTAAGCCAAGATACGAAAATACCGCAAAAAGTTCGCTTCCCCTACCCCCAACATGAACGCTATGAGTTATTGAAATAATTTTTTTACTTAATTATACTAAATTTAATTTCAACTCAAGGTTTTATATTTTATTTTATAATCTTTTAACTTTCAAAAGTTATGACCGTGTAAAGTTTACATTATATTATTTTAAAGAGAAAAGTTGTCAGTGACCTGTGCTATGTATTTTCTATGAGCATATGTTTTTTGAAGTTAAAATAAGAAAGCAATGTGCTTAACTAAAACGCAGAAAATGTCTTTATAAAATCAATTAACATTAATTAATATCAAAATAGCATTAATTCAAATATGTTTTGTTTTAATAAAATAAATTCTTTTTTTTTTTTTTCAAAGTTTCTTTTACTTAATCTTGAAGGTGTAAAAAGAATATTAAAATTTTGTAAAAATTAAATGTATAGTTTTAATTCTTTAAAAACACGTTTACAAAAATTTAATTGTTGTTATTTGTAAAACAACATCGAACAATTTTTAAAAACACACTTGAAGAAAACATTCCTAAATGATCCTTTTTTTTATCTCTCTTTTTTCTTAGTTTGTATTTTTACCTTTTTTTAAATATTAAAATATTTCCATCAGCAATATTTTAAATTTGTTTATTTTTCTTATTTGTACTTTTTTTTTTTTTTTTTTTTTTTTGCACTTTTACAAAAGCACAGAAAAACAAACAACCATGGTATGTTTTCTTTATAACGACAATACTTAAAACAGTTTAAAAAGTTTCATGATAATACAAAGAAATTAATAGTTTTGGGCAAAAGACTTTTTGACTCATCTGAATTTTTTTTCTTATGTTATAAATCTTTAGCCTCCTTATAAGGATGTTAACATCCTTATACACCTAAAATCATGCTATGTGTCGCTTTCAAGCAAAGTGGAAGTAAGTAAAAGTTCAATGTATAAATATAAAAGTTCACTGTATATATAAATATAAAAGTTCACTGTATATATAAATATAAAAGTTCACTGTATAAATAAAACAGCTTCAAATTTTGATTTTATTATGTAAAAATTTATTATGTAAAATTTTATTATGTAAATATTTTATTTAAACTGTTGAACTTGAAAATGTTGAAGACAATTTAGAAATTTACTGACGAACTCCACAGTTTTGTTTTTTTGAATTAAAAAAAACACCAAGACGTCCACACTTCTGTTTGGGTTGATGTTCTTAATGGTGTTCCTCAATTTTTTGTTCTCTTGTACACGAGTGGTCAAACGCTTCTTCTCTCGTATATGAGTGGTCAAACACTTCTTTACTTAAGATCCAACATTCCAAAACATTACGGTTAAGCCAGTCCTCGTGACACTTACGGTTATTCATTACGGTTAAGCCAGTCCTCGTGACACTTACTTTCTGCGAAATAACCGAGAACCAAGTGAATGTCTAAGAAACTCTACTAATGAGTGTGATTTGGGAGTCATTTTTACATCTAACCTCAAGATGAGCACACATATTCAAACAGTTGTCTCATCCATACAAATTCTCGGTATGCTAAAAAAGACATTCATTTTCATTGATGAAGATATGCCTCTCAAATATAATAAAGTTTTTTTAAGATCACACCTTGAATATGGAGTGTCTTTTTGGGTTCATTATTTAAAAACTGATATAGCCTTCGTCGAATCTGTTTAAAACAAAGCAACAAAACGGACTTTTAGCTTGAGACATCTTTAACACTGCGAAAGGCTAAGAAGATTAAATCTACCATCAGGTAATCATTTTATCAATTCATTATTTAAATTGCAACTTAATTTCAATTTTTAAGTTGTTTTAATATAAATAATCAAATATTTCTGCCAAAATTTATTTACTTCTTGTCTAAAATAAAGCATGAGTATGTTCCAAACTGTCTTCTTAGACACAGTAGATTAGCAAAGTTCTGGAACAAACTACCTGAGCAAATAACTTTCTACTCCACTGTAGTTTCTTTCAAAAGTAGACTAGACTCCTGGTTGTGTAAATTATTTGGAACAAATATTTATAAATCTGGTTGTTAATATTGGGGTGTATAAAAAAATATAGAGTCAACGCAAAAAGGTCGAAAATCAAAGTTATTTTATTAAAGAATTTTCTACAAGTGTACTTCTTTAATATTTAAAAAAAATACACAAAGAATTGGAAGTAGATATGAAGCTTCCGCATGAAGACACTGGATTGGAAATTGAAAATGTGAAAAAAAATTACAAATTTTGTTAAACAGCAGGTTATTGAGGAATTGTGTCAAAGCCTATCCATAAATTCTATAAAAAAGTGAACTCATTAGAAAATCATTTTCTGAAAATTGCATGGTATTGCACGAAAATCCATCTCATGTTATTAATATTATAAAAAAACAAAATAACGTCTTCGAAATCAACGTTATTTAAACAAAATTTAAGTTGTAAGTCTTATAGAAAAGAAACTATCATCTTACATTTATCAATTTACAAAGCATAGTGTCATAGCAAGTGTCACTGATGAAGCATACGTAATGAAAATATTTGAAGTGGTATTGAACATCACCTGTGTTATGCCATGGACACCATTTAGCAATAATTGATGTTCTTTACAGAAAGACAAACCATTAAAAAGGAAAATGCGTTAAGGGTGATTTACACTTTCAAGATTTTCTGGACGATTTTAGTGATTGTGATGATCATGATGATAAAATTGTATTTCATAAATTTGAACATAATGATGAGTCATACAGCTCTACAAACGTTAAACTCACTGTTGATTTACAAAGTAGCCTAAATTTTTTCTCAGTGATTTAGAAAATTCAAATGTTAGACAAACTACCTTTTAAAAATGAAATTTTACAAATGTAGGGAAGATGGGGGCGCATTGATCGCCGAGGCAATACAATCATTTAACTTTTACACATTTATTTTTGTCTTATTTTGACAAATATTGCATTTTTTAAAAACCACTATACTACCCTTTATTGTTTAGTTGTAATATTTTTGAAAAGATTAACTTCTGCGTTAAGAAAATAGAAAACACAGTTTTTCATCATGAAAAGTGATTTTTTGAAAGCAGTAAACAAATTCGAATTAATTTTTAATTAGATTTCCATATTACTTTACTACCCATTTATTGTAAACTCAAACGTGTTAAGTGTAGAATAATTTTTTTTTTGAGTGAGTTACAATACTTGCAAAAGTTATTGGCATCAATATATCAACTGCACCTATTGGGGCACATTGATCGTTGATTACATTGGGCTCATTGATCGGAGGATCAAAGTGCCCCATATAACTTATATTATAAGACTTTTTTGTTTAAATTTTACACATTTAAATAAATAGCATGTACTTATGACGAGAAAATAATTTTATGTAACAAATATAACTTTTAACATATCATTTGAAAAATGTAATAGCGTTAAATACTAATACTAATAATATTAGTTTTTAGTTTTACATAAGTTTTATAATTAGTTTACATAATATTATTATGTAAAATATATATATTTTTTAAATAATTATCTTATTTTAAACTTTTTATTTTTATTTTTCAGATCTTTAAATGGCTAGGTTTAGAGGAAAAAAAACAGACAGAGTTGCTATATCATGTGATACAATAAAAGTATCTGTTAATGAAGTTTTAAAGGGCAGACCAGTGAATGTTGTAGCTCGCAAGTTTAGCATAAATTAAATGACTTTAAAAATATATGATAAAGAGACGCTCAATCCAAATGAATCATTTAAGCCTAAATACAACAATAAACAAGTTTTTACTGCAGAAGATGAGAAAAGTTTATAAAGTTATTTACTACTTGCATCGAAAATGAACGATGGATTTTCAACAAAGTCAAAACAATTATAGGCATTTGAGATTGCTGTAAAGAATAATAAAATCTGCCCATCATCATGGATAAAAAGACAACAGGAATTGTCTTTACAAACACCTAAAGCAACTAACTTTCCTCGATCAACTGCCGTAAACCGACACACTGTAGAAGAATTTTTTTTTAATTTAAAAACAGTAAGAAAGCAATATAAATTTGATCCTTATTGCATATATAACGTTGATGAAATTGGTTTAAGAACGGTATAAAAGCCAGTAAAAGTATTACCAGTTAAAGAAGTAAACAAGTAGGAAAAATCACATTTGCCAACAAAGGAACATTGATAACTTTATTTGTGCTTCAAATGCAAATGGAAATTCTATTTCTCCACTATTTGTTTTTACTTTGGTTTAGGAAAGCGTTTTAGGGTTATTTGTCAAATAGGCAAATCGAAAATCCTATGAAAAACACCCTTTGAGCAATCTAAAGAGTATAACAGCTAAAACCAGTTAGTTAAGAAGCGTTGTGTCAGATACATGTCAGTTCTTGGTAAGGGTCTTCCACATTAGTACATTCCTGTAACTTATCATGAAAATATGAGGATAATGGCTAAATTTGATCGTATTGAAACTGAGCAAATGGTATCAAAGGTTGTAACAGACAAGAAATTTTCTCCAAATGGTACCACTCGACATAGTCAGCCAAGAGGAAAACCTTTTTCGTTAGGAAAAGGTAAGTTTATTAACTATGGCATTAAAAGGTTTTTTCTAATATAGGCTGCTGTTTAAAACTAGATCTTTTTCAATAGGATCTTCAGCTCTACGCCAACTGTTTAAGGAACCTCTGACAACCAAAAGCACGTTGCAAATTCAGCAAGGCACAGATTTTTTCAACAACGGAATAAGGAAGTTAGTGTCTGCTATGAACCTATGAACCCTGTCAGAATTTTGGAAACTAACTTTCAGCAGAAATTTGATCAGGCAGGTCAAAAACTCGATGATCATTTTACAGTGAAAAGTATTCAGCTCAGTGAAAGCTATACCAAAAGTCAAGTTTTTGATTGTTGTGAAACTATTGTGAGGTAAATTTCTGGTAATAGGCTTTATCCTCATTATGTTTCAAGATGAAAATGAGCCTTAGAATCCACATCAGAAAACTGTCAGATTGATGGCATCTAAATCATTAAAAACTACCAGTATCAAGCAACAAATGCTGCTAGCAATTTCTCACGACACTTTAGAGACCAATGTCAATTTCAAGTCCATTTTTGATGTCATCAAATTTTAAGAAAAGTGTGCTAAAGTTTATACAATCTTTATTTTTTATTAAACTGTTATTGTATTGTATACATTTCTATACTTATTTGTTCCACACTGATCATTTCTATACTTATTCCTTTTTTGTTCAATATTTTTAAAAATTGCAACAAAGAGCAAAAACATTAATATGCACCTTTTCCACATACACAGAATTTATAAAAGATTTATAAAATGGTTTGTCTTTTTCCAATCACATATTTTCGATTACTCAGCGGTTTAGCGTGCTGTCATCAGAATTGTCTCGTAGGGTTTAAATTCTCACCTAAGAGTTATAAATTTTTAAACATTTATTAAAATTTTTAAAATTTTATTTTCTTGTTATATATACTTATGGCATATATACAGGCCCGCCCAGAGCTTTTGTGATGCCCGGGTCTAAAAGTTTAATGGATGCCCTATCTTACTTCAGGTCTTAAAATGAAAAATACAAAATAAATTAGTATAGTTAGTTTTTGTTTACTTTCATAGAAAATCTGAAATCACATTTAGTAAATTTTGGTTTTTAAAAACAAACTATGGTAAAATCAAGTGTTAATATTGAACGCATCTTTCTGGCCTTTTTATCGGCAAAAATAAATACTTGATAAAAAATGTTATTGGCTTAATCTGATTTAATTGAAAGGATCATCAAGTAGCACAATCGCTTCTGGTCTATTGTGGAATGAAGATAACCTTTAATGATAGTTAACTTATTGAAAGATCTTTCACCTTCAGATGTTGAAACGGGAAATATTTGGAAAATTCTAAGTGAAACACACCCTAGTGAAAATATTAAATGCAATCCCTTTGCATAAACTTTATTTAGATGTTCGGCAGGCTTTTTGCTGCCTAGAATATTTCTTCTTACAGAAAAAAAAAATGCAAAACTTCATCAGAAAATTCGTTTTTACATAAGTCTTCTGGGTGATGTTTTGCGAGATTCTCAGCTTTTAAACCTAGTTCTTTGTCTGTTTGAGATTTCTGTAAAGACCAAAGGAAGGAAAACTTGTTACATTCCACTTGTATTACTTTAAATCTTGATTTCATTTGAATAGTCAGATTGCCGAGTGCAACATTGAAGACATTAGCCTTGACTACGACAATTTTTTGTGTCGAACTCAATCTCTTCCAACTCATTTAATATCAACTTTGTTATATCAGATCCTTTCTTCTTTTCAAGTTTTTCTAGTTTAAGGAACCTTTCTTTGACCTCCCACAGATGATTATCACTGAAATGCAAAAAATGAAAAATGAAATTAATTTGACTGCTGTGTGACAAATCGTCAGTGCTGTACGTGGTGATAGTGAAATATATTGATTTTTTTAATTCTCAAATACCTTCTAAAACCATACTCGATAAACTCATTCTGTATATTTCAGGACAAGTAATAAACTTGCTACGCTTTTCTTTTTCTTGGTGCTTAGCTATAATCTTTAAGAAATTTCATTCTCATTTTTAAACACTTTTTGATTGGATCCTAATTGCAAACAAAAAATTATCAAAGTAGTAATCCATATTTATATCCAATTATAAATTATAATTTTGATTTTTAAATTATAAATAAAATAATGCAAAATATAATTTAAAATTCAAAAACAATATTCTTAATCCTAAACGCTAAATTTTATTAAGTTGACATCAAGAATGCATTATAAAATTACTTTTCTATCGCTTTGTTTCATCTCTAAAAGAGCTTTTACCGTTATTTTTTTTTTGCCGTTAAATAAGAAATTTTTTTATTTTATTAAGCAAGCAAAAGGGCAACGAAAACGCGTGTGTTCAAATGGAAAATGAAAATCTTGTAAAGTAACAATTATCCTATTTTAAATATAAACAAAGATTTAAAGGAGAACAAAATTATTACACAAAGTTTGCTTAAGCTTTAAATATGTTATCGTCTAAATTTTTTGTTATTACAATAATTTTTAAAGGCATATGTGATGCCCCATAGACTGTGATGCCCGGGGCAAACTACTTCAATTGCCCCTCCCTCTTGGCGGCCCTGCATATATATATACATATATATATATATATATATATATATATATATATATATATATATATATATATATATATATATATATATATATATATATATATATATATATATATATATATATATATATATATATATATATATATATATATATATATATATATATATATATATATATATATATATATATATATATATATATATATATATATATATATATAATCTGGCTGTATATATTTCTAGCAAAATAATAAATACAGTAAAAAATATCCACTTGTAAAATGATCCACATGTAAAACGTTATATAAAACGTTATATAGCTGGATTTTTTATATTTGCATATATTTGTGGCATTTGTTTATATATATTGTTTATACATAAGCTATACAAGCCTATTTTGAAAAACAGGTTGAAAAGTGTTATTATAATTGCAATCAATTTAGCCGAATATATTATAAGTAAAAAAATAAATATAGCAAAAAAAAGCTTTAACTTGTTAAAATAAAATTTTAAAAATTTTGCGAGCTACGGGTTTTTTTTTTTTGCACTGCAGCATCTTCTGGAATAGCCGGACGGTCTTATAAATTTATTTTTTTAATTAAGTATCAGACCGAAATTTTTTTTCAGACAATCTACATCTTAATTATACTAATTATCTAAGCGCATTAATAACATAAGTATCTCTATCATGACATATGAGCAACAAATTTCTTATATAATGGAGAGAAAGCTAATGTATTTTTAGGCTGATTTGAAACAATAGTTTAATGTTGCTAAATTGTCAGAAAAGTCAGTGAATTTCGCCATTTGTCGTTAAAATGCCCAATGTTTTATTATCAAGATTTCGACCAGTGATAGGCCCAATCTATACCATGTACCAAAAGTGAGAAGTGCTCTAAACAGCATAAGGAAACATGACAGTGATGCAATTGGCGCTGTGTCTCAGCATTATGCTACAAAAGTTTCTGTGAATTACACCACAGACAAGAAGGTTGCAACGTCAAAAAATAACAATAAACTGACTCTAAACATTCCCGTACCGTCGGGGTTGGGGGATCGTTGGGTGTGATCGAATCCTCTTTTTTAATAAGTTCTCTTTGTTTCACGCAAGTTTTATAATAAAAATTGAACAAATATTTAATTTGCTGTTCTAAGCTGTCTAAATTTTCACGGTAAGGGTCTACTAAATATTGTTTAAACTTCTTTTTTTTATTTCCAACGATTGTTTATGACGTCTTAAAACAATATCAGTTAAAACAATTTTTTCTAAAAGTAAAATGTGATTGGTTAACTTTAAGTTATGATAATTACGCACTATTTAAGGTGGCTCATAAAGAAAAAAAAATTTTAATAGGAGCAATTTTAGTGGTTCATATGTATTTTAGTTTGCTTTTGATGTTATATAAAACTAAAAAAAAAATCTGAAAAAATTCAAAACATTGTTTCTCGATCAATTTTCTTCGAAACTCAATAATTTTTTGTATATAGATCCTTATTTTATTATCATTCATTTCTACTAAAAGAATGAAAAAATGTTTTAAATATTTTACACTGGACACAAAAAAAAAAAAATTAAAAAAGTAGGTGTTAGGGTTTTAAAAGATATATTTGCTTGTTTATAGTGCACAATATACAGACTTTAGTTAGATATTTATTTTATATTTTAAAATTAAAATACATAATGTTATACTTAAATGTATTTTAAACATTGTTAAAATATTTTACGCCAACAAGAAATATTAATAATAAAAAATTAAACTTAGGGGAAAGCGGGCAACATGGCGAACGTTTTGAAAGCCCTGAGCTATTGCAAATCTATCAGCCGTGAAGCAATAATATTTTCTCAGAATGTTTATGTTATCAAAATCCTTCATTGCCTGCATGAATTTTCAGTTTGCAAATATAACAATTTGAAATAAATATTAAAATAAAAAGTTCATAAATTTGTTATCTGATCACGTGACCGGGGCAAGATGACTTATTATGCAATTTTTACCTCCAATTTTATAAATTTTTAAAAACTATCAAAAAATCTAACTAAAGTAACACAAAATAAACACAAATCGCAAAAAACTACGTCTAAAGAAGTTTAACTTGAAGGACACCATCCATTATAAGAAGAAATTTTTTTTTAAACGCAAAAAGTAAACTTATGCGTATAAAATTGCGTTGATAATATTTCAAAAAACCAATTGGTGTTTTAAAATACAAGATGAAAATACAGTTTCGTTTTCAACTAATTTTAAGATTTTTTGTTGGGTTGTTATATGATAACCCATCTTGCCCCATTCGCCATGTTGCCCCGCTTTCCCCTACCAGTAAAAAAAGTTAAATTAAACTAATAGTAGTATTTTATGCACAACCACATTTTCTTAAAATATATTTTCTTGTAGAATAAATATTACATCGAATGGTGTAATAAAAAAAAAACAATATTTAAAAAAAAAAAAAAGTTTTTTTTCTATATGAGCCACCTTAATTGAAAATTATGCTACTATAAAAGTCTGTTTCTTGAAAAATAGCGTATTTTTAATTCTTTCTCACTCCAGCTGGGTTATAACTATGAATGTGGTAACAAAGTACATTCGGCTTCAAGATGCCTAAAGATGCAGGTAAATAAGTACCGAAACAAGAAATCTGTAAGACCTTGCTACTGAATACCCAGTGGGCATTTCGACGTCGAACGAACGTCGAGCGACGTCGGATCTCGACGTCGGATCGACGTTGGGTTTACGTTGGAAATGGAAATGTTATTTGACGTCGGATAAACTGACATCGCGCGACGTCGGCATTCCGATGTAAATCCAACGTGTTTTTTGAAAACTAAAAAATGTTGTCATAGGCAGGAATCGAACCTCGGTCTATTAGAAACTAAATCCTACGCGCTTATCACTACACCACAGGGATGTATTACTTATCGTGTTTATTTAGTAATTTATACTTGTAGCTATTTGGGAATTATTACTTTGATAAGAAATAATTTTGTTTAAATATTATATAAATATTAAAACGAATAGATATATATTATAAAAAATGTATACTCGAAAATGTTAATAGTTAAAAAAATATGCTAGTGCATCATACAAAACCTCATGATGTTTTATCAACCATTATTCAAACTTCTTTCCATTAATAAAAAACACGCTTAGTTCACATATTTATTGAAGAGCGCAATTGCACACATATTGTTGGGTTTGGATTAAATTTTCATCAGCGATGTCTTACAACGTTGTTCCGACGTCGTTTTAAGGACGTTGGATTGACGTCGGAAGACGTCAAAAGACATCGGAGTACGTTAATATTATGACGTTGCCCGACATCTTTTTATCGACGTTGGATCGATGTCAGTACTGCGACGTTTTTTGGACGTCTTTTATAAGATGTCGAAACAACGTCAAAATACATCGAAACGACGTCAGGGGATGTTGAGATAAAGACATCGCCCGACGTCATTTTACTGACATCGGAACAACGTCGGAATAGGTCTTTTGACATCGCTGATGAAAATCGTACGTAAATCCGACGTCGGATTGACGTCGGGTGCCCACTGGGTAACATTAGAATTAGCACATTATCTATTAGTTATTTGAAAGTTAATGGTATGGTGGCGACAGCATTGGTGGACATAATTTGGACACTTAAAAACAATTTTAAGGTAGTAGTACCCCAAAAACAGGTTAAAAAATTTTTTTATTTTCAAGATTTCAGTTTTTACAATTTTCATTAATATATTATATCTACTCTTATAATAATAAAAAAAATAAAAATTAAAAATTAAAAAACCTGAATTATTTTTAATAGATTTGGTACTGGAAAATAAAGTGCCCTAGCAACAGCCCTTAAAGATATACTTTTTGTCTAATAAATGTAGTTTTTTTGTGTGCTTATGACTAAATTGCTACTTAAGAACTCTTGTTAATTTTTGATCTAATATCCATAAATTGAAACCTCATATTCGTTTCTTTAAATATAGATTATTACTCTTTAACAAAATTTTCTTTCATCGATGTGTTGTTTTTGATAAGTTTCCTGATATATGGGTTCAAAAAAATAGATATGCTAAAACATGAGTTAATAAAAGAAAATTTCATAAATTAGAAACAACTAACTGTTTGTTGCTTTACAACAAACTGTTTTGTCTGCACATTCACCAAGCAATGTAAATTAATCGGTATCTGGAAGAAAAAAAAAAACTTATCTAGATGTAGAAAACTTTATGATATCATGGAAGTATAGAACAGATGAAAGTTCATCGAGCCGCAAACATCAAAGCAATTTCAAGTCGTCTTGGGAATATGCTTGGACCGACAATAAAAAAAAAACAAGTTTCACTGGATAAAAAAACTGGATAAATATTGAAAAAGAGTGTAATACAATTATAAACTCAAATTTATTTTCAAGTTTGTTGAAAGCAATTGAAAGATGCTCTTGAATATTATTCGTCTATCAATATCCTCGCAGTCGGAAATACGTCATAATCTTTGCCGCGAACATCTACCATTTTAGTTGGGGGAAAATAAACTTTCGTTATGAAACGAAAACAAAAGCATATCATAAAAGTCTTTAAAATGCACAAGGGCTGTTGTATCTTTAAGTGATTTTTGATATATAGATATACGTGTAAATATAAATAGTATATTAATTATATATATATTTTTTTTATGTTGATTTTTTAGGTGCCCCAAGAAGTCCTTACGGTCTTATCACAGAGCACCGCGAAAAAGCATTAAATAGAAAGTTTACGCCTCCTTCCCAACCGATGTCGCAAAACTTGCCCAGAGGTGGGGTTCGAACCACGGATCTTACGGTTCTGAGGCAAGTGCGCTACCACTGCGCCACCGCTGCTTGTTTAATCAAGGTTCAATTAATATATTATATATATACTAATATATATATATATATATATATATATATATATATATATATATATATATATATATATATATATATATATATATATATATATATATATATATACATGAATTTTTTAACTTCAAAATTAATAGAAAATAAAAATCAAGTAATGAAAAGTAAAAAATTAAAGAGAATAACCTACTTTGTTAGTTTTTCAAGAAATTGGGCAAGGATACATAGCAATTAATACTTTTTGTTGTTTAATGAATATGCCTTTTGGTATGACTAAACGTGGTTACCATAACATTAATAATAAACTTCCTGTTGCTTACCTTTAAAACCTCTAGAGTGAGTACAAACAAAGCTTCAGAGAACATAAGTAATGAAAAACTTGTTGAAAATTATGATGAATCATCAACTGTCAATGTTGCTGTTAGTTTAGATGGTTCATGGTAGGTATGCGGAAATAGCCGTCTTACGGAACCGAATTATGTGCTAAAATTCTGTGCCACGTTTTTTGAACTTTTTTTGAGGTAGTGTCAGACGAACGTTTTGTTGTGGTGTTTTTTTATAGAAAAGTGTATCAACTAGATAATTTTTAAAAAGAAGAGACTTGGTTCTATATTTTTATGTATCAATTATGTATGGATGATATACTTTTTGTTGACTTTATAGATATTGAAAATTTACTTGATGTTGTCGCGTGAAATTTGTATTGATGGAATGCTGAGACATTTTGCAAAACTACTGAGACATTTTTTTACATCTATTTTTTATTCACCTGCTAAATTTCAAGAAAAAGTATAATGTAGCAGATAATTTAAAAAGTGTAGCAGTTTTGGTACCTAAATTTTGTTTTCACAAGTTCGCGATGGGTATTGTTGTGGTTGGGGGAGAAAGTCGGAATCTGCATGCTACGTATATAACAATAACAGTAATAATAATAATGTCATTATTATTGTTGTCGTTATTTTATTAATTTCATTATTTTATCTTTATTATTCAATCATAGTTTATGTAAATAATAAAAATACACTATATTATGGTTTAAATATTCTTTGAGATAAAAAGCAGATATTTGTTTAACAATCATTGTTAATCTCATCAATCAATCTCAGATTGATTTTTGTAAACAAAAACTTCATTTTTGTAAACAAAACAATCTTAGAAAGATTTTGAAAATCTTTGGATATCACTATATCTAGTAAGGTATTTATGTCTTTAATTGTGACATTTATATTTTAAAAATTTTGTATAATTTTTGTAGTTTTATTTTTCTGTTTCAAGCAAGGAATTTAAAAAAAAAATATCTTTATAATTCCTGTTATGTCTGAAACTGAAAAGTGTTATCTTTTAAACATTAGGATAATAATTTTAGCATGTTGTCCAATGTGCCAACAGGTAACATTCCATTTTTGTTAGAGAAAATTACATAGTATTTTAGTGTAGTTATTAATAACGTACCCCATCACAGTACTGTTGAGGAAATGGCTCATGAATTAGGAATATTAGAATTATAAGTAGCAGAATGGGCTATCAGTAATTCTCAGCTTACTCTTAAATTTAATGCAACAACACAAGAAGGTGTTCATATAAATAGTGTTCATCTTACGTCCAAAAATAAATGCCTTTTTATTGCTCTGATCAATGCCCAAGAGGAACAGCTGTTGATTACAAAAATCATATTTGTAGGGTAGTAGATCATCTAGCTTTTATTTATTCAGATTTTCATTTGCGTAATTATGATGAGTGTCGTCAATTGAATATTGAAAATATTTCCAACACAATATCAGACAGAGTTAAAGTTAACCATCTGACCGTAAGCAAAGTTAGTGCAACTTGGGGTAAAACTCTGAATTAATTGAATTTTCATTTGCACCCTCTTGATACAATTGCTACTGAATTTCGCTTAGCATTGAAGTATCTAGAGACAGAAAAGTGTGAATTATTTGGCAATGATTATGTAGCCGTCAAAATTGTTTTGGCTATGAATAAGATGAGGTTTAAAGACAGTGAAAGTGATCCAGAGGGATTTGTTACTTTTTTGATCCTCAAAAAACTACCTAGGTGTATCATACCTAGATATCGAGGAAACCGTCTTCATTTTTTCTTTTTAATACTTGCCATGTATTTATTAAATACTATGCTGATTTTCTAAATTTTCTGATCACTGGAACAGTAAAATGTGGTAGTTTGCAAGCAGCTCTGCAAGAAGCATTTTGTAATGCTACCTCTATAAAAAAAACGTGTGTGCTTAGTGTATTTGGGAAACTGCCAAGTGGTCTGTGGATGACAAAGTTTTATGTATCAGCTGAAGATGCAAATTTTGATCATTCACCGGTATTCAGATCGTAAAAAACATTTTGGAAACAGTTAATGTTTGCAAATCTAATCCGGCTGCACTGTCTTGCAGAGCAACAGATTTTTGGGGGGAAACGCTTCTCTCAAACGTTTTTGAACCAATAACAAGTTAATGCTGCATTGATGACCAGGTTATCAACATGATTTCAGCTTGTCTTAATGCAGTAATGGATGTATTGATTAGACAATGTAAAAGGTACTTCCATTACAAAGACACTCAAGCAGGAAACAGATAGTGCAAGGTTTCACAATATAGATAGTGAAGAGTTAATTGGTATGTTTAGTGAATCTAAAGGAAGATAATGCAACAATTTTATATAATGTTTGCAAAATTCAAAATAAGATGAAAAAAGAATAGGACTATTTATTATCTTGATAGCTTAGATTACTAACTAAGCAGAGAAAATGTAATTAATCGTCCATTTTCACAGCACGTAAAGAAACAAAGAGAAATCACCTACAACATGCTCAAATTTGATCTGTATTATATAAGAGACAGACATGCAAGCGTCAAATGTTGAATGAACAAGAAAAAATTATAATAAAAACTTAAGTTAATGACTTTCAGCCAGATTAAGAATTTGTATAAACAATTGTCTACAAAGCAACTGAATGATTTAGATGGTGTTATGTCTGACAGAATTATTAATAGAAAACTATGTCATGAATGGTATGATATTGAAAAATCTAAGTATACAATGGTAGAGTAGAAAAAGTAAAAAAAAGATTGCATGACAGAATTTACACTACCTCTTACTGGAAAAAAGATGAATCTGATTCTGAAGCTGGTGATTATTGCATGAAAAAGTTCCAGCTGGCCTCAGATGTTGTATCAAGAGAATTTAATTTTTCTTAATGTTAATATGTATTGTTTATTATTCTTTTTTTAAAATGACAAAAAGTGACAAAAAAAAATTTTTTTTTTGGGGGGAGGGGGGGCAAGGAGGGGGCGGCGGGCGCACTACCCCACCCTTTAAGTAAAATTATACCCTACTAACTATTTGTAATGTAGTAAAATATTTTTTTTAAGGGTGAGGAAGGAGAATGGGGGAGGGCGATGCCGCGCGGGCGTACGCCCATCACCTTGACTCAAGTTATACACCACTAACCACTATTAGTAAAGAACTGAAATTTAAATTTTATTTTTTGTTCTAGATTACTATTTAATTGGAGATAAAAATACTATTTTTAAAAAAGGAATTATTTTTGTAAATTGTACGTGTTAAACAAGCACCACCACATCTACCCCTAACTCAAAGACACACATCTCATATATGGTGGTGATCTGGGAGCAAAATATTGTAACTTCTGTTAGATATACAAAAGACAATTTTCAGTATTAAAATGTTTTTATGATAATACTGTATTAATACTCTTTTCAATGATATATAACAATATAATATTTTGTAAATTTAAAAATTTTATGCCACATACCTATTCATAGCAGCGCAGAGAATACTTCTCAATAAATAGTATACTCACAGCAATATCTCATGGAAATTGTAACGATGCTGTTGCTGAAAAAAAAAGTTGTTACCCCTGCAAGATATGTTCAAGAAGATAGGTACTCCAGCTTACAAAAACTGGAAGATCACACAACAATCATAAGGGTAGCTCAGGAAGTATTGAATCTTTAGGCACTCTACAAATATTCAAGCGATCTGTCACAAAGCTTAAAATCAAGAACATGACATACATTGCTGATGGAGATACCATGTCTTATATACAAGTTTGTGATGCAAATCCATACAAAGGAGAAATTATTGAGAAAAAGTTCTTTGCAGTGATGAGTTGCTCAAGAAAGATTGACTTGACCAAACTCAAAATGTCAATGAATTGCTAAATGATTTGGACTTGCGCACTCAAATGAGTTCATGTGGAAAAGACAGTTGTTAAGATTGCTTTGGCCTCTGCAATAATTAGCTTCATTAATGGAGTTCAGGGTTTACTATTAGTATTTGAAAAATGTAATGTTTTGCCTGGATATTTTACAACAAAATGTTCTCTAAATGTAGCTTATGTATGCGTTACACAGAATAAGATAAAAAGTACAGGTGCCACAAAAAACAGGAGGAAAATGTTAAGAGCCATTTAAAAAGGCTTTATTGACTAATATAATGAACCAGAAGGTGTTGCATACAACAGTGGTGGTTTTTAGTAGGTTTGATTGTGTAAAAAACTTAATGTACTTATAGTATTTTTTTTAATTGCGTTTTTCTAGCGTTTAACTTTTTGTGTATCTTTTAATTTTTTAACAAAGATAACTTTTTAACCGCTTATTGGATTTTTTTTTCAAAATTTCAAAATTATTCTTGAGTGTACTTGTGAT
Organism: Hydra vulgaris; assembly: GCF_022113875.1. Taxonomy (NCBI): domain Eukaryota; kingdom Metazoa; phylum Cnidaria; class Hydrozoa; order Anthoathecata; family Hydridae; genus Hydra; species Hydra vulgaris. The sequence continues at coordinate 55,928,109 of NC_061161.1, read as the reverse complement.
GTGCTGAACCAACTTTTTTTTGTATTAAAGTATTAAAATTTGAATTATAGCAAACTGTACTTATACTTTTTTTTTATTGATAAAGTATAATTATTTTAAACTTATTAAATGTTGTTTATTGTATAATTTTTAATTCAGCACATTTTTTTTAAAGTTTCTTTTATAAAGTCGTAATTTTTTTAAATTTATTTTTTCGAACTTGTATGTAATATATATATATATATATATATATATATATATATATATATATATATATATATATATATATATATATATATATATATATATATATATATATATATATATATATATATATATATATATATATATATATATATATATATATATATATATATATATATATATATATATATATATATATATATGTAGAATATATGTAGAATATTTTTTTATTACTAATCATTTAAGCAATTCTTGACATGCATTATAAAATTTTTATACATTTTAAAACCGCCAGATTGAATGCAAAAGACTGCCAGATTAAACGAAAAAAACCACCAGATTCGTGCCAGATTAAATGCAAAAATGGTATGATAAAAAGTGATTGGACCGTCCAAACGACAAATTCCTTAAATTGCTGTTATTTAAAGAAATGAAGTAAATAAAGTTTAATCTGTTTTAGATTGGAAAGGGTAGCAGGAAAAAATTCCCCCGAAATAATCCCCCGAGAAAAAATCCCCCCGAGAAACAATCCCCCCGGAAAAAAAACCCCTAAAAAAATTTTTTTTTTTAATTTAAAAATTATCAATAAAATAGTTATATTTATTTATTTTAAATAGTTTTATAAAATACTTTATTTTTCATCAAAATGTCAAGTTAAGCGCTATTCCTCGATTGTCGATAAAATGCGACTTGCGAAACGCGAACTGCGAACCGGTAAAATGCGAACTTTTTTGCAAAACAAAACATATTTTAAAGACCATTATTTTTATGATAAAAATAATATTAAAAAAAAAACTCTCCAATTCTTAATTGTCTATTTTAAAGCTTTATTTAATATAAATTTTTTATTTTTGAACTGTAAAACATGCGTGGAGTGCTGCTACATCGACTGAGGATTTGGTTTGGGCCGGCAGTCTATCAAATAATTAAAAAATATATATATATATATATTTTTGTATTGTATTCGTCTAGTTTAACTTAATTTCTTTTTATTTATTTTTTTAAATAATTTTTTCCCTTAAAAGTCCTTAAAATATACCGCTAAATTAACTACGATGGTTCGCAAAATAGTTTATATTTTACGAGTTTCACATTCGCTCCCTTCGAGGAATAGCGCATAACTTGACATTTTGATTAAAAATGAAGTATTTTATATAAATATTTAAAATAAAGAAAGAAATAAACATAACTACATATTGATAAACTCATATTCAATAAATTGTAAAAAAAAAAAATTTTTTTTTTTTTGGGGGGAGGGGGTTTTTTCCGGTGGGATTTTTTTTTCAGGGGAATTTTTTTCCGGGGGGGTTTTTCTCGGGGGATTATTTCGGGGGCATTTTTTGAGGGGGATTTTTTCCCGGGGAATTTTTTCTTAGAACCTGGACCGCCCAAACGACAAATTCCTTAAATTGTTGTTATTCAAAGAAATGAAGCTTATAAAATTTAATCTGTTTAAGATTAGAGAGAGGGGGTAACAATTTTAAGATTAGAGAGGGGGTAACAATTTTATTGAGGCATATACAAAAGATGCATATGTGTGTGTGGATAAGTTTAGATGAATTGGAAAAAAAACAGCAATTTCGGATTAACGGTTTATCTCCTATTGAAAACTGAGGAATACCTTTGGCCGTTCCAAACTGTGCAAAAAAAGGTATTATTTAACACAACGGTTTTTGCACCAATGATTATAAAATCCGTTGAAAACGCCATTATTGACCAAGACAAGTTAGTGAAGAATAAAATATTCACTTTCCTGAATGAAATCTTTATCAAGTAGAATGCGGTAAGTCACGATTGTTTAAAGACACATTTTAAAAAATATGGTTTGGAAAGCAAAGAAGGTTAACTAATTGAGGATAATAGTGAAAAAGTGATATGGTTTAGAAGGAATCGAGTTGAAAAAATTTCAAAAAAGTTAACAAGGAGAGTATTGTTTTTATTATGTGGAAAATTGGTGGGTCATTTACTAGTGTGTGGTTGGTTAAGCGTTGTTTGTAGTCTTTTGAAAAAAAGAAATTTTGACGAGGAGTTGGGATAATAAATTTTTTTTATTTTTGTTGTTATTAAGGTGGTTACAGAAGTCCTTACGGTCCTTATCAATGAGCATCACGAAAGAGCATTAAACTAAGAAGTTCACGCCTCCTTCCTCACCAATGTCACTTATTGGGCTAGAACTGGCGTCGAACCTTGGACTTCTTGGTTCTGAGCCGAATCTCTAACCACTGCGCCCGGCAGCACATGAGTTTGTGATGAGAATGTGAAATCTTTGAAAAGTCTGTGCTGAAGTTAAAAGTTTCGAGCTTGGCTCAACTTTTAACTCAAAACTTTTAACAAACAAAAATTTTAACAAATAAAACTGGAAATAAAGTTTGATTAAAACCACCTAGTGCAAAGTGCTATACTAGGCGTTAATATCCAAAGATGTTTCACGCCAAGTTGTGGAAGTGAATAGAGTTCTTCATCATGTAGAACACATTACAGTTGTATTTCACATAATGAAGATGACCTTGAGATGAAACTCAGTCATTATGCCTTATTTCTAATGTGGAAATAGATGTAAGCAAATAGGCGTCAAAATAGATGTGAGCGACATTTGTGAAAATTATGGAAAATCGTGAAGACCACAGTAAAGATGTTTCCTAAACAAGCGAAGTGAACATTGAAGTTGAGAAATAGTTTTCAAAAAACAGATGTGCCTTTAAAACAGAGCGATGCATGTCTTAAAAAATATAATGATTACAATTGTATGAAAAACCAACAAAATGTAACACGCTCTCAAGGGCGATGCTGTGTAAATTTAGAATTAATTTATAAGTTTTTTATTGGGTAAAAAAAACTAAATATATATTTTTTCTAAATATAGATATATATCAATTCTTAACGCAAGTAGATAGGCAAATAAGTGTTGCTCTGAGAAAAATTATTTTTTATGTTTTAAAACTTTTAATGACTTTTACAGTCGTGGCTCACATTGAATTCTCCATGAAGTCTCAAAATTAACAACTATAATGTTTGCTGATGATACAAACCTATTCCTATCAAATAATAACATCGACAAACTTTTTTATGATATGAACATTGAACTAATAAAAATATCTGACTAATTTAAGTTAAACAATCTTTCACTCAACATTGATAAAACTAAAAGGGTTTTCTTTCATCCACGATTTAAAAAACATTTACTTCCAAGTAATATGCCTCTTCTTCATATTGATAATATTCAAATAAAAAGAGTAGTTTTCACAAATTTTTCTAGGTATTATTGTTGATGAAAATCTATCATGGAAGAATCACATCGGACATTTATGCAACAAAATTGCAAAAAGCATTGGAGTTTTATATAAAGCAAGAAGCGTTTTAAACAAACATTCACTAACTCAACTATATTACTCTTTCATACACTGTTATATTAATTATGCTAATATTGCATGGGATAGTACCCATAAAAGTAAATTAAAGCCACTTTATTGTCAGCAGAAGCATATTGCACGTATTATAAATTTCAAAAATCGTTTTACTCACTCAAGGCCACTTTTATTTAACATGAATGTTTTTAATATACATCAACTAAATGTTAATAATGTTGTTTGTTTTATGTTTAAATGTAAAACCAACTCTTCTCCAGCTTCTTTTTTTGATTTATATTCTTTAAAAGAAAAAAAACAAATATTCTTTAAGAAATGATAATTTTATTAAACAACCAAAATTTCAAACAAACTTTGGTAAATTTTGCATTTCTTTTCGTGGAACTTTTTTATGGAATGGAATTATTATATGTTCAAAAGAAAACTAAAAAAAGTAATATTCTCAATTGAAAATATATTTATATACTTTTAATTTTACCCAGTTTTGTCAACACTCATTTATATTTTACTTTATACAATATTGATTTAAAGTTTATGTCAGAAACTATAGTTAAACATCATTATTTGAATTTTGTTAAAAGTTCCACTGACATTATTTGGCATTTATTATTTACTTGTTTACTTTAATTTTTATTTTATTTCGTAATTTTGTAAATAATTTGTATTACGAACGGTATATACTTTTAATATTGAATTTAATTTTGTAATGAAAAAAAAAATATATATATATATTATTATTATTATTAAAAAAAAAAAACAAAAAAAAAAAAAAATACAAAAAAAAAAAAATACAAAAAAAAATTTGATGTATATGACTGGATGTATCTGCAAACATTGTATGTATGATACTTTTGGAAGTTAATCATCCTTTGACAGTGGTTTAGCATTTTTGTCGGCGAAAGCGTTAACGTAAATGCACCAATATTTGATAATTTTGGCTTCTCACACAATGACACCATCATTTGGCTATCTAAATTCTTCTACACAATCTTTTGGACAATCTTGAAGTGCATTTGGATGTACCTAGTGCAATCATATTCTTATTATTTTCGTTTATTTGTTAATTAATTAACAATTAAGATCAGTGTAACTGATAGATTTGAGTAACAAGAATCAGTGATCGAGTCAGATGCGAGACGTATTTATTTATTAAGAATACTATGATATTAATGTTTTCGCTTGAATCATCCGGTTCAGAAGAATTATTATTTTAATTCCAGCCATAAAGACCATAACTTAAAAAAGTTAAAAACTTGCGTTTATTCATTTTTGTTTTTCCTAAAATCTAAACTAAGTTCAAAGTTCTTCAACAGCGGTTCTCGGTGACAAGACCTGTATGGTCTTCTTTGAGTATCCGCGTTCTTTATCTTAATTCTTTATTTTTTTGTAACGATTTTTTTGCATGTAAATTTTTCTTATTATATATTTGTAAATATTGTATTAAATATTGTAATAAAGAACAAATATATAAAAAAAAAAAAAAAAATTTAGTCGCCGTATCATTGTAATCTTTTAATTGAATCTATTAATTAATCTATTATATATATATATATATATATATATATATATATATATATATATATATATATATATATATATATATATATATATATATATATATATATATATATATTATATATATATATATATATATATATATATATATATATATATATATATATATATATATATAATGTAAATGTTTTGAGCGAAACACAAAAAAAAATTAAAACGCGCCAGGTTGACTGTCAAACTTCAAATTTAAAAAAAGTAAAATATGTTTATGTAAAAATAACACTGCTAGCTATGTTTTTAAAAAAAATAGCTATGTTTTTAAAAAAAAAAGTGGTACGCTCAGAACACTCTAAATAGAACAATGTAACACCAAAAAAAATTCAGCTTAGTAGCTTTATCCAATCAAAAGTTATCTTTGTTAAAAGACCACAAAAATTAAGAAAAATTAAAGGTAAGAAAAACCTAAAAGAAAAAATAAATAAAATTAAATGAAACAATGAAACTCAAAAACGAAATTAAAATGCTCCACTAGCATATGTCTTCCCTTCATCAAGTTTATTTATATCATTATGACCTTTTCTAATTAAAAGAAATTTCTTTCTTTTTTTTTTTACTAAGCTGGTTGACTTTTTCTCAGATTGTTTGACACGACAAATATCAGTTAATCTAAAACCTTCTTTAGTGAAATGCCCAATGTCTATGCCCAGTTTATTAAAAACTGGAAGCAGTTTTTAATAAACTAGGCAAGAAGTCCTTAGGCACCATCATTGTATGCAATAACAGCAGATGCAACTGCAGTTTTAAAAACATCATTTTCAATGTATACCCTTTTTGGGCACCGTGTCGATATCAAAATGTTCAAAGACTCATTGACATTCTGGGTCTCACTGTAAACATTTTGTCAGAAGTTCATCGCTACCAAGACCTCTGTGAGAAAATATTGGAGCAATAACATCAGAAACAGTTTTATAAGTATTAACTTTTTCTTTATGTTTTTGCTCCTGTGATTTTGTCACTTTGGTATCTGCATCAAGAATCAGAGCTATGTGGACAGAACTGATGTCGGTTTTTCTTAATTTGGCTGCGTGGTGTAAAACCGCAGCAACAGCCTTTTTTATCCCATACATGTTGTTACTATTTTGTCGTATGGCCATTCCAACATGGTTTTGAAGAGTTTTCATCACTTTATTAGTTAGCCAACCTTTCCCTCCCCCATTGCTTCAACCATCTGTCAACTTTTTTCCCTTGTAATCGGCTTTAAGTTTACACAGTCGTGTTCCAACACGTTTTTGGACATGTCCTATACACTCTCCTTTAGTAATGTTATGACCTAGATATGGATCTGATTACATATTTCTTCAAAGGATTTTGTATCACCATCCCCAATAAAAAATGTGTATCTTAGACAATGAAGACGTACAGAATGTGCAAACATTCTTTTCATTCCTACAACTTCCATAGCTCCAGCACTGCCAATGTGATTTATTGAACATACATGAGTTTCTTTCCAGTTATTATACGCATCTACATTCACTTTTTTTAGTTCCCACATTTCACATTGTTTACATTTTTTAGATAACACTTCAGTATCGATGCATTTCCCCCCCAAAATTAGTGTAACTACACCATTCAAGGGAGAGTATCCTCTTTTTCGCCAAGCACCGTCACCACTAACTTTAGCATCAATAACAACAGAATCATCTACAGTTTTATTAAAATGTATTTGCTTGGAAGCTTCTTTCATTGACTATTGTGCTGTTTGTACGTAGGCATTATGCAACTCACTATTAGTTTCATTATATGTTGTTTGGCCATTGGCGATGGCATATTTATGCAAGAACAAAATGTTTTTATTGCACTAAAACCTTGACCGATCTCTCTAAATGCAGCAATTGTTTGTATATTAATTTCAAAACTTTTTTTTCTTGAAGTAGACTTTAATTTACTGCACTCTTTTAAAGAACAAAATGTTAATTTCCAATTACATTCGGTGCATGAAATATTAAAAAACTGGGCAAGACCCATGTTCAATGTCTATTGCTGTAATACAAACAGGGCATCGTCCAACTATATTAATAAGAGACATGAAAAGATCACTGCCTATAAAAAAATTGCATCCAGGGGTGGCAATTGGAGTATCATTATCAGAAAATGAAACATTTAATTTTTTTCCAGACGCTGATTTTAAATCAGATTTATTTTGACTCATTGTTTACTGTTAACAGTAAACAATACATGAACAACATGTTGTTGATGTATTGTCATTTAAAGCTCTTGTGATAAATCCTTTTCTTTTTCTTGATTGTAATTTTTAATATCTTTTTTCAGAACCCGTTCCAAGTAATAATAGCTTTAAAATATATATATATATATATATATATATATATATATATATATATATATATATATATATATATATATATATATATATATATATATATGTATATATATATATATATATATATATATATATATATATATATATATATATATATATATATATATATATATATATATATATATATATATATATATATAGATATATATATACATATATATATATATATATATATATATATATATATATATATATATATATATATATATATATATATATATATATATATATATATATATATATATATATATATATATGTATATATATATATATATATATATATATATATATATATATATATATATATATATATATATATATATATATATATATATATATATATATATATATATATATATATATGTACATTATATTTCTGTTGGAGATTGCATCGGTCAGTAAAATTTAGATTGCAGTTTGAAAGATTGGATTTAACGTTTCCCCAGTTTTTGGGGCTTCAGTGTAAAGCTTATAAACTGAATAAATAGAGATATTTAAAAGAATAAAAAGAAGAATTTTATGTGAAAACTAGATGTCTTGATCAGGTTTTAATCCAGAGATATTTGAAAAAAAGCGTTGTTAAGACGGTTGCTATAGCCTAAAAACTTTAATACCTTTATCTAGGGTAAATTTTGTTTGAATGCATAAGTTTTTTTTAAATCAAACCAAATTTCCACAAAAAATAACACCCTAAAGATGTCAAAAATATAGTTTTTAAAATTTTCAAAAAGTTTCAAAAAACGCCTCTTTTTCACCCTGCTACCACCAGGAATTTTTGGTGGGGAGGGGGGATGTTGAAACATTTTTTTATTTTGTATCATGTTTGCGTCTCCTAAAATAAAACAAGAAATCCTTCATTTCAAAAATATTTTAGGACTTTCAAATTCTGGTGGGGGGGGGGGGGAGGGATGGAGAGGGTTAGAAGCATAATTCTTTTCCCCCCCCCCTACCCTTTCTGGGTCAGTCGCTAATTAGATTTCTACAGGTTTTCAGTTTTATTTAAGAATTAAAATTATATACATACAGCAATTGATTATACACTAACTATGCATTTGTTAATACAACATAAACGTCTATACTTGTTGTTACAATGTAATTAACTACAATGGGAATGGTAAAGTTTTTTACAAGCTTTTATGTTATTTTAAGTACTTTATGACAATAGAATAAAATCTACAAACTATTAGTTGGTTTCATTATATTCATTTTTAATAATTATGTCAAAAATGATATTATTTTATTCACCAAGAAAAAAATAATAAACTTAATCCGTTTTGTAGCGGTAATTTTAGAATTAATTGACGAATTGTTTTTAAAACAATGAAGACAAAGTGAAATCTTTTGTCGTATCAATTACTGATAAAACATTTTTTTAAATATTATTTGGATTTTATTCGTCATTAATTAAATTTCTATTTAAAAGTTGTTTCTGTTTCTGAGCGAAAAGTTTTCAAAATGAAAATAGTAATGTTAGGTAAAGGAGGCGTAGGAAAAACTAGTTTGCTTCATCGATTTTTATTTGATAAATACAATTTTAACCATATACCTACGATTGAAGATAACTATCAACACAGTATTAAAGTTGGCAAGCATACTATAAGTTTTACAATTTTAGATACATCAGGAAGTTATGAGTTTCCTGCAATGCGCAAGCATGCAATACAACATGGTGATGGATTCATAATTGTTTTTGCTTTTGACAATGCAGCTTCATTAAAAGAAGCAAAAAAGTTGTACGAAGAAGTAACAACTCTGCAACCATTTACTCCTGTCGTTATAGTTGGAAATAAAGTTGATGCAATACTAGGCGGAAAGGGAAGGTTGTCACAAGATGAAACTTTGATAGCAATAAAAGAGTGGGGAGGAAAAATACATTATTTTGAATCATCAGCGAAAATTAATTATAATGTCATTTGTGTCTTTAATACGCTTTTACTGGATTCCAAAAGCATAAATTCGAAAGTAAAAAAGAACAAAAATTTTTCACACATGTTATCCACCGCAATCATTTATCCTCAGCTGTCAACAGAAAAACATTTACTTCAGCCATCTTTATTAAACTCTGCAGATAATAATGAATCCATCAAGATAGAAAAAACAAAGCGTAAGCGATTGTCTAATTTTTTTACATTAAAAAAAAGTAAAAAATTAAAAAAAAAAGATTGTGAACGTTTTTAAAAATTTTAAAGTATTAAATGTCAATCAAAGCTAACGCAGTCAAGTAAATCCGAGTGAACTACATGCACCATTATAAAAGAAACAATATAGCTACGATATTTGTAAATTTTTTTATTGATAATATATATATATATATATATATATATATATATATATATATATATATATATATATATATATATATATATATATATATATATATATTATATATATATATATATATATATATATATATATATATATATATATATATATATATATATATATATATATATATATATATATATATATATATATATATATATATATATATAAATTTTAGACAACTTAAAATAAATATTTTTTAGAAAACATTTTGAGTTTTAAAAAGATCTTTAACTTTAATTTTATTTAATTTTTGTAGCAAAAAAAAAAACAAAAAAAAAAAAACAAGTTAAAGTTTTATAACTGTTCAGATTCGGATGTGAAATAAACTTAATTTATCATGTTATGGGAAAGTTATTATTTTCTATATTTGTGAAAAATTTATTTTAGATATTGCCCAGAAGCACAAGACTTATTTTAAACATCTAAAAAACGTCTTTAGTTTTAAAACAAAAAGCTCAATATACTCTTTTAGTACAAATACTCTACAGTACTATTTTTAAATGAAATATCTAAGTTCTTCAAATTTAAGGATTGAGACGGATTATATCTAAGTTCTTCAAATTTAAGGATTGAGACACATTATAAATCGCAAGCTATAATTTTCTAATAACCCAAATTCAACAAGCAGTTCTTTAAAGATGCTGTTCAGATCTGTTATACAGCTCAACAATCTTCTTTTATATATCTTTTTAAATATTTTTGTACTCTGGATGATTATTATTTTACTCATATCTTGACCAACATAACAAATGACTTTGACTTGGCATAAGAAAAGAGACTAGATTGATTTCAGGAAGTATGTTTTTACTATTTTCTAACCTCATAAAAAACAAATAATAATTTGAAAGTTTTTAAGCAAATTTTCTTAACAAATTTTATTATAAACATAAAATTTTATGTTTTTAATTCAGGTCAAAGTAGGATGGCCCGATTTTTTTTTTGTTATTTAGGTGCCCCAAGAGGACCTAACGGTCTTGTCACAGAGCACCGCGGAAGTGCATTTAATCAGGAAGTTCACGCCTCCTTCCGTACCGTGGCGCAAAAATATGTCCAGAGCTTGTTTCGAACCTGGATCTTCTGATTATATAGCAAGCGTTCTACCACTGCGCCACGGCCGCACAGATTTATAAGGGACTGTTTATTTTATGGGGCTCTTTGTTTTTCAGGATAACTAATAATACATTTTACGAACTGGTGATTATAAACTTAAGTTTGTTGCCAATAAAATTAAATAGTACAACGTGCATTTAACAATACTGTTACACTTTAATAATAGTACAATGTGCACTTAATAATACTGTTACACTTTCTATAGGAGTAGTGTCAGTTTGTCAGATTTGAAAAGTGTCACTTTTATTGTACCACGAAAAAAGCATAAATTTCTCTTTCTTAGCTTTTCTATAAGGAAACTCATAAGTAATATTTTCCAAACTCATTTCTCTCTTAATGTCTCTTTCAATAATTAATGCAATACATGAGTCAGGTAGTAAATCGTTCTTGAAGCACTGAGGTACACAGCCTATTTTTAGTCAATTTCATATTACAAAACAATCTTTCCGTCAAGAAGTTTGTTATTATTTGCAATAGGTAAATACGAAGAGCAATATCAAAGTTAGGGAAATTGATCTGCACACATTTCCTATGAATAAAAATACACAACTGCTTAAAGTGCATAAAAACATTTTTATAGAGGAATTCAAATTGTTTTTGAATGAACAACTTGTATTCATGTTTCTCTCCGCTACGCTTGATAGTCCCAAAACCAAGTTTTACTAATTTAGAAACCGAAGAGAGATCCCAAGCACACATTCTCCGATCAAGAGCGGATGCATAGCGATAAATAACTACAATGAAGCTTTCAACTCCAAAATTTTGGGAAGGTGACAACTGAACAGAAAGTTCATGTCCGCAGTCTAAAAGAGTTATTTTGAATTCTCAAAAAGCTTTAAAATATTTCTGTGAGCTAACTTGATCTGTTCCTATTTTTTTTTTTCATGTAGTTGAAAACATTCACACTTTAAATGGACAAACGTCTTCAGTGATTGGATGCTGGCCACCATGGTATTCACTTATTTAAGTTTTATTTCTGTTGAAGAAAGACGTTTGCCATATGCTAACGTCATTTATATAGTTATATATAGTTACCTTCTCTATTATACATAAGATAGAGCCAAAAAATTTTTATATTAATCTGTTTCCTTTCATAATTACCAGTTAACAATTGATAAACTTTTTTATTTTTTAAATATGAATTGTTGTTTGTTAAACAAGTTAGATATTTGTTGTTTATGATTACAGGTTACAAAATTTTTTTCTCTAATATATGCTAGGCTCTCTTGTATACGAGGCCCCAGACTTTGGCCTGAAAAGCCCAATAGAAAATCCGACAATGCAAAGTATTGCCCAGCCACCTTCATATATATATATATATATATATATATATATATATATATATATATATATATATATATATATATATATATATATATATATATATATATATATATATATATATATATATATATATATATATATATATATATATATATATATATATATATATATATATATATATATAATATAATATAATATATATATATATATATATATATATATATATATATATATATATATATATATATATATATATATATATATATTAGATATGTAGATAACAGTTGTTAATGGTAAATATATGAATTTTGTAAATTCAAGTTTGAATAGAGGGTAAAAAACTTTTGTTTCTTATTTATATAAACAATATTCCAAATGCCTCTAATATCTTTAAAACTATGTTTGCCGACAATACAAACTTATTTTACTCATCAAAGACAATCGAAGACGTCTTGTCACAAAAAAGTCTAAAACTTGTTTACTTTTCATTCATACATATCTTATTTATGCCAATATAGCATGGGGCAGTACCTATAAATCTAAATTAGAACCACTTTACTTACGTCAAAAACACACTTCAAGACTAGTAGACGACAAAAACAAATTTACTCATGCTCAACCCTTACTGGAACAAATGAATGCACTAAATATATTTCAAATAAATATTTCTCAAAATATACTTTTCATGTTTAAATATAAACTAAATCTGGTTCCAGAACATTTTACAGCACACTTTTTTAAAAACACTATACATACAAGAAACAATACAAGAGCAACACGCAACTTTAAGATACCGTTTGAAACAACAAGACTCTCAAAATTCTCAGTTACATATCAAGGTCCCTATTTATTTAACAAATTAGTTTCTAGAAACAAATCATTATTAAACTTAAACAAGAACACTCTTTGAAAATAAAGCTAAAACCTACAATAATCAAATTAAACAACTTCAAGGAATTTGTTTAAATTTAAATAAAAAATATTTATATAAATGTAACTTAACTTTTAATACAAATTGATAAAAAAATAATAATAATATTAATAACAAGGTATATATATGTAACACATACATATATACCACGTATGCAACTGATTTTTTATGTGTATTACACGTCTAGAAAAAGGTACTCTATGACAAGACTAACTTCAGTCTTTTGCAAGCTTCCTATAACTATTAACAAGTAATTCTTCTTATCAATCTTACACAATTTTTGTTTTTATCATACTTATACACAAATATTATTTTGAAATGTGGTGAATAAACTTATAGTGAAACATCTTAACACTCCTCCAAAAAATTAGCAGATTTATTTTTATTTATTGTATTTTTTATTTTAATTGGATGAATATAGAGATACATTTCTCGGATTATTTTTACGTTATTATATTGTTGTATTTGGTATTTATTTTAATCATGTCTCGGAGTTGTATGCAACTGTATTTTTATTTACTTCGTATATTTCGAACTTTATGTTTATGATATTTATATTTGTTTATCTTTACCCCCAAGTTGTGATTAGATTACTCGTAAATACTTTGTAGTTGTAAAATAAACATGTTTAAAAAAAAAAAAAAAAAAAAAAGGAGGATCTCTAAAAAAATTAGAAGTATTTTATTAAATTGTCTTATGTAAAAATGAGCTTTAAACTTCCATTTAAAAAAAAAAAAAGTTACTTTAGTTACTTTAATAAATAAAATTATCAGTAAAATTTTTTAAAACTATTTTATTCCATAAAAATGGTCCGCAAAAATCAATACATGTTTGAAAAATGGGCTGCTTAATAAAATTGTCATTGTGTAAAATGTGCTTATTTTTTATCTTTTGATGAATACAAATTATTGAAAGAAATTGGGAATGAAAGGGTTTTTATTTAAATAAAACAAAGAATATTAAAAGTATTTGGCTCATATATATTAAAAACTTTCATTTTAAATAATAGAGGCATGAGTATACCCAGTGGGCATGAGTATACATCAGTGGGCATGAGTATACCCAGTGGGCATGAATATATGAGTGGGCATGAGTATACCTTGGCATGAGTATACCCAGTGGGCACCGGACCAAAAAAAGATGTCTTTTGAACGTTCAAAAGACGTCCAAAACGTGTATAAAATGTTTAGAAGAGGTCTTTTTTACGTCCGTGTCCACTGAGTAACGGTCTTTAAAATACATAAGACGTGCTATATGCTTCTGCTGACATTAAGAGGTTTAAGTTTACTTTTATTTGTATTACCTCAAGCAATGTTTGCATAGTTTATATGACAATGAATAAACGAGCGATATAATTGTACTTTTGGTTATTTAGAACGTTTCTTGCTTTGTACAATATTCCTATACTTTTTGAAATTTTACTTGATAAGTTTTTAATGCGATTTTTCCAAGTAAGATTTTCATCTATACAAACACCTAAAAAGTTAATTCTGATACTTTTTTAATTTGTATATTGTCAATAACAAGTTGAGGCGTGTTAATTGGCAGTTTATGTTTTTTGATAAAAAAATGGAAAAGAATCCATTTAGTTTTATCAATGTTAAGAGATAACTTTTTAGTCAACCAGTCAGATATTTTGTATGTAGATAGATATTTTGTCAGATGTTTAGTCAGATATTTTGTATGTAAAACCAGTCAGATATTTTGATTATTTTTTGTTCACGCGATGAAATAAAGTAGGAATGCGTTTGTATTGCATAAATAAATTAGTATCATCAGCAAAAATAATTGTTATTAAAGCCGAGGCTTTGTATAGATAATTAATATAAATAAGGAAAAGCAGAGGTTCTAATATGGATTCTTGAGGAACTCCACATGTAGTATTTAACAAATTTGATGTATATTTTTCATCGGCGTAAACAAATTGTTTACGTTGATAATTGTGGATTAAGTTCACTTAATTTATAATTTTTAGGAATTTCAGTATTGAAATTTTCAAATTGAAGGAAAAGGGTGGGTATTATATTTATCTTAGTTTATCTTAGTTTCCTATTGGAAAAGAAGGCTAAAACATAGTAATTTTTTGTTGTTGGTATAATATTTTGTTATGTTTTAAAACTGTATGTGTGGGATTGTTTTGGAACTTTGCAATTAGCATAGATTATTTACAAGTAGCGAGGTTTATTTACATGCAGCATGGATTATTTACAAGTAGCGTTGATTATTTACAAGTAGTGTAGATTATTTACAAGTAACGTTGATTATTTACAAGTAGCGTTTATTATTTCCAAGTAGCGTGGATTATTTACAAGTAGTGTAGACTATTTACAAGTAATGAGGTTTTTTTACTATAATGACTATTTTCATTGTTTAATTGGCATTTATTTCTTAAGAAAATTTTGCCATATACAGCGCGTATGGTCTGCAAAGTTCTGCTACATTTGGTACAAATACACCTGTAGTTTTTTAATTCAAACTTGCTATTACTTGTTACTAATAGGAAAAATAAATACAGATGCTTAGTTTCAAACGAAGTTTTCAATATTTTATTTAAAAAGATTACCTTTTTTTATAAGAACTTTAAAAAAAAAAGTAGTCAAAAAGTAAGTTTCAAAAACTTGTTTATCTCTAATTGTCTTCTAATATCTGTTAATCTTTTGAAATATTTTTATTATCAAAGTAATTAATAATTAATTTATCTAAACCAAATTTGTAGAATATAAACTTTTGATGTTGTATAATAAATTTATCGAACATGCCTTTTATTGATTTATTTTATTGATTTATCAAACAATACCTTTTTAAATATCCTTTGCGCGTTAGGTGCGTAAAGGGTGTCACTCTTATAATACTGGTATTTAAAAGTTAAAACAACGAAAACACGATCGACTTCGCAACATATTTTACTATTTTTTTTTTTTTTTTTTTTTTTTGTTTATTTATTTTTATTTTTTTATTTTGTTGCAAAGCAGAAGTGGGGTGGGGTGAGGGGGGAGGGAGAGGAGGCTAAGGATCACGCGCCACGTTTGTTAAGATTTGTTAAGAAAAAGAAAAAAAATTTCTAGACTTGAGGACCTTTTTTAGAAATTAGCGATTGTGCAACTTCCACCCCCGTCGGCTCTGTGTTATTTTTTATTTTGTTGTTATTTTTTATTTGGTTGTTATTTTTTATTTGATTGTTTTTTATTTTTTTTTTGTTATTATATTTTATTTGGTTAATATTTTTGATTTTTTTTTGTTGTTTTTTTTTGTTGTTTTTGTTTTAATTTTTATTTTGTTATTACATTTTTTTATTTTGTTATTATTTTTTATTTCATTATTATTTTTATATTTTGTTATTAATTTTTATTTAGTAACTATTTTTTAATTTGTTTCTATTTTTGATTTTGTTGTCACTTTTCAAACAATAGTCGCTTTATTTTATCCATTTGCTATTATTTGTATATATTTTTTTCATTTTTGTTTACTTCATAATACTTTAATTATCATTCTCTGTTGTATTAATCATTTATCTTTATGATATTTTTAGGTATTTATCTAAATTATTTTTTTTTTAGATAAATCTTTTACCCCAATTAATGCCGATCTTAACTTAAACTTCAAGCTTATACAAAATTGAAACGAATGCATTTTTTTCGTTACATTTTTCATACGTTCTATATTTATCAATTTAAAAATTCACTTAGATACCAAATGTAGCGCCAATATGGTTTGCTTCTCAAGACTTTTATCAACTTAAAAAACCTATTTTCATCTGATTATCGGGATAACAAAAAAAATTTAAACTTTATAATAAGAAAAAAAATCTTTAGAGTTAAAACAAAAGAAAAAGTGGTTGAAACATCAAAATAAAAGTTCTCTCTAATTCATATTATATTGTTGTTATACCTTTAGTTGTAAACTTTGTTTTTTATTTAAAAATACTTAAATTCTTCTTATATGATCAAAATTTTATTAAACTTTGATCGATACAATTTTACTGGCTGGATTTGTTTCAGATTTTTTAATTTGTTAGGTACTTTTAGTTTTTGATTTTAAATAACCCCCTCCCCGCCTTTCATTAAAAAAAAAAAAAAAATCAGCTTAGAACATTTTTAAATTATTCTACTCTGAGGATCCTATTCATAAACTTGATTTTTATTGATTTTTTCAATTTCTGTTACCTTTTTGTACCACTTAATCAGCAGTAATTGTTTTGTAAAAAACATTTATTTTTATCAATGAAAAGCAGATGGCTGTATAATAAATGAATGTGTATATTTCAGCAATGAATCAGATATTTGTGGAAGATCAGTAACGTTAGCTTTATTTTCAAAATACAAAGCAGAAACAATTGAAACGAAAATGTGTGGCATTTTTAAACTTTTACAGTAAAAGCTGTTTTTGATTTTAATAGTCACGAAGGTATAGAATATTGAATGGATTGAGTGCATAAATAACAAACTGGAAGTTTTTATATAGAACAGTCAATCGTTATAAAAAGTCAGTTGTTTAGCCTACCAAAAAAAAATTAAATGCATGCAAAATGATAACCACTGAAGTTGAACTTCAAAAAAGAAAAAAGAAGAAAGAACACAACTCTTTATTTATATTTGGCCCAAGAAACAAGTTTCGTTTGCTGGTCATTCGGATCACAGAATCAAAATATCTTTTCGTTGTTATATTAAATATTTTTATTTTTTTTTTTAAATACTATTTCTTTTTTTTTTTTTTTAATTTTTTTTTTTTTTTTGCAAAAATGAATTTAATAGACCGAATTTCTTTCTGCCCAAGGTAAATATAAATAAGTATAAGTCTTTTGTTTTCTACGCTATTAATTTGTGCTTTTTGAATAACGTCTTTAGCAACAGCATACGCGGCTGAGAAATTATGTTGAAATACTCAATTTTAAAAAAAGAAAAAAGAAAAAGAAATCAAGTCAAATCACAATATTAACTAGGAACTAAATCATGCATGTCTATGCTGAAAATTTATCGTTTTATTACGTTATTTAAATCAAACATTTTATACACAATTTAGGTACAGGATTGCTTCTTGCCTTTTCACTTCTTTATTATGTATAACTGCTGCCGTTAGCAACATGTAACTATGTAATAGTAAAGTGATGGTCTTTAAAAATAATTTGTTTTAATGTAGTTGTTTTTAACCAAAATTTTTAAATTTTTTTTATGTTTTACAGACAAACTATAAAATTAGATTAACAAGTAAAGTCAGTTAACTTAAACAAAAAACGCCAGTCGAAAAATAATAATAGTAAAGAAACCTTTTTATTTTGAGTAAAAAAAGTGCCGCAATAAAAACTGATTACGGAAACCAATTTTATAAAAAGTATTGAGTTAGGAAAGTTTCGGAAAAGTTCTTTATGACTGAGAAATAAATAGGCTAGTAAAATTACATTAGAATAATTGTTTATTTATTATCACTTCGCACGAGTATTTATCTTTTTATCATTATTATTTCTTTTATCATATTAAACTAAATTTCTGCATCGTTTTTTAGACCTATAACAGAAATATTTTCTTTCTTTCATTTTTTTTTTTTTTTTTCATTTTTTACTTCAGAGGATCACTTGGCTTCGAAGAAAGCCTTTATTTATTTAAGAGAAATTCTTTATTGACTTCGGAATGATTTATGCAGTCTTCGGAGAACATCAGAAAAACTATTATTTGTACATATACTTCTCACTTTGCGGAACGTTGTTTTCAAAATTTTACCGAATAAACGAATAAATAATGTTAAAGTATAATTTTTGCATCATAGCAGTTGTTTTATTTATATTTATAATATTGGTATTTATTGTTACAATGAAATAAGTAAGAACCTAAACTTAAAAGACACATGGAACGTACCTATATTTTCAAACAACATATTTAAATAATGTAAAATAAGTTATTTTAAAAGTAAGTTTGCAAAACTTGCAAAAATCTAGACTACCAGGCCAATCACTTTTACGTCAATATGTCCTTTTGTAAAAACATAAACATTCAATAGTTTCAAATAAACAAAATTAAAAAAATTCAATGGGTAGAGATGTTAATCAAAAAAATAGTCGTGAGAGTTTTGTACAGGTTATCTGTTTAAAAGTACCACCAAACATTCAAAATAACATAAAGTTTTCATTAAGTAACTATATTTAAAAAAATAATAGTAAAAATGTTATTAATATTTATGGTGCTTATAAGCAAACCAAACAAACAAACAAAAAAACGGAAAAAAGATTTATAAAAACTTCAGAGTACCTTTAGATACTAATGTTTCTCAACTTTTTAAATTTTATTTTTAGTTATATATATAATCATGTTATAAAAGTTATAACAACAACTTTAACAAAACATTTTATTCGTTTTGATTACTATATACCATGTATAGATACAATTTTGTAAGTTAATTAAATTTTATTTGGTTTACATATGTTACATATAATAATTTGGTAGTAATCTTTTATGTTTAATTCAAATTTGCTATTAAAATTTTATGAAAAGAGATGCATAAATACATATAAGTTAAATTTATATCTTCCATTAAGGTTATAGTGTGTTTACATTTAGGTTATAATATGATTACATGAAGGTTATAGTGTTATTACATTAAGATTACAGTATGTTTACATTAAGTAGTGTGTTTACATTAAGTCGTGTGTTTATATTAAGTAGTGTGTTTACATTAAGTAGTGTGTTTACATTAAGGTTATAGTGTGTTTACATTAAGGTTATAGTGTGTTTACATTGAGGTTATAGTGTGTTTACATTAAAGTTATAATGTGTTTATATTAGTGTGTTTACATTAAGTAGTGTGTTTACGATTATCTTTAAATGAGTATGCAAGCATATTTTTTCAATTTAAAAACATTTTAAAGTTTTGATGGCTGTTTAAGATGTTTGGGTAGCTGATGAAGGAACGGATTAAACCAATGCATGTTAGTTTGAGACTATGTATTGATTTCTTAAAGCTAGTATACGCATATACTAATTTAATATTTGATTAGATATATTTTATTTGAAGAAACCAGGATAAATTTTCACAAAAAATAGCTTTTTTTTAAAATTATTTTATCATTTAAGATCTGTAAAAGATTTTTTTCTTGCGTTTTTAAAGAAACAGTGAAAAGTTTATTTACTGAGCGTTAAAGTAAGAGTTTGTTATCCCTATAAATGACCAGTTTTTTTTTTTTTTTGCCGTGTTATTATATACAATCGTATGTTACTAACAAGATATATAGATGGCAGGGGCGAGAAGAAGACTAATGTATTTTATCGCCAAGCTCCTTAATAAGTACAGTAAATATAAAGTTAAATTTAAAAATAAGCAATTCCGTTAACTATATAAAATTAACAAACGTAAAATTGGTAACGTAATAAATAATATCTATTATTAAAAAAACAACAAGAAGCCATTAACTTAAACCTTAGACCATTAAAACTGATAGACACGGCCTTAGCTATATAATACTAATCTAAACGTGAAGCCAAGAAAAGTTTCGCTTAGTGACGTCAGTCTGTGGCAAAAAAATCATTTTTAGGTCGAGATTGCTTTTGCATTTATCTTATATTTTTTAATTAACCTTAATTAGGGTGTATATATCATTGCACAAAAAGAAGTAAAGCTGGTAAAGATATATTATTTTGCGGATAAGAGTTTGTATTTATTACAATAGTTGTTAATAAATAGTTTTAAAGAATTGACATAGTAATCACTATATTTAGTCTTTATAAGAATATATCCCAATAAAATATATTCTATATATTTCTAATGAAAAGAATTTTTCTAAAAAATTTAAATAAAATCTTATTACTAGTTATTAAAATTTTGGCTTCAAAGAATTATGAAAACGCCGTGTCTATCAGTTTTAATGGTCTAAGACTTAAACATATTCTTCTAAAAACACGGAAATATCTAATTTTTGTTTATTGAAAAACCATAAATTATTATTTTTTTTTTTTAAATATTAAACTTCAGAACACAAAACAAAAATCTAAGCATCAAAAAATAAAAAAAATAACAACACATATTAAACAACAATATTTGATAATCATATTTGCATATAATTTCTTGATATAATTGTCAGTTAGAAATAGATTTGTATTATCAATATAACTGCTTTTAGTTTTAATAACGCATTAGAAAGTTATATATACAAATTAATAACAGAAATGGGCCAAGCATAGTTCATTCGCAAATTTAGCAGCCCTTTTGGAAATATAAAGGCTCTTTTTTTCGAAATACCTAATAAAAAAATATTTTAAGAAATTGAGGTATTGATGACAGGTTTTTTTGGAGGGGGGAGGGAGGGCTCCGATCAACTAGCCACGACATTGGAATCAAGTATCAAACTTTGAGAAACTCCTCTTAAGACATTTAAATCTCCATTTTAATAATTAGTTTTAAGTATTATTTTGTTTAGCTTTGAGAATTCTTTAATCCAATGAATCTAACGCTTTTAAAAACGATTTTTTTTAAAAAGATTTGCCATATATTAATATTTATAATAAAATAAATCTTGGTAATAAACAAAATGAGCTGGAGCAAGCAGAAGACATAAACTGCTTTATCACCGAGCCCCATTTACATTGAAATATTGTCAGTTTTTTATACGGGGAAAAAAGTAGCCGAGTAAGAATTTTAAACACGTTTATTTACACGTGTTGAAATAAAACGCAATATATTAAAGATTAACAGCATCTCAATTGTATAGTAACTTTTCAACAAAAAATTTAATTAAATTTTAATAAAATTGCAACAAAAAGTGGTGCCAATAAGCATTTTTTAGATAACTTATATTATTGATTTTGTTATTTTAAAAGAGGTATTTTAAATCAAAGTCTTTTTGTAATAAGAGACTCAGATTCTTTCCTAAACTGTTCCAGAGAGAGATAAAAATTCTTTATTGTTAGTACTTAGAACAACATTTAATTTTAATATAATATATACATGTTGTCAACATTAATTCTTTTAGATAAAGAAGGTGAACATTTTTTTTTCTTTTTTTCTTATTGTGCAATTAATGACTGACCATGTTTTCTTATTACTAAGTTTCCATTTGATAATTTGATTATTTTAATATATTTTTTAAGTTTTTAGTAATTTTTTTCATTATCAGTTTTTATTTTTATTTTAGAAATTTTTCATAGAGATTTCCATATTAACAACACTTAAGTTGTAATTAAATGTTTAGTTTGCGATGTTTAAAGTTTACATTAAACTTGAAAGGTTTAGCTCACGTTTGTTTAGATTTGTTGCTCAACAAATTTAAAAAAATTGAAATATAAAAGTTAATATTAAATGATAAAACGGGAACTCAATCTTTCCATGTTGGTTTAAAGTCGCCCACTGTGTGACTTTAAAAAAGAACTTACAACTGCTTAGGGTGACGTTACATACAGTGAGTGAGATTAAATCTCGTTAGTTAATTTGTATACTTAATTGCACCATTTTAATTAAAAATTATAAAAACATGTTATTTTTTTAAATACAAACATTCGCCCCTCCCTAGATTCTGACCTGAATCCGGATTCTGAGATTGTTTCTAATTATAATTGTAAAATGTGTAATTAAAATAAAGTTTCAATTCAATACAGCTTACGGGCCGTACTAATAAGATAAATATTGTCTTATTTTGCCTCTGTTATGAATTAAATCTTATATTGATAACGTATATGCTGTTATGAATTAAATCTTATATTGATAACGTATATGTTATGTTATAACAATAACGTATATGCTCGTAGCATATACGTTATTGGTTAGGCTTGAAATGGGGAACCAACTCATTAATTGTTTATGCCCTTGTAGCGGTGCTTTGTGATAAGACCATTAGGTCTTATCACACATAAAACCATTAGAGTAATCTTAAATAAAAAAAAATAAAATTCGGCTGATATCTCCTTCAAAAAATAATAACAGTAGGCTGACGTAGATGTAAACATGTGTTTCATTGTTTCCTGCGTAGGATGACGAATGCTGGATCTTCTTGACTTTTCTCATAGATTGTTGCTTGTGCCTCCTTAATAGAGGCTATGCAACTCTTCCTGTTATCTCTTAATGAGGGTACTGCTCTAAAACTCAGTTTAATAATTCTGAGGCCGTATGGTTTCCCGAACTTTGTGGTAACTCTCAGAGATTTTTTTTCCTCAACCAATACCTTTTCTTCTTCTTTTTCTTTGAGTCGCTTAGCAGCATTGATAAGTCGCAGTTGTTTTCTTTTACAATTAAAAATTTATTAAAAGTTGCATTGTTGCTATGAAACTATTGATCACTTTGTAAAATGATTGACTTACTAAGGTAGAAAGAGTTTGCAAATGGAAAAATCTGAAATTATCCTAGAACTTAAAGTTTGGTGGTTCTAAGATTTCTTTTTCATTTCTCTTAGTTAGATTGGTAAAAATATTCACAATAAAGTTAACATTTTTTTGGTCAAATGGTTTGATATGCAAGCTGCTTATAATGCAAACAGTTTCTGCTTCTGAAATAGAAGCGTTGCTTTTTAAGAAACTATGAATTGCGTTATCTTTTTTAGTGCCATTTTTTAATTGTTCTAGATAATTAGCAACTTTTCCAGCATCCATAGAAGCATCAAAGTCTGAAAAATTAATTTTTTGAATAGTTTATGATTGGAATTCCTAAAACAATAATAAGCAATACTTTTGAAATGCAAGTTAGTAAACTTTATGCTGGTGGTACTACCCTATTAAAAACATCAACTTTACCCTATTAAAAACATCACTTTAGGTGGTACTACCCTATTAAAAACATCAAAAAACAAAAAAAAGTTTTTTTTCAAATTTTAACAGTTTGAACATCTTGGATCACGAGTACATCTTTTTTTTCCTTTAAAAATCAATATAAGGTACTTAAGTTAGTATTTAAAGGCAACAAGGTAATTTTCAAATCCCTAGAAACGGCCTTAGCAACCAGGTCTGTATATATGTTTGCCATATTTTCACAATTTTTTCATTGGTATTGTAAAAAAGTTATTTTGTCACAGAACAAAATATTAAAGGAGGTTAATCATATTTTTGTGGCCAGTTAGTATGTTTTATAATTAAAGATTTTTTTAGTTTATGGTATTTTTTATTGTAAAAGCTGTTTTTAATATTTTTAATATTAAAAACAATAATAATAATATTTTTCAAACATTTTTAAACTAGAACATATCTCAGAAATTTACTTTCTAGAAATTATTTACTCTTTTTCTTTGAAGTTTTCACAGTTTGTTCATTGATGTTGTAGAAAGGGTTGGTAGTAGAATAATCAAAAAATACTTTTTACTTCGACCAAAATTTAAAATTTTACATACCCCACGGATCACTTTTTATGATTTTTACAGGCTAATATCTGCCATTTTACTTTGGCTCTGTATTTTTAAAAAATTCTACTAGGGGTCTTCCACCAACCATTTACCTATATGTTTGTAAAATTTAAAGCTTTTATCTCAAGTATTACTCTAATCATTTTTGTTCTTGTGACTGCATGTTTTTTGCTTTTTTTTTGCGGACTCTGCATTTTTTTGAGACAAATAAGTAAAAAATTATGTTTTTTATACTCAGTTTTTAAACTACTATCTAAAAATGTTTATCATTTTAAGAAAAATATTATATTTTAAAAAATAAAAAAATGTAGGATAGTACCACCTTAGTTCAGAACTTTTATCAGTTTGTACATAAAATATTAGTCACAGTTGCTAGCTAAAGTTTAAATAATAATTATTGTATAGCAGTACTAGCAAAAATACAGTTGTACAATACTAACCGAAGAACAATTGTTTTTAGTAACTTCTGTTTCTTTTATTAATGCTTAATTGGGATGTTCAGGTATATTTTGGGTATATTTGATCTTCAGGTATATTTCTGTTAAAAGCTAAAAGTTTTAGTGCACACCATGTCACAAATCTGTTTTTCGCAAGAAAAATCGTTTTTAAACAGATAATTGTAGCTTGTCAACTGAGCAGGATTCATTTTAGTTTTCATTATTTGTAAGCATTGTGATGCATAAAGTTATTATTGGAGCTTTGTTGATGAAATGATGGCTCTGATCTAACATGCTTAATTGCACTCGTCATATTTTCTTCACTTCATTTCAGGATTTCGCCCCGTTTCTTAACTGTGACTAATTGATCAATGTAATGATTGGAACAATTGACACGAGTTAAAGAAACATAAATTGTTGGTAGCTGTTTTATTTGACAAGTGTAAAGAATATACTATTAGATGTTGAAAAAGTTATATCATTATGAAGATGAGTTTTTTTTATAAAATAATGTAGCTTCTATTACAGAAGCAATCTTTCTAACCAACATCCGCTGAAGTCTTTGTGATGATCTACATCCCCCACCTCTTGTTTTAACTATGTTTTTTTTCAAGACAATACCTAGATAAATTAAATTGTAGTATAAATGTCATATTAATTTGATAAAGTGTTCAAAATTTACAAGAGCTACAAATATTAACACATGAAAAACCATAATGAAAACCATATGTTAGTATTTGTAACCTAATCCCAACCCTAGAACTTCGAGTACTTAATTTGCGATGAAGTGAATAAGTATTTAGCTAAGTAATTACAAAAATCTTTTGAAGAAAAAGAAAAAAAATTCTTATTATGCATAAAATGATTTTTGGACCTTTTGAACCTAACGTTTTGGACCTAATGTTTTAGTTCTAAAACATTAGAATAAACAGCGGAAAACAAAATTAAATTATAATCTATAAAATGCATAATAAATAATTTACTCGGTAGATTTGCATTAGCTGGTTTGAATTCGGCAAATTAAGTAGCAAAAAAAATTACCGAAAACCAACAAATTTTCTTTAAGAGATACCTCTTTATTTACAATTCCTTTAAGGTCAAAGTTATTTTGATGTTGATAATAGTGGTTTACTGCTCTTAATGAGCGTCTGTTTGATAGTGCAGCGTTTGAGTTATATAACCAAAGTGGGCGAGATTTAGTGATGAGCGAAATTATGTAAAGTTATCCTAATATTCTATACAACTCGTTAGAGAAAGTTTAAACACAATTAAATATATTATTAAAAATAAACTAATAACACGCCATTAAAATTTCAAATGAAAAAAAAATTTAAACTTTGTAAGACTTCTTCAAGAAATCTCAACAAAAGTTTAAAAGTTTGAAAAAATTTTTTTTTTTAATTTTTAGCATTGGCGAAACTCCAACCTTCCTAAAAAGGTCGCTCTAATAAACATCTAATCTTTTGACTTTAAATGTGATTTCAAGCATTATTTCTATATATAAATGAAATGGTGGCAGGAAAAAATGTAAATTCTTGACTTTGTTTTAAACAATTTAATTATAGAAACTAGTTGATTACCAGAATAAATAATTTTTTGAATAATAAACACATTATAAAACATTACAATCTATCATTAAATACATTAAAGTCTATATAAAACTTACACTTTTGCATCATTATCAACTTTTATTTTTTTAATATAATTTTCAAAACCTTTTTACTAGCCGTAATAGTGAATCTAAAGAACACTATTTTGGAGTCTTATTATAAATCATTATATATATTAATTATTATAAATCATTAAATATTATAAATCATTGAATAATTGTAAATAAACAACGGCATTAAACAGCAAATGTTTTAAAAATAAAAGTTCTGACCACTTTCTGCAAGAGATGACTACCCGTGGGACATGAGCACTATTGTTAGTTATTATTTTGTGAAAAGTTAACAGGAAATGTTTTGTGTGTTTACAATGACTTTACACACAAGAGGCATCAATGATTTTTTTTTTTTTTTTTTTTGTAGTTATTTTAGGTGCTTCTAGAAGTCCTTACGGTCTTATCATAGAGCACCGCGGGTGAGCATTTAACAAGATGTTCACGCCTCCTTCCGTACCAATGTCGCTTTTTGGGCTAAACTACTATGCCATGGCTGCTCAATTTGTACTCGACCTAATTTGCATTGTGGCTAATAATCTTGTTACGACGCTCGATGTTGATAAAATCGAGCGTACCGTAAAAGCGGTCGTGGCACAGTGGTTAGAGCGCTTGCTTTATAAGCAGGAGATCTAGGTTTGAAACGAGCTTTGGGCATATTTTTCGCATACGGTAAGGAAGGAGGCGTGAACTTCCTGGTTAAATGTACTTCCGTGGTACTCTGTGACAAGACCGTAAGGTCTTCTTGGGCACATAAATAACAACAACAACAACAACAACAACAAAATGTTCGAGGAGAAATTTTGGATTTAAATTTTTGAAAGGGGTAAAAGATAATCTAAAGTTGCGTGAATTAATTTTCCATCCCCGGGTCTGATGCCCTCTAAAATCGCTTTAACCCTCTATATTAGTTCAAATATATGAGTAAAACCCAAGAAGGTTTATTAAACCTTCTTGGTAAAACCTTTATAATAGTATAAATCCTTTATAATAGATTCAAACCTTTTTAACAGTATGCGAGTTAA
The DNA here is from genome assembly GCF_022113875.1 of Hydra vulgaris. Lineage (NCBI taxonomy): Eukaryota > Metazoa > Cnidaria > Hydrozoa > Anthoathecata > Hydridae > Hydra > Hydra vulgaris. The sequence continues at coordinate 55,900,571 of NC_061161.1, read as the reverse complement.
ACAGTGGTAGCATTTTGTGGTAAAAATGGTAAGAGCACGTGGTTAGTTAACTCCGCAAAAATTATTAAGATTTTCTGCAGAAACCTTAATAGATATTTTATTAATTATTTATCCTAATTATTTCTTTTAAAGTGATACGACTAAAACAAAAGTAAATTAAAATACTCCGTAGAATATTATGGCCTACCTACATAATAACACATTTAAGTATTAAACTAAATTATTAAAGGTCAATATATTGACATCTGTAATACTTTAAACTTTAACGTAATTTAAAAGATGCTTCCTTACATTTTGTTACATATTTTGAATGGTTTATATTACTTGCTATTGTTTCTGCGTCAGTTATTATGGCATTGGATGCTCCCCTTCCTTTCCACGACAAATCTCAAATGAATTTGTTTGCTGTAAGTATAAAATAATGCTATATATGTTAATTTGTTTTTATCTCCTTTTCTGTTTTTCATGTTTATTTCTAATATTGTGTTATGCTTTGCTAACTATTTACTAATAAGTTTTCCAAATTAATAGGTTGGAAAATAAGCTAATAATTTTATATTAGACATAGATTAAAACTATGTTTATAATTTCGATATTCTTGTTTTTATTTGGCGTACTATATGTCAAAATATATTTGTTTTTATAAAAGTTGTTCTTTTGACTTTCAGGACAAAACAGAACTCTATTTTTTTGCAGTATTTGTGCTGGAAGCAATTCTAAAAATTATTGGAATGGGATTCATATTGCATGAAAATTCGTACTTGAGATCTGTATGGAATATTATCGATTTTATTGTGATTATTTTAAGGTATTCAGTTTAATAATAATAATAATAATAATAATAATAATAATAATAATAATAATAATAATAATAATAATAATAATATATATATATTATATAATGTACATATTATATATATATATATATATATATATATATATATATATATATATATATATATATATATATATATATATATATATATATATATATATATATATATATATATAATATAATGTACATATTATATATATATATATATATATATATATATATATATATATATATATATATATATATATATATATATATATATATATATATATATATATATATATATGAAAATGAACAGTATCTTGTCAAATAAATGCATAAAATGAGGTATTTGCTGGAAAGCAAATTAAAAAAACCCGTTTTTAGTGAAATCAATTCCAAAAAAATATTTAAGTGGTGCATTGAGCAAAAAGATTGAACATGTGAACAATGGGATTAAGTTTTTTTGAGCAAATAGTCTCCTTTTGTGTAATTTTAAAAGTTTGAAAGTATTAGATTTGCTTTACATTAAATGTAATAAGCAAATCTAAAGAAACTTTGTATCTGAAATGTCATACAAACAAATCATGGTTAATTCAAATGGAAACCTTTTATTTAAAATATATTGGTTTATATAGTTTTTTAATTACTTGTTGATGTTTTTTGTTTATTTTATAAATTTTGTTTTTTTTATGTGATATATATTATGATTACTTATTTGAATATAACTTATTATTTTAAAACAAAGCGAAAAATATTTTACTGTAAATAACCAGTAAACAATATCTAGGCGCATTTGTTATGTGAATAACAACTTTTTTTAGAAACATGATAATGAAACTGAATTCTAGTTATTATATACAAAAGCTCATCAGAAAATGACATGTTCATTAAGTTTGTAACTACACACACACACACACACACACACACACACACACACACACACACACACACACACACACACACACACACACACACCTTCAATTTATTTGCATTATATTATGAAAGACGCTCTATCAACCTTTCAAAAGTGTTTATATAAATTTATATATTTTTTGTCTAGTCATATAAGTTTATACATATGCTTTTACTCAGGTCAGGTGTATGTTCATCATTACTTAATACTAAGTAGGGATAGCTCTTTTACTTACTTTTTTTTTACTTACACAAGTAAGTTAATTTTTATCAAAAAGTAAATTACATAAGTAATTTTAGACATTTTATGTAAATTTTCATTTCCGTATAAGTAATTAATTTTTTTGAAAGGACTCTTTATAATGTAAGTTTTTTTACTTTCAAAAGTAAGTTAAGTAAAAGAAGATTACATCAAAAAGTAATTTAATTTTACATGTAAAAGTAAGTCATATGAAAAAGTTGTTTACTTTTGCATTTAAAAGTTAATTACTTTTAAAAATTACATTACATAATATAAAAGTTCCTCAAACTGTAATTTATATTTACCTGTAAAAGTAACTAATTAAAAAAAATTATATTAAAAAGTAATTTACATATGAAAATAAATTACATAGAAGTAATATGCTACCAAATGTAAATTAAATTTACAAATAAAATAATATTTATTAAAAATAAAAATCAGGTTAAAAATGTATACCTGCTCAAGAATATTCTTTGACTCTAAAAGTCTTGGTTTAAACAACTAATGTACTTTTATATTTGAAATGCATGAAATATTTTAAACATGTAAATATCTTTATCTGTGTGTAGTATCAGTGGCCTAGATATAGTAAGGCCATTATAAGCAAAACTTACAGTCCCTCAAGCAACTGAACCTAAAGCCACAAGGTTTAGGAGCCCTAAGATATTTTTAAAGAGTTTTTTTTTGTTTTTTTTAGAAAAGTTATTGTTCCTGAGAAACAGAAACTAGGCCTCTTGGCTATGTATGTCTACTGACCAAAAATACTTTGCTACACCACTGTGTAATACACATATAACCCGAGCTGTAGCTAAGCAATAATAAGCAATAATGATTTATACGAAGATTAAGAAATAATCTTAATCTACTCATCCAGTGGTTGGAGCCGGAAAAAAAAAAATTCCCTAAAACATTTACCATCCTTACCCCAAATGTGAGGGCAACAAATTAGTAACTTTTATTCTTTATTTTCTTACACTAAATTCAAGTTGAGAGGTTTTAAAGTTCAAAATTGAAAGGTTATGATTATATAAAATCTACACCTGAACTGAATAAGTTGGTTGTTTCAATATTTTCCTAAACATTCTTATTTGATATAAACAAGAACATACTTAAGTTTGGCACTTAAGTATGTTTTATTTACCAAAAGTATATTTATTAACCAAAATCATTGGTTTTTCATAATTATAATAACATTACATCTCACAATATACGCAAGTAGACATTTTATGCAAATACACATCAAAATTTCTATTATTTATGGAGTATTTCTTCTGTTTTAGTATGTTTTTTAAAAAGTAATAAAAATCTATGATGAGTTTAAAATCCAAAAAAATTATCTTCAAACTTTTACTATGTACAAGCAACAAAGCAAAACTCAGTTTGAGATCAAAAGAAGTTTTATAAAGTAGAGGAACATTGAGACTGAGAAGATTAAACTAGCATGACAAAACAATAATGTAGTTCTATATATTAGTTATTGTTGCTAGAAATTAATTAATAATTATTAGTAACAGTGTTAAATACTACTTAACAATGCATTTAAAGATTTTTTAAAGTTTTTTTTTAAGTTTTTTTATAACAATTATTATACTAAATACAGTATATGTAAAACAGTGCTTACAACTTATTACACTTAGTCCTAATTACCCCCTAATTTCTATGGTTTTATCTTGTGCAGCTTGGTTTCTTCTCGGCAGCTGCTGCAGTTTTTAATAGGAATAATTTTTGTATCTTTTTCAAGAAAACAAATCTTTTAAGAAAAACTTATTATTAACTCGAACCCAAGATGAGTCAAGACACCATCTCTAGTCTAAGTCAGAATTTATTTCTCTAAGACTTTGCCTTAAAAATCAAACCCTACAAGGCAGTAGGACATTAAGAAGGTAGTACTGGGTTACATGATAGTAGTAGCAGGGTGATTGTGATGATCCTGATCATGGCTTGTTGAAAGTTGCACTTGAATATAATTTTTTTTCTTGGAGTTTGCAGTGGTAATTTTTCATTCAACATTATTTTAATTTTTTTTTGCTCTTATTATAAATCTTTAATTCATCAAAAAAATTTTTTAAAAAAGTTTTTTAAAAAATCAATTGTTTTGAAATCTCTTTCATCTTCATGTTTTGTGAATAAAACTATTTTATGTTTTCATTAAACCGTTTTCCCTCTCTTTAAATTTCATTTTTACTTTTCTCAACTTAAATAGAGCTTGCTTACTGACTTTTTGTATGTAGTATATGTAAAAAAATATTTATTTATTTTGCATAGCATTAAAAATTTTTAAATATTATCATGCTTTTTCTGATATAAATGTATTGTTTATATTTTTTTTTTGTTTTCAAAAATGTTATTACGTTTTATGCAAAACTTATATAATTTAATCTTTTAGTATTCTGTCTTTACCTGGTATTCTACCTGGAGTTAGCGAAGTAAACGTTAAAGGTTTGCGTGTAATTCGTGTTCTTCATCCACTTAAATTTGTCAGTGGCTTTCAAAGTAAGTAATATAAATAATAAATTAAGTAATATAATAAACAAATTTGTTTCAATAATATTTTTTTTATCTATATGTTAATAACATTAAAATATTTGTAATATTGTTAATAGAAATTTTTTATGTATTAGTCTCTGTGGGCTTACAAATATTTTTTTTAGTACTGAAATAAATTACATAATTTATTTTATAAAAGATTTTGGTAAATAAATAAAAAAGTTAAATTAGTTGTTAAATAAATTGTAGGTTTTTTTTTTGTAACTTTGTTCTTTGTTTGGTACTCTCAAGTCTTTAATAATAGGGGTAGGGGGGGTGGATGGTTATTAATTTTTGGAAAATTTTCTCACCCACCTAAGCTTATTAAGACCCCCTACTCCCCTGTTTAATTATTTTTACTTGTTACCAACAAAAACTTTAATCTCAAAACTAAAAAAAAAAGATCAGTGAAAATCTGCCTTAAAAATTAGAAAGTAATACTTTCAGTCATGTAAAGAATAAAAAAAGTTTTTACAAACACTTTCAGTGTAAACAGGCTTTAAAAATTGCTGACCTTGTAAATCTCAATTTGTCAAAAATGAGCTTTAGGTTTATTTCTTACCAAAGTATAAAACTTAAGTCAGCATATTAAATATTATTGAAATTATGATAAAAACTCTATAAACTCCCATACTCTTAAGTCCTTGTGTTAAGGACTTAAGAGTATGGGAGTTTATAGAGTTTAACATTTTATTATTTTTTTTTTTTTCTTTAGTTTTGTTTGTTAACTATGTTTAGTTTTAGTTCAACTAAAATTAACTAACCAACTTTCAATGATTAACTTAAAAAAATTAACACTATTTTTCAATGTTCAACTAAATTTAGTTAACCAACTTTTTAATGATAAACTTAAATTAGTTGATATCATTTTTCAATGTTTAACTAAAAATAATTAACTAAATTTTTCAATGATTAACTTAAATTAGTTGACATTTAAGTTTTCTAAATCTAGTCAACTAACTGCTTTGTCTAACTAAAATTATTCCATTAATTAGGATGGATAGAGTAAAAGTTTTGATAAAAAATAGTTAAATTAATTGTAAAATTTTTTTTTTGTATCTCTAAAAACTTGTAAAAAATTATTGTTTGGTAATTTTTTTAATTTAAAGTTTGTTGCTTGATATTTTTTTTAGGTCTTCATGTTGTCATGACAGCAATTGCAAGAGCAATTGTTCCTCTTTTACAAGTTTTGTTTCTAATAGTGTTTGTTATAAGTATATATGCTATTATTGGCTTAGAATTTATGGCTGATAGATTTCACTTTAGCTGCAAAAACAAAATTAATGGATCATGTAAGTTTTTTCATTTTTTTTTTTACATATTTTGTTTTCTGCTTTTTCTTTTTTTAATCTTTTCACTTTTCTGTTTCTTTATTTATCACCTTTACCATTTTTCACCCTTCCTTTTTTCTATTTCTATAATTTTTTGTCTCTACAGCCACTCTTCTTTTCCCTAAAAAAGAGAAAACCTTTTGTTTACCTTTTTATCTCATCCACCGTTCTAATTTTGATTTAATATATTTATAATAATTAGATATTGTGATAGTATTAATTATTATAATATTTAATATTATAGTTACATATTATTATATATATTAATAATAGTTATCATTATTATTGTGATAGTATTAATTATTATAATATTTAATATTATAGTTACATATTATTATATATTTTAATATTATTATAATAATAAATTAGTATGAGTAGGTATTTTATCAGTTATAATAATAATTATTTTATAATTATAATAATTATTATTCTGAATAATTATTCTATTAGTTAGCATTTTTACAGCATTCATAATCAAATAATATAAGGAACATATATAAAAGTACAATGTTTTTGCTTGACTTGACTTGGCAAAATATTTTTTTTCCTGTTAAAATCAACAAGTGATGTACAAGCCTTTTTTTATATTCTGGATGACTTATTGAGTGTTTGTATCTTTTCCAATTAAAGTAATGGTGCATTACTTCTGTTATTTGTTCGCTATAAATTTCAGGCTGCTTCTTTTATTGTCAGACTAAATCTTTGACAAGAAAAATACTGCATAAACTTCAGGTGTGACACTTCCAATGGGCAAGAATTGAAAGAAATTCCATAAAGCAGTCAAAATTGGGCCTTCAAGCCTCATAAAGTGTTAGCCAATTTCAAGAGATCACAAATTTAAGTTAAAATAGTTGTTAAAAAGAGAAAGAATGAGCTTTATATTTACAAGCCTTCCCGGGAAATGCATGCGGCCGCAGGCCTTGCTTGTCCATGGTCAAAGTAATTTAGACACACTGACCACAGCAGTTCTCATTTTTTAACTTTTAAAGCGTTTCAATAATTCGCGACAAAATTTGTGTTTCAATAATTCGCTATATTATCTACTGAGAAAAAAGGAACCAATACGTAAAAAGGAAACAAAATTGTAACGAAATATTAAATTTTGATTAAATAAATTAGAAAAATTTAATAATTAAAAATAAATTTTTAGCTACAGATTTTGATACAAGTCGAGGAAAAAAACATATTATAATTCATAAAAACAAATTTATAATTTCATAACAATAATTGTATGTTTTGATATGTAATTTATTCACAATTTTTAAGCAACTTACTGTGCACTCTAGAAAAACTATGCACTCTAGAACTATGAGAAACTTTGTTAATTTTTTTTTACGTTTATTTGTTTTCATATCTTTTTGCTTTAAAAGACATTTGACGTTTTTTCTCAATACTTATATATTAGGAAAATAAGAAAATAAAGGGCTATTTATTTGTAAAATATATTATTTGATTAATAAATTTTGTAATAATAAAAGAAAATAAATAAAAGAATACCATGGTTTCTTTTGTAAATGTATTTACAATATTTGTTTTTATCTGAAATTGTTTCCTTTATATTGCCCAATAGAGATAATGAACATGATTGGTCTGTTTGAAAAAATGTATTTAAAAATTTAACAAAAATTTTTAAATAGACTCCTAAAAATTTTAAGTTAAGCTAAAAAAGTTAAGTAAATTAACAATGTACTAGCCCACAATCTTTTGGAACGTCAATAACAAAAGTTTATCAGGCATTAAACTATTGGCGTTAAATATAAAATAAAAATTTACAAATAAACAGTAATTAGTCTCCTTGCTCTCCTGTGCAATGATAAAAACAGTTTAGTAAAAACATTTAAAAAACAAATTTTAAAATTGTCCTTATTTTTAGAGCAAATATTAAAGTATTTCCTTAATGACCGACAAAAGTTGCTAATAAAAATGATAATAAAAGTCGCTAATAAGTTTTATCAAAAAATGCTTTTATTTTTGTTATAATCTTATTTTCTTTTTTCATTTACTTGTGTCAATTTTGGTAGTGGAAAATAACAAATGTCCTAAAAAAAAAAAAAAAAAAAAAAAACTAAAATATTTAGGTATATTATTTTTTTTATCAAAATTTTTTTTTTCAGTTTTCTTTTTTTTTTGTTTGTTTTATTTAGATATTCTATTTCTATTGGTTTCCTTTCTTCGAATATTGCTGTTTTACCAATTGTTCTCTGTAGTTTTTTTTTCTTTATTTTGTTGCAAATTCTTAAAACAACTACTATTTTACAAATGTGATCAAAAAAATGTGCTTTTCTATTAATTTATTAATACAGCAAATCATTCACACACACATACAAAAAAAAAATTCACAAGGATTTCATTTAGTGGGTGTTTTAACATTAGTCCTTTTAAACTGATAAAGTTTGGCAGTTCAACTTAATGACCTTCATAGTATTATACTTAAAGCAGTTCTACATTTTTCACAAATGATTTAGGGAACTCTTGTGTCATCAAATTTGATTTGTTGGTCATAGGCAATTAGAATTTTTTCTCCGAAAATAATGTGAGATGTCTATATGCATTTTTGAGACACATAAGATATGCAACTTTTTGATTTTCATCATGATTTCTTGCTGATTTAGGCATTTTTTTACAAGAGCTTTAAAAATGCTTACTTCACAGATTTTCTTTCTGGACTAAGTGTCTTTTCCCGAAATTTTGAAACTTTTAAATAGTAAAAAGTAATGTAATCTATTATTTTATTTTTATTAAAAAGTTATTATATAATCTATTATTTTATTTATATTAAAAAGTTTCATTGTTGATAAATATTGTAATAATGCAAAAAGTTTGAAGATACTGTCATTTCTCATATATATGCAATAAAACAAATTTTTAAAACTGATTTTTTTTCTTGGACATAAGCAGATGATTAAAATTTTTACATTTTTGGAATACCATAATCAAAAGCTTTCACAGGTTTCATATTGCAGTTTTCGAACTAACTTGACAGATACCTCGCATTTTTGCTAACAGTGGCCAAATTGTTTTTGTTCAAAATCGCACTATTTTGGGAGTGTTTTTGGTTTAAATAGAAAATATATTTTAATGTTTTTGTTCACAATTTTGTGGTTACAACGTTATAATTAAATTTAGTACATTTGTATCAAATTTATTTAGACAAATTTTCTCTAAAAGATTTTGATTTGTAGTGAATGTGCCATGCATTTAATAAAAGCTAATGTAATGACAAGCTGTAGCCCAAAGATTATTTTAGGATCTATTTTTAAGGAATATATAGGAGCTTCAATAACAGTTGAAAGCCTTATAGAATAATTGACAATTCATTAAGGTTTTCTTTTTTTCTTTCTTTCTTTTAAAATCTTCTTGAATCTTTTTAGGGCTAGTGAGATTCAAAGAAGAAAGCGTTGCTTATAATCTTTAAAAATTTAAAGTATTCAATTTAATATGACTATAAAAGTTGTATTATGTATATTTTTTTATATATTATGTAAATATATTTTATATATTACCTTTATAATTTTTTAAAACTTTTTTGTTTTATAGTTAGTTTATCTAATGATGGTACCTACAGAGCATGTGACAGTATGATTAATGAATACTTTTTTGTTCATGGTAATGAATGTTCTAGTAATGAAACTTGTTCCAGATTTACTCCTGGTGTTAACCAAGGGATTTCATCTTTTGATAACATATTTTATTCAATGCTTACTGTATTCCAATGTGTTACATTAGAAGGATGGGCTGATATTATGTATTATGTATGCTTCCTTTTAATTTTCCTGTTAATATATTTAATCTTTAAAATTCGAAGTTTAATATTTTTATTATATATTTAACATATTTAATATTTTAAATTTAAAATTTAATATTTTTATTAAATTTTTAGACACAAGATGTAATGGACTTAGTTGGCATTATTTGGAATACATATTATGTAACTTTAATTTTGATTGGTTCATTTTTTATGTTACATCTGGTACTTGGTGTACTTAGCAGGTCATTTATTACTGTATTTAAAAAATTTTTTTTGCATTATTAGCATAAATTTTTTTGCATACAGAGAATTTTTCATGTAGCATTCAGGCGACAAAATAAAATAAAGTTTTTTATTTTTTAAAAAGTGTTTTTTAAAGTTTAGATTCTTGATCAGTTTTTTGGAGAGTTTTTTTTAAGGTTCAGTCTTTAATTTTTTTTTTTTTTTTTTTTTTCTATATGCTTCACATTTTTTGAAATAAATTTCAAATTTTAAAAATCAAAAAAGTAAAATCTATGAAATTATTTAAATAAGAAAAAAAAAAGGTGAATTGCTAAGCTACAGTTTTGTTTTGATGACCCCAATGATTATTTAGGGTTCAAAGTTTCTTAACTTATTACAAACTAACATTTAGTGAATTTGCTAAAGAACGAGAAAAGGTCGAAAATAGGCAATCATTTTTCAAGTTGCGGGAAGACCAACAATGTCAAAAAATTTCTGATTTTTACTTAGAATGGATTTCTAGAGGAGGTAAAAAGTTTTCTAAGACTTTTATGATAGATTATTTTGCACTATTTTAATAACTTTATTTTCAGTAACCATATACAGTTTATTTATTATTATTTTTTTTTCAATATAAATATATAAAATAAAAATTATAGAAGTTAAAAATATTGTGCATATTTTGTACATCTAAAATAAACTGAAGATAATTTTTAATCTGAAGAGAATTGAAAAAAAGAAAATGAACTAAAAGAACTGAAAGAAGAGAATGAACTAAAAGAATTGAAAGAAGAAAATGAACTAAAAGAAGCGAAGAGAAAGTAAACAAGCTGTTTAAAAAAACCATAAAAAATTGTAGCATACTCCTATAGTCAAATAATTAAAATATATATTTTTTAAATAAAATATATAATAAATAAGTTTTTAGGCCTTTTGCAATCATCCTTGGTTTGAAACTAGTGTTTTTGAGAGAAAAAAAAAATTATTTAACTTAAGTGATTCATCTTGTAAATGATCAGAAAAATGTTTTCTTGGTGGTTTTGATCACCAATAAAACTTATTTTAGTATTTTAATTGTTTATGATGGTTGTTAGGTAAATGGTGCATTGCTTTCTACCATTATTTTGTCTTTTTTTTTTTATGTCGCTGCATTTGATTAATGCCGCTGCATTTGAGAAACAAGTTGAGCGCGGTACTACTAGGGACGTGGTGGGGATCGAACTCGGAACCTCTCGCTTATGAAGCGAGTGTTTTACCACTACACCACTACCGCATATTAAAAAAAAAAAAAATGTATGTATGTATGTATGTATGTATAAATGTATGTATGTATAGTGTTAGGATGTCTCCTAATACATACATACATACATACATACATACATACATACATACATACATACATACATACATACATACATACATACATACATACATACATACATACATACATACATACATACATACATACATACATACATACATACATACATACATGCATACATACATACATACATACATACATACATACATACACACACATACATATGTGGGAGCAGGTGGGTGGGAGCAGACATTTAAAAAAATAAGTTTTATTTTAAAATGTCTGTTCCCACCCTTTAAATGTGTTCTATATAATAAAATAATACTGGATTTAAAAAATTTTCATAAAAAAAAAATACTTTTAGGGGTAGCTCAAGTCCCTTAAACATCAGACAGGTACCTAATTTTATTAAAAATAAATTTCTTTAAAAGTATATCATTTTGGCTCTCAAAAGAAGCAAAATTTAAAATAAATTTAAAAGATAATCATTTTATAAACATTAAGAAAAAAAAAGCTATAATTAAATTATAGTTTATTTAATTATATTTTTATATTTACATACATACATACATACATACATACATACATACATACATACATACATACATACATACATACATACATACATACATACATACATATTATGTATATATATTTGTAAATATATGTATGTATGCTACATACATTTATTTACAAATATATATTTATATCTAAAAATTCTTTCAATTTAGAAGATCTGACCATTATTAGTGAAAATACAAAAGAGTCTCAAAAAGAAACTTCGTTAAGTAGCATTATTTCTAATCCAGCTGTTGTTCTTTCCTCTTTGAATTTACAACTGCATATAAAAAGTTACCATTCCAAATCGGTTATTTCATTCCATATAAAGCACTTGCGACTTAAACTACGCAATTTTATCAAGCGTAACATTTTTTTTTGGTTTGTTGTGGCCATGGTTTCAATAAACACTTTTATCTTAGCAACATATCATTATAAACAACCGATTTGGCTAACAGACATTCAAAGTAAGTTTAGTTTTATCATTTATTATTTTGTTAAATTTTTTTAAATTTTTAGTTTAAGTTTATTTTAAATTTTAGTTTACCTGTTATTATATTATTATTTTTATCAATTAGAAGATGAATTTTATTTTTTTTTAGAATTAGCTGAAAAAATTTTTACAGTATTTTTCATTCTTGAAATGCTGTTAAAGGTTTTTGCATTGTCATTTCATGGATATTGCAAATCAAGATTTAATGTATTTGAATTAATTGTGAGTAACTAAATATTTTTCTCTTATTTTAAAAATTTTTAGTTATTCTTTTTCATATACATTTCTATTTATTTTGGTAAACAGGTAGTGATACTAAGTATATTTGATATAACAACAAGACTTGGTGCTGGTGTTAGTGTACTGCAATGTCTGAGGTTGCTAAGGGTTTTTAAAGTTACAAAGTAAGTTATCTGATGTTTTTGTTTAAATTCTTTTATCTTATCTAAGATTTCAAAATAAACATAATGTTTAATTAAAATTTTCAACTTCTCTAATCTTTTCTTTTTAAAGGAAAATTTTTACTTGATAATGTTTTTGAAAAATTAAGTTAGGAATTATAAAAAATAGGTAGAATTTCTAAAGAATATTTAATGTTATAAAAAATTTAATGGTTCATTTTCTGTCCAAGAGCTGATTATAAAACCTATAAAGCCTTCCTGAAGGTTCTAAAATAAATATTTTAGA
>NC_061161.1:55845215-55882715 GCF_022113875.1 Hydra vulgaris | reverse complement strand
TTATTCAGTATTAATAACCATATTTTAAATCAATTTAATTGTGATTTATAATATTGTTTTCCAAATAAACTGTAGGATGAAGCAAACCTTTTTTTTGATAGATTTCTTTTTTTATTCTTTTTTATTTTTTTTAGTTGTCTTTTTAAATGTCTTTCTATGATTAAAATAATGTCCATCCATAATGCGGTAGTGGTGTAGTGGTAAGAGCGCTTGCTTTGTAAGCGAGAGGTTCGGAGTTCGACTCCCACCATGTCCCTAGAAGTACCGCGCTCAACTTAATTTCTCCGCGCAGCGGCCTTGCTTGTCAAAATTCGTGTTTCGGAGTTAAAGAGTTGAGAGAGGGTTGTACCACGATTTACAAAAAAAAAATGAGTAGCCTTCTCGACTGTAGTGGCCCCCACGGGCCTTGGTGAGGTGAATAATTAAAAAAAAAAAATTGAAATAATCAGCAGTCAATATGGCTATATTTTTTTTATTATGTTAATAAATTTAATTAAAATAATTTAAAGTAATAATATATATTTAATAAAAAAAGATATAATACAAATAACTTAAGAATAATTATAACAATAATAATAATAAAAATAAAGGAATTATAAAAATTAAGTAAAAAGCTTTTCTCATTACTATATTTTATTACTTTAAGAAATTAGAAAATTTTAAAACTAGTCTAAAATTTAGTATTTTATTTCAGTTTTTTTATTAAATTCATATGAAAGAGATTTAAATGCATCAACTTTTTTGTTTATAAAATTTGTGCTTTTATTTTCCTATGAATTGTTTTTTTGTTCCTCAATATGTATTTATATTAACATAAAACACTCACGAGAGACCAATTATTGGGTTCAGGACCTTTTTTTTATGATGCTTTATGGTGTTTACTTTAGTTTTAAAGCTTTAATTTCATATTGCCATGTTTCAAAACCATGTTTCTTGGGCTTGGACTTATGGACTTCTTGGACTTATGGACTTATTATATAAGTTCATAATTTTACTAGTTACTTCAATGTTTGCAAAAACAATACTGTGGACTGTATTTTATACATACACATACACATATATATATATATATATATATATATATATATATATATATATATATATATATATATATATATATATATATATATATATATATATATATATATATATGTATATGTGTGTGTGTTTGTGTGTGTGTGTCAACCCTCGGAATTAGGGTCTGCATTCGGCAATGTTGACCTAACTGCCGAGCTGAAAGTATTTGAAGTCAGCAAATAATTACTGACCTTGTTTCCATGTTTTATGGTAAGACCTTTGTATCAAATAATTTTTGCTGACCTGATGCCGATCTCTAAAAGATTGAGGTCAGCAATAATTTATGGACCTCATTTTTTCTGATTCCGAGGGTTGGTGTGTGTGTACTATTTTATTGACAGATTAATCTAATAACTCCATGCTAACCCTAATTTTTTGATAACCACACTGAGTTGTACATACATCAAATGACTTAAATAGAGAGAATATTTAGAGAGTGTGCATACATCATCTGACTTAATAAGGGAGATTATGTAAGGAATGTATATTAATTGTCTAATAGTTTTTGTTCAGGCAGGAAATATTAATTAGTGAAAGAAGTATTTTTTATATTTATTTATACTTTTTCTGATCTGGTTTATTAGTGTTCAAGAGCATACAAACATATAGTTAAGAGATTTAATCTATATCAATTTTGCTACTACAACTTTTTAATTTTTTAAATGCAATTTTTTTAATGGCATTTTTTTAATTAAAAGAAAAAAAAGTTTTATAATTTACTTTAGTCTTGCTTTTAAATGTTAGATTTAAAGCTACATATTGAAAATTAAAACAAAAAAAAAAGACAAAAAGACATCAACCCAAGGCCATCATGAAAAAAATTACTGAAGGGTGATTTTTCAAAGTGACTATTTGTCTAAGTAGAAAATAATCTCTGTGGATGTTTTTTCTCTAATAAATAAGTTTGATATTTATTTATTATTACTTTTCAAAGTGACTATTTGTCTAACTAAGTAGACAAATAATCTCTGAGGATGTTTTTTCTCTAATAAATAAATTTAATATTTATTTATTATCAATTATCAATATCTCATTATCAACAAATTAATGTAGTATTATGGTATCATAACGTTTCACAAAAACAGATGTGCAGGTTCAAATTGTGAAGAGGATGTTTTTTTTATTCTTGTAACATTTTATGTTAAAAGAAATAAAGTCACAATATAAAACATGTTTTAGTACTTTGTAGGGGTTCCTTGAGCTTTTAGAACAACCTCTAGTTTTTGCGATATTTATGCAATAAGAGACGCAGATGGCACCAGACTTTCATAATAGCTTTTCTCAGATCTACTAGTGAGGTTGGATTCTGTTTAAAAACTTCTGTCTTCAAATTTACCCGTCATTTTTCAATGGAGTTGAAATTTACCCAACGGTTTTCAATAGAGATGGAAATGGATAAATTCCTTGCCAGGGGACAAGAACATTATTGGATTTCTGGATAATTGCATGCATATTTTTTTTAATTTCCAAATAATTTGTGGAATTCTTGTTCTCATCTTATAAAAGGTGTAAACCATATGACCATTGGTAATGATTGCCCCCTAAATCATGATTGTTAGACACAGAATAACAGAAGGTGTAGTATATTGAGGATTGAAGAGTTTGGTTGCCGGCATACATAAACTTGTGTGGTGCGAACTGTATGTCTTAAGATTTATTTGAAAGCATGACACATTGCTGTATTTTAGAAGTTGAGCAAGATTTTGTGTGCGTAAAATCTTCTTTTACTTCACCTTCTCAGCCAAATGGAGTATCTCTTCTCCTTCACAGCCAAATGGAGTATCATGTTGGTTTTTATTAATTCTCAGTTTTCCACAGAATGATTAGCTGTTTGATTGTTGCCAGCATGATTTTTTTGCATTTATAAGTATTTATCTTTAATAATTATTTATAAATTATTATATAATTTATAAATAAAATTACCTAATGTATTATATTATTGTTCAAGAAAGAAATATTGTCTCTTTTTCCATGGTAAATAGGAAAATGAGACAGTGCAATCACATTTACAATGGAAAAGGAAAACAAATTTGAAGATTATCATTGTGAAATCAGAGATATTACCATCTAAGATAACAATCTTGGATGGTAATATCTGTGATTTCAATTTTTAAAAACTCTGGTGAACATTCTGACCCCTCCAACTATCGCCTGATCTTTTTTTTATTATTATCAAGGTCTCTGACAATTAATATGGTTTTCAATCTTCTTGTTCTACAAATGACTTGCTAACTCCTGTGACTGAAAAATTCTATTATGTACTAGATGGCAAGAGCTATTGCTCTTGACATATCTAAAGCTTTCAATAATGTTTGGCATGCTGGTCTTCTCCATATGCTTACTTAATATGGTGTATCTGGAAAATTTTGTGAAAAAAAATCACTTTTTTTTAACTGCTTTATTAAAGTCTTTCTCAAAGGCCAACACTTCTTCTTTCCAGTAACTTCTAGGGGACCTTAAGGTTCTATCCTAATATCAAGAAACGCAAAAAAAGCATTAAAATTAATTTTATTAATTTTAATGTTTTTTTTAATCATTATATAGGAGACAAAAAAATATCTATAGACATCACCATGCCAACGGTAGTTGTTTTACCGTTTATAGTAAAAACTGCTTCTTGATATTCTGCTTACAATAAACTCAAGCTTTAAACTAAAGAAAGTTTGTTCATTAAATCAAAAAAAACAGATATGAACAAATAGATAAACCATAGTTTCTTTTTCTATATTATTTGCATATTTATAATACCATATTATTCAAGTTGTTAACACTTTTGTATTATTTAATCATCTGTTTAAATTTTTATTGTCCTTATTGCACATGAAGTAGGTTGTACTGGGTTAGTACAACCTGATGAAGCAAGTTGTACTAACCCAGTACAACCTACTTCATGTCCTGCTACCTTGTAGAATATGCTTTTTTAGGTAAAGGCTAGGAGAAATTAACTCCCTCTTAAAACACTCTCTGCCTTGGAGATCTTAGTTGAGTAAAGGCTAGAGATGGTGTCTTGATAAAAAATACTCATCATGGGCAGATTTTAAATGTATCCAGCTACTGTCTTGTAGAAAGCCTCCTAAGCAAAGACTTAATGGATAAGCAGATTCTATTTGTTGACCAGACTTGCACCCCTTTTTCATCTATTAGGCTGGCGCAGATGTATTTATAATACATTGTTTCTGGTTTAGGATGTTGAATGCTGGATCTTCTGGATTTTCTCCTAATGAGAGTACAGCTCAAAAACTCAGTTTTATAGTTCTGAGGTCAGCTGATAATCAGGTTTCCCAAACTCTGTGGTAGGTCTCAGACAGGTTGATTCTATCAACAGCTGTAAAATATCAGAATTCTTACAGTGCCATGTTGCATGGATATTGTTCCAGTTTGTACTTTTGGATATCGTCCCAGTTTGTACTTTTTGTACACATGGATATTGTCCCAGCTTGTACTTTTGGTGTGCATTGTCGAGGCCAAATTTGGAGCCCTTTGTTACAGCTTATGGTTTATTAATAATATTGAGGTTATTAAAAAGTGTACTGAGTACTATCTGTGCTTTAAGTCAAGTTCTTTGAAACTTCTGTAGAATCTTTAACAGTATCTATAATAAGGAGCAATCTGCTATTCCACCTCAAACCACCCGCCTCAAGTCCTTAAGTAGATCCCTCTCTCCATTAATGATCGGCTATGATAAAATTCTTCCAATGATAAAATAATAAACTCATCAAAAACAGAATATAAAGCAGCACTTAAGCAAAATGGTTTTAAAACTTTAACTTAAAGTACAACCCAAAAGACAAGACACCCCTCAAAAGAAAAAGGAATATAATTTGGTTTAACCAATAAAAGCATAATTGGTTTACAATAAAAGCATCTCTATCATTGTTGGCCAAGTCTTTTTGCTATTATTTGATAAGCATGTCATGACGAAAATAATATTCTATTAAGCAACGACAAACCTGAAGATTAGATACATGCGGTATTTCAAAGAAGAATAGAATATGCGGTTTTTCTGTATAGTTTAACGTAACTAGTTCCAATTGTATATAATTTTTTAATGAAAACATTGTGTATTTCACCTGATGATTGGAATAGAATGAAACTTAAAGTTTAAAAAAAATCTATATCTATATCTATATATATCTATATATATATATATATATATATATATATATATATATATATATATATATATATATTATATATATATATATATATATATATATATATATATATATATATATATATATATATATATATATATCTATATATATATATATATATATATATATATATATATATATATATCTATATATATATATATATATATATATATATATATATATATATATATATATATATATATATATATATATATATATATATATATATATATATATATATATATATATATAGATATATAGATATATATATATATATATATATTACTTAGATAATAATGTTTTACCAATATATTTTAAAATATATTAGTTTATACTTTTTAAAATTTTTAGAGGACAGTGTTGAAAAGATGATTCAAAGTAAAGGTTTTTTAAGCATGCTAAAAGTCAATGTTGCACAGCGTAAACGAATAAACATGCAACCTCCTGTCCAAAATGTTAGATCACTTTTTATCTTTTCTCCTACAAACAGGTTAATTTTTTTTAAATTTATATATAACAACAAAGAATACATGTTTACCATAGTAACCATAGTATTTTATATTAATTAGTTTAGAGTAAATCCCCACCTCCATTAATGACAGGTTGTCATAAAATTCCTCAAATAAAAAAAAAATTCTGTTTAAGATTTGTTGTTATTATTTAAGTTGGTTTGTTAATTAAAAGTACAATTTCTCATTTCACTTCCTCAATACTTCCATTGAAATGCCATTAAAGTTTGCACAAAAATTATTAAGAGAATCATAAAAGGCCACGACAAAGAGAGAAACTGACCCTGCAATTATGTATATATAGCAAGTTGCCTAATGACTGTCTTAAATGTAATTTATTAAATTATTATCATCCCTAAATATTCTGGATAAAGTATGTATTGATAAATATATCAAAAAATGAATGAAAAAAAAGTAGAAAAACCACTAAACCCACTTGCAAACAAAAACTGCAAAGTTCTACCATTTTTCTAGAAGTAGATTTGAAAAATCAAACAAAACCTCAAAATATTAGCCAGCTGAACCTATGGTTTATTATCAAAAAGGTTTCGGCATTCAATAACATTACAAAAAAGTAGTCACTTTTTCACAAAAAACTAATAACAGTTTCCCACGAAGGTAATCAAGAACTGCTGGACAAATAAAAAAATAAAAAGCATAATGTAGTTTTACCTCAAAATAACTATATGCATGAAACTTAAAAAAAGTAGTTTATGTAGTTTTATTTTTTATCTTGTCAAATAAACAGCTTTGATATCAATCTTGAGCATTTTTGTTGAATACAAAATAATACACAAATAATAAAATTTATTTGAAATTTATGTTGACTGACTTGACACATTACAAGTTTAATAGTTCTATTGTAAATAGATTTAAAATATGATCATGATTGGAATTCAGTTTTTTAGACAAAAAGAGGTTTTAATTGGTTTTGAGATAAAAAGAAGTTTTAGTTGGTTCTGAGATAAAAAGAGGTTTTGATTGGTTCTGAGATAAAAAGAGGTTAAAAATATTGATTTCAAGTTAATGTTTTTGTAAGCAGTATAGTTTCCATACTTGGATTTATTTCTAATTGAAGTTAAAATTTTAGGCTTTCTTTAAGTTTGCATTTAAATGTCTATTAATCTAAATAATACTTACCATTCACTTTTTTTTTACTTTTTTTATTTAAATTTTTTTTTACTTTTTTTTTTATATAAATTACTTAAACAAAACAGTTTCTTTTTTCATATTCCTTGTACACTCTTATTCAACTATTTTTTTTTTAGGTTCAATTTAGTTTAATACTTTTCTTAGTTGTGTTTTAAAAACATTACTTTTAAAGGTTTCGTGTGTTATGTCACAAGATAGTTTATTCTCGATATTTTGATCCTTTTATGGTTATAATGATAGTATTAAGTTCTCTGGTACTTTGTATTCAAGATCCAGTAAATGATAACAATTCTATTAATTTAGTAAGTAAAATTTTGAAATATTATTTATAAACAAATAAATTTATATACATATACAAAAAATAAATATATAACATACATATGATAAATATGTTTATATAAGGGTATTATAAGCTTGAATAAAGCCATTATAAAATCAAATATATGTACATATTTACACATATATGTATATATATAAATATGTATATATATAAATATATATATATATATATATATATATATATATATATATATATATATATATATATATATATATTCAAATTTTTATATTCAAAAAAGATTGAGAAATTCAAAAAACATGTAGTCTTAAAATCTTCTTGATTGTTGATCAAGAAAGATTAGACATACTGGAATGGTGGAGACCTGTTGGAGTCAAATGTTGAAAAATGGAAAACATTTTTTTTTTTTAAACTTTCCATTTGCTATTTATTCTGCAAAAGATCAGAGCTGGTTGTGTAAAGAGTTTTGTTGGCATATTGGAGAATGATTTGAGATGTTGGCATATTGGAGAAGTGTAGAGAACTAATGGTTTTTAAACATCCATAAAGGGCATTTACTGCTCATCAAAATTCAAAGAGACAACAGGATGCTGTCAAAAAAAAGTTAACAGGTCAAAAAAATACTTTTATCAAAAGGGACTGTATACAATCAGATGGTTGATGGCAGCTTGCAATACAGAATTGTGGGTAAGCGCAACCGTAACATCATAAAAATGTTTTTTAAAACTGTTTATTTTGTAATTAAAAAGAACTGGATAGTCTGGGAAAACTTTAGTGATATTGTTGAATTTATTAGAGATCTTAGCGATGAGGAGATAGAATCGCATTTTAAACTTGCTAGCAAACAAGCAACATAAACATCAGCAACTAGTGTTGATCAATTCGTCAAAATAATAAGTGATAAATTAGACAATTAGGTTTGCCCAAAAATTATTTTGGCACATGACTTAAGTGTCTTTTCTGTTTACATTAGGTATGTTTATTCTGATTCTCATACTATTGAAGAAATGTTTCTTGGTTTAGTCCGAGTTATTGGAAGAAAGGGTGCGCAAACCTTATGTGAATAAATAAAACTAGTTTTAAAATCTAAATCAATAGATATCCAGCAACTGCGCTTCCATGGCTTTGATGGAACTAACACAATAAGTGGGGTGCGTAATGGTTTACAAGCTAAGCTAAAAAGAAAATTTCTTCATACTCAAAGTACAATAACTGCTGTTGTTATTGTTTAGCTACTGTGTGTGTACACTTAATGAAGGAATATGATATCCTAGTTAGCGTTAATGCTAATATCTTGGGAGTTTGGAAAGCCATGAAATATTCCAGTGTATAGGCCTCAATATTCGATGCAGTACAAAATGATGATGATTTAAAACTTTACTTAAAGCTGCTCCAATGCATCTCATGGTGCTTCTTCAGTACAACTTTTTTAAAGGTTTGAACAAGTTATAAACAGCCTTGATTTGATTGTTGATGAGAAGTACAATGTGGAGTTAAACAGTCTAACATATCAATTACTTGTTCCTGATAATATACTATTTTTGCTTTTACTGGCTGATGTTTTAGTCCCAAGTAAATAAATTTGCAAACTTTTTACAAACACTAAACCTAGTATACTTAAAGATTAACTGAAAATTAGACCTTAAAAAACAAGCTTAACCATATATCCAATGGTAAAAGTCCATTATTTAACACTCATTTAAATAAATTTCTCAATATATCTAAAGAGCATCAAGGACTAGCACGTTGATTTAGATAAAAGAATTTATTTAACATGATGTCAACACCAGAAACAATTGAAGAAAATAAAAATTTATCTAATTATAGATAAATCTTATTTAACTTTGAAACAAAAAGGAACCTAAAAATTCAAGCTTTAGTAAAAGAAGGCAAGTTAAAGAGTAATAATATTGATATATATATAAGCACGAACACCCAATAACACGCAATGCTATCTACACTGTTTGTCATACTGAGCATGTGAGCAGTACTATGATATAATGAAGTTATTCAAATTGTCACTACTCATAGCACCTAGCACAGCAAATGTCAAAAAAGGGTTCTTCATGCTAAACTTAATACATTCTAAAGAAAGAAATCAGCTTAGTATAATAGTACTTAATTGCCTTATGCAAATTTCTTTGGTTGGCCAGGAAACAAATCAAACTTATGAAGAGCTAATTGACATTTATATAGACTCGGGCGAGAGACGTAATTATTTATAAAATGTCTAGCCTTTCTAATATGCCTTAAATAAATCTTGTTAGTTTATTTGAAAGAAATATATATATAAATATTTATGTTGTCATTGTTTGAAATAATTTTATATTTTTTCAACATCGTTAAATTATTTTTCAACTAAGCATTGTATTTTTATTATCTTTTAATTTCCAAAATTCTTTTGATAGTTCTGTATTGCTCAAATATTTAGGAATGTTTAATGATTTTAAATGGTTGGCATATCTCAGTTTAAAAGTTGTTTTACAATTGATAACATTTGGAGTGCTTTACTACTGATTTAGATGCAAAATATTTTTCTGTGAGTTTAATTTAGAGAGAAACTAATTTAACCAAATTCATTTTTTTCAGGATTCCTTAATCTAACTGTTTGATTGTTTGTAAAATTAGTTTTATGGTCTAATTTTATGTTATCAAATGGTTTGAATTTTATAAAAGATAACACCTTTATAAATACCACATTTTTGATATCAACGATTTCTAACCTTCAATTAGTGAAAAACGTCTTAACAATTCTATTAATTTTGAGGAAAAATACCTTATTATAGGCACAGAACATAATTACTCATGCAAGGAAATCTTTACTGTTTAATAATAACCAGGTTTAGATTAAAAAATTGAGCGGTTTGTTTTGAGGTTAAATGGGTGCATTTGATTGTGCAGAGGTATGAGAATTTATAGGGATATTCATTCTTTTTCAAATTTCAAATTTTATTAATAAATATGACTTTAGCTTATACCACAATAACGGATTAGCAGGTTTTGAAAATACTACCGGTCCATATATAAAAAAATAAAAAGCAAATCACGCACTTATTTGAATGTAATGATCTTACCATACCTGCGCAGAGCAACCTCAAAGTTGTGAACTACCTCAACATAACTTATCATCTCTGTGACCAGTCATACCAACCATACTGCAAACCTGGAAATACTTTTAACTTCATACTTTTTTTTTCAACATTGTTGCTTCCAACAAGGCTGCAAGCAACCACTATTACAGTTGAAAGTTGTTGAGAAAGAAAAGATAAAGTTTATAGAGTAAGATAACGATTGACAGATGATTTAAAAAATTATAGTATTTGTAGAAAAGAGAAAGGGAAGCAGCATTACAACGATGTGATAATGGTTGGAGGTTGGCTGCAAGAGCAGATTCAACTATGGTTACAGTGCATTTTTTGCACCTTGTCTAAAAGAAAATTGGCATCATTGGAAGATCCCCCCCCCCCCCCAGATATGGCAACAGTATTCCATACAAGGCTGGATTTGAGATTTATAGAAATAGAGAATAGAATCCGAAGTAAGAAAGTGGCGAGCACGATAAAGAAATGCACTTTAGCAGATTCTAATTTTGCAGATGATTTGATATATGGTTTCCAAGAAAGATTTAAAGTAAGTGTTATTCCTAGAAGATGAAGGGTAGAGGACTCATAGAGTACATTACCATTCATAAATATAGGAAGATCTAAATTATTGCGATTACAATTGACTGAAAAAAATTGGGTTTTATCTGAATTAAAGTTCACCAGCTACTGTAAAGTACTACCAACTTTTTTTTTTTTTTTATTTGCATTCACTCCCAACAAGGCTGCAAGCAACCACTATCAAGTTGGGAGTTACTAGGAAAAAAAAAAACAGAGTTATAGAGCAAGGAAACGGTTGACAGAAGACTTGAAAAGTTGAAGGTTGTATGAGTCAGGAAAACATGAAGATGGGAGAGAGTTCCAAAGGATTGAAGTGCGGGGAAAAAAACTAGATGAATAAAAGTTTTTAGAGCATGCAGGGACAGATACAGTAAACGAATAAGACTTAGCTGAATGACGAGTAAAACGAGAATGAATTTCAGTTGATGGAACTAGAGATGATAACTCCTTTGAGCAGTGACCATGATAGTATTTGTAGAAAAGAGAAAGAGATGAATCGTTAGAAGAACCAGCCCAAATATGACAACAGTATTCCATACAGGGACGAATAAGAGATTTGTAGAGGTAGAGAATGGAATCAGAAGTAAGGAAATGGCGAGCACAATAAAGAGAAGCAACCTTAGCAGAAGCTAATTTAGCAATCGATTGTATATATGGTTTCCATGAAGACGTAAAGAGGACGACTCAGTAAGAGGATTGCCATTCATTAATATAGGAATGTTGTACATATTATGGTAGTTGTTTGCAGTAAGCAACTGGGTTTTTTTAAAGTTGAAATTCACAAGCCACTGTTAACCCCAATCTATTACTGAAGTGAGATCAGATTCAAGATCAGCTGCTTGTTCTAGGCGATCGAAAAGAGAAGACTTTTTGTCAAGACAGGAGTATAAAGTTGAGTCATCAGCAAAAAGAGCTACTTTAGATGAAAGGTTGTCAGGAAGATCGTTTATGTAGATAAGAAACAAAACAGGGCCCAGGATGGAACCTTGGGGAACCCCAGAAGTTACTGGAAATAAAGAAGAGTCTTGGCCCTCAAGGATGACTTTAATAAACCGGTTAGAAAGAAATGATTTGATAATCTCAAAAACTTTCCCAGAAACACCATATGAAGCAAGCTTATGGAGAAGACCAGCATGCCAAACTTTGTCGAAAGCTTTAGATATGTCGAGAGCAATAGCCCTAGCCTCACTGCCTCCATCTAATGCACGATAAAATCTTTCAGTTACAGCAGTTAGCAAGTCGGCCGTAGAGCAAGAGGATCGAAAACCGTATTGTCTGACAGTAGTTTATTTGACTCAAGATGAGATGTGAGGAATTTGTTGATCAAAGACTCAAAGACCTTGCTAATAACAGAAAGAAGACTGATTGGACAATAATTGGAGGGGTCAGAATTTTTACCAGAGTTTTTGAATATTGGAACCACAGATGCCATTTTCCAACAAACAGGAAAACAAGACTCAGTCAAACACTTGTTAAATAGAGAGAATTTCTACTCTACTACTACTCCAAAATGTAGCAGAAGTGAGATCCTATTCAAGCTAAAATGCCCCCTCCCTCCCCCCCCCCCAAGCAATTAGAGAGTGTTGGCTTCTTATCAAGACAAGAATAAATGGTAGTATCATCAGGAAACAATGCTACCTTAGATGTGAAAATATCTGGAAGATTGTTAATGTAAATCAACAAGAGCATAGGGACAACAATAGAACCTTGAGGAACCCCTGATGTTACAGGATATGAAGAAGAGTGCTGTACATTGAGGACAACTTTTATATTACAATTGGAAATGGAAGGATTTAATAATCTTGAAGATGTTACCTGATACACCGTAATACAAGATTTTATGGAGAAGACCAGCATGCCAAACTTTATCAAAGTCTTAATAATTGTCATGAGCAATAACCTTAATCTCTTCTCCTCTATATATCTAATGCACAATAAAACCTATTTGTTATTACTGCTAGAAAATCAGCTGCAGTACGAGAAGATTGAAATCCATATTGATGATCAGAAAGTAAGTTATTAGATTCAAAATGAGAGATTAAGTATTTGTTAATTAAAGATTCAAACACCTTGCTTATGATCGGAAAAAGACTAATGGGGCGATAGTTAGACTGGTCAGATCACTGAAAATAGGGATAACAGATGCCGCTTTGCAGCAGGGTGGAAAACAATACTCTGATAAGCACTTGTTAAATAGTTTTAATGGTATAGACAACAGCTCCAGAGAACATTTCTGCAAGATTATAACAGTTATGTTGTCCGGACCCCAAACTGTAAAAAGAATCTAAGCAGGAAATCACTTTAGATATTAATGCTAGAGTGATAATAATGTCAAGCAATAGATCAACCTGTTTTTTGGCTTTATCAGGTTGGATGTGATTAGTTAAATCCAGAGAAGAGATTGATAAAAAGTCTTTATAAAACAATACAGCTTTGTTTTTAGGTGAGGTGACAAAATCTGAACCATACAAGAGAAGCGGAATAACAGATTTGTCTTTATTATAGATACTGTTAAAGATTCTCCAAAAATCAAGAGAGCCTAATTTTTGAGATAAAATATGAGATTTCGTGAAAGAATACCGGGCTTTGGCATTAGACAAAACCTTTTTACAACAATTTCTAACAATAGTAAAAAGACATCTGATTCAGGAGAATTCTTTTGCTGATATATATGGAAGTTATGGTTTCGATTTGAAATTGCAGTAGCACAATGTAAGGAAAACCATATAAAAGAGTGAGGCTTGACTTGGAATTGTCAAAAGGGAATAAAAGGTTCCATGCTAGCCTGAATCCAAGAAGATTTGTTAGAAACACATTTGTTAGCAGGAAGACAAAAGATTTCTACCCAAGGGCCATCACAAAGAAAATCACGGAATTAATTATGATATGGGGATTCAGATGATGAAGAAGAATGAGAGGCACCTAAGGTTAAATGTGGAGAAATTGAGCACTGACTAGGATCAGAAACAAGCCATAAGTTGAGTAGAGAAGGTAAATGATTCAGATTGTCAGGAAAGTGAGTTGGAAAGTTGACTATTTGAGTTGGAGATTGAGAAAGGCAAAAGTTTTGGACTTCAACGTCTGCAGAGTCACTGACACTAGAGCCAAGTCATTCTGTGTGATGAGCACATCAACAACAACGATATTGGCTGATGGATAAAGAGAGAGGGCTTGGTCAATTTGATCAGAAATAACAACAAAAAGAGTGTAGTCTTGAGATAAAAGAGAGCTATGTAGAACAAAGAGAAAGGCAATTGAGTGAAGTGGTGCTAAACAAAAGTACATAAAAAAATAGTCTGTGGATTCAAATCTAGTTTCCTGACAAATGTGTGACTTCTTACAATTGTAAATGCCCAGACCAAGTATGTGACTATTGGTGTCTTTACGAGTTAAAGGAACATAACCATCAACATTAAGATCACAAGATGAAGCACTAAGAAACTCACACAATCTCTCCTACCAACCTAACCTAAGATAACAACAAAAGAAAAACTGTACACTCAAAATAATCTGGTACAATCCTCTTTTTAGTATAAATGTTACCATAAAATTTATATAAGTGAAACCAGCTTTATTGTTTGATATAAGTGAAACAAGCTTTATACTGAGATAACCATTTAAAATTATTCAACATTCCTAAATATAAAAGCAATACAGAACTGTCAAGAGAATTTAGGAAATTTAAAGATAATAATAAAAGTTCAGTGCTTAGTTGGAAAATAATTAGACGATATGAAGTGTGATGTGATGTCTAACGTGACAACAAAATTGTGTGAGTTATGCCTTAATGAAAAATATGAAATTATTTCAAAAAATGAAAACAGTTTATCAAATAAAAAATATAAAATAAAATGTCAACATAGAAATAAATTTTCTTCTTTGCCTATTCGACACAGGGTAAAATTAGACTAAGGCATTATGTAATCAATTTTTGAAGTCAAATCCCACTGCATTGCTTTATTTGTATTTTTACTTAGTGTTTTTAATGGTTTTTAAAATTTCTTGATTTAAAAAAATATATGGCTGATGATTGCTGCCAGGCATGAAACTCTAAGTACCAACAAAAGTTGTATTTTTTTCATTTTAATATTTTAGATATATCTATGATATAAAACATTTGTTTTCATAATACAGATTACTGTTAAATGAACAAGAGAATTTTTTGTACATTATTATTCAAAAACATTTTGCAATATATATATATATATATATATATATATATATATATATATATATATATATATATATATATATATATATATATATATATATATATATATATATATATATATATATATATATATTAAGGTGTCCCAAAAACATACTTTTATTAGAATTTCAATGTGCTCTCCACTGATCCCCATTCTATAGGTCCTAAATAGTTACTAAATCTTTTATTTTTATTTTTTAATGACTAGAAGTGATAGATGTAAATTCTGAGTTTTACGGTATTTTACACATGTGTATTTACATAAAAACATCGCTATCTAGTATTTCAATATGTTTTAATCTGATGCAATAATTAGTACATAAATAATTCCCATAGGACATTATTAAAGAATAGGATCATTTGTGATCATTATTATTTGTGCATGATGGAATTCTAATTTGTGCACGAAGAAATTCTTGTGTAAGCGGTTATAAAAGCCTTTACGGTAAACTTAGATAAAATATGATACGAGAGCAAATAACGACTTCATAGATTTTTAATGCAAGTGTAAAATTTAGTATAAACTTAATTAAAAAACTGATTATTTCGAAATTCATATAAAAATGGGAAGAACAGCTAAAAAAAAAATATGATAGGACAGAATAAGAAAAAACGGAAAAATAAAAAAAGGTTGAGGTATATTTACCTATTGAAGTAACCACTGAGGGATTTACCTCAGAGACAGCTTCCATCTAATGGTGATATTCTAAGATACTATCAATTTATCCTTCGCAAGTCACAAGTAAAATACAAACCCACTTTTACTAATGTTGGTTGCAAATTGAAATCGAAATTCAAGGATCTTGTTTGTGAAAATGGTGTTTGTACAGATTCTGATAACTCTTGCTTAGTAAATAGGATTAAAAAAATTTGGGATAATGCTGGGTTTGGCAAGAAATTTGTGATTTCAGGGTACAATATAAAGACCAAAATCATTAAACTTAATCTAAAATACAAGAAGTTGATTAAATTGTCTTCTCTAAACTGGAACAGCAACCTTGATAAGCAATCAAATTTTCTGACAGAATCCTATTAGCTTTTTGACATCTCCACTAAGAATTTTAATATTATACTAGAATTTTAATTAGATATTCTTGCTGATAGATTGAGAGCAGATGATGCCAAGCTGGAAGATATAAAGTAAGTTTATTAAATAACACTTTTTTAGTAGTGAGATTTTCTTTCCTTATTAAAGTAACTTAAGTAATACTATATTATTTCCTTAAAAATATTTACGTTTCACTGCTTCCATGGTTTGGCCATCTTCCAGAAAAAACTAGAACATTTATTAATTTTTTTATAAATGTCTTAATAGAATTAACTATTTCTTAGTTTTATGAAGACCAAAAGTTGGATAGGAAAGGATATATGGAAACAAACGTTGACGAAGACTATAGTAGGAGAGTACTGGATGCAAACAGGAGAAAGAACAAGCTAGATAAGTTGAGAGAAAAAGAATTAGAGAGACAGAAAAACGTAAAAGATATCAATGATGTTTTGTTGTCACATAACTCCATGACAGAAGAGATTCAATTCAGCAGTGAAGAAGAAAAGCCAAACGAGGACTCTGAAATCAGCGAGAAAGAAGATTTCCTGCGTAACGGTCGGAAACGTAGGTATAGTATTATTTTAATAACATAGTTGTAATTTTCACAAGCTAAAACTGTTTTATTGAAAATTATATAATTATAAATAGGTAGAAAAGTATTATAAAATGATATCTAGGTACAATTCTGGAAAGAGGATAAATCTAGCAGTGAATGTTGAAAAGCTCATTGAATGTACTGCTATTTCAGCAACAAGGTTCAATGTTGGTGTACGACCTCATCTGGCAATTTTAAGTGAAGTATTTAAAGCTGGAGGTATAGAAATTAATGATATACCACTTTCACGAAGCACACTTCATAGAAAAAAGTTCAAATATGTAGAACTTGAAGGAGACTTGGAGTGGATTTCAATAACTAATAATCTTAAAGGCCGACGGCTCATTCTTCATTTAGATACCAAACTGTTGGAACAAACTACCACTGGGCTTAAAATTATTCAAAAAATCAAGCAACTTGCAGTCTCAGTGAGTTCCCCGGATGAAGATACCTTGGAAGACCATCTTTTAGGTGTTGTTCAATGTTCCTCTTCAAATGGAGTTGACCAAGCAGAACAAGTGCACAATCTTTTAGAATATTACAAATGTAAAGAGCAGATCATTGGTATATGCTGTGATACAACTGCAAGCAATACAGGTGGAGTTAATGGAGCAGTCCAAATTCTTACAGATATTTTGAAAATACCAATTTTGTGGATAATGTGTAGGAGACACATATATAAAGTACATGTATCTCACTATATGGCTGATTGGCTATGTTCTTCGCACTGTTGCAGGGGAAGCTAAGAAATTTTTGACTAATACAACTACTGATATGGTGTTTTCAAGGAACGATTATGGTATAGTTTGTAAGCTTGTCTCCTTTTTCCTTGGAGCGGAAGTACAAGATTTTAAGTTCCAACAACCTGGCGCCTGCCATGAGGCAAGGTTTTTAGCAGATGCGATCAACATCCTGACTCTTTATATGACCAAAGATATCAGTAATATCTTGACAGAAAAAGAAGTGCTGCAGTTGAAGGATGCAAGTTTGTTCATTGCAATTTGCTATGTTCCATGGTTTTTGAAAAGTTTTTTAGGATTTCTGGCTCCCTACAATAATTCAAAAGCTATCCAGACAGTCTATGCATTGAGAAAAGTCAATAAGAATATTGGAAAGGCTTTGCTTCTCAGCATGAGACGCCATACGTGGTACTTAACTCCGCAGCTCTGTAATTTTTCCTTTGGGGATAAAGAAGTTCCTACTGAAACAAAGCTAAGAATGCTGTTATCTCTGATTGAGTTTGAAAAGCCAAATAAATTTCAGCGTTGTAAACCATCAAATGTACAAATTGGAGAGACCACAGAGCTACCTGAGTTGATTTCCGTGCAACGCTACCTTCTCTTTAAAATACATTTTAAAATATCAAGAGCAAGTATAAAAGAATGGCTCAACAATAGTCTTAATACTATAGATGTTTTTAACCATCCTTAGTTGCTAGATTTTATTGCATTGATTAAAAACATATCTGTTGTAAATGATGGTGCAGAAAGAAAAATTAAGTTCATTAAAGATTTTATTTCAGTTACTAGAGATGAAGATCACCTTCAAAATGTACTTTTTGTAGTTAAGAAGTCTAGAAAAAACTTGACTAAGAGTATGACTAAAAAGAAGCTTAGGAACTGTTCAAAAAGTTGTATTTTTTGAGAAATGTTTCACCGCAATAAAATCTTAAATTTGCTAATAAATATTAGTTTTCATGTATTTTTTTTTTTTTTTGTATTTTCATATTTATAAATATAAACTATCAAGTTAAATAGTAGAAAACAGTTGTAAATGATTTATACGCATTTAATTGTTTTGTTTTAATTTTCTAAAGTGTAAAAAAATTGTGTTTTCTATAATATTAAGCCAGCTTAACATTAAAAACAGTAAAACTCAGATTTTACATCTACTACTTCCTGTCAAAATAAAACCGTCAAATTTTTTTTAGCACTTATTTTGGTCACATAGAATGGGAATCAGTAGAGAGCTTTTTTTTTTTTTTTTTTTTTTTTTGAGACACCCTAATATATATATATATATATATATATATATATATATATATATATATATATATATATATATATTAAAATGCAGTAATAAATGGCACTATTTTTTACTTTTAGTTGGAATTTTATTTTAGACAAAAAAATATTGTGATTATGTTTTTACATTTATATTTGGAATTGAAGTAATCTTAAAGGTATGTTTTAGTCTTCAAAATATTTTTATTTGTTACGTGTAAATCCACATTACTTAAATTTTAAATATGGTTACCATCTAGCATGATCAATTCTCTAAAAACAGATTCCATAAATCATTTTGTAACACCATTTTGTTTCTCTTTTTAGCATATTGGCTGTTTAATGCAAACTTTTGATTGACTGATTAATAGTAATAGAAAATCTCAGTATTTATCAAGAAAAACATCAATGCCAACCAAAGTTAATTTTCAAATTACCAAAGTTAAGTTTCCAAATACCAAATCCAA
The DNA here is from genome assembly GCF_022113875.1 of Hydra vulgaris. NCBI lineage: Eukaryota > Metazoa > Cnidaria > Hydrozoa > Anthoathecata > Hydridae > Hydra > Hydra vulgaris. The sequence goes on along the minus strand of NC_061161.1, from coordinate 55,863,540 downwards.
TACCAAAGTTAAGTTTCAAAACAAAGTTTCTGTTATTTTATGTATTAAACAAAGTTTCAAAACTTAAATAACATTATACTACTCTACATTATTGTAGAGATAAAGTTAGATATAAAATTTATTGTGCATTATTATAAAGAAAAATCTCAAAAATCTAGGGAAGAGTAGGGCACCATGATATACTATTCGTTTTTGCTTCGTAACAGTTTTTTTAATACACTTTTTTTTGGGGGCGATTTGTATTATTTGTAGAATAAATTTACCTAATACCTAAAAAATTAAATTTTAGAATTACCAAAATATAACAGGTTAAATTTGTAAGATTATTTAAAGTAAAAGAAAACATTTTTTTTAAGGTACCCCACTAATAAAGTACTTTGATTCACACTACAAGCATTATTTAAAAAGTTGATAAAAAGTATAAAATTGAAAGAAAAGGCAGGTTTTTGTTTAAAAGGTAAACAAATTAATAATTATAACCTAAATAGTGTATCCAATGGTCCAAATCGCATTTCAGAAGAATAATTGTTTTAAATCTCATCCTTAAGCGTCAATAAATTGTTTTGTATTGAAATTGGATCTCCTAGTAATATATTTACATAAATCTCTTGAAAATTGACTGTAAGTATTAAAAGAATTGGTTTTTAGAATTTTTAATGACACAATGGAGTACTATTTTACAGTTTTAGGGTATCCCAAAAATACTTTATCAAGTTACCCCATTCTTGTTAATAGAAAATAATCACTTTTTGTTTTAGTATCAACTTGTTTTTTCATAAACTCTGTTTAATGTAAAGAGCCTTTGGACTGTAGTTTACAAAAATAATGTTACCAATAGACACATTGAATAAGATACCTTAAAAATTATCAATTTTAAAAACTAATAAATTACTTTGTCATCAAAAAGGCACATATTTCAACCCCTTGCATGCCTAATGGATCAAATAATATAATTTTTTTTTCAAAACATAGCTCTATTAGTAACTATTTTACCATATACAACTTTAAAAATGCCTCCACAGTTAAGATATTTTATAGTGCCCACCTTTCTCCTACATTAATAGCAATAAAAAAAATTGAAGTTTGCCTCATATTTAACCATAAAGATTACAAAACAGATGAAGCCATTGCTAACTTGACAACAAAATTGTTTTATAGGAAGTTGTATTATACCTAGTGCAATAAAAAGCAAATGTTAAAATTAGAAAACAAAATGATAAGACAGTTACCATAAATGAGGAGCATATGTGTTTTGTCTCCACAGTTGCACAACAGCAACTTTGGAGACAAAATACCTATGCTCCTCATTTTTACTAATTAAATCATTTAATTTTAAAGATTTTGGTTTTATCAATCTTAATAATTAGTTTAAAATGCTTTATCCCATGAAATTTATAGTTTATTTATTATTTGTAATCATAAATGCATGAAATCATTTTCTTAAGGGTTATCAAATGGGGTTATCAGCCCTTGGAATTTAGTTTGGCATTTGGCAATGCTGACCTAACTGCCAAGCTGAAGTGGGTGGTAATAGTAATAACTTTGTGTCAAAATTTTTTTTAACCTTTTGCCAACCTCTAACAGTGGCTGGCAAAAGGTTGCCAAAAAAAAATTTTGATTTAAGGTGCGCAAAAAATTGCTGACCTGATTTTTCCTAATTCCCAGGGCTGGGTAATGAAAAATCACAAATGCAAAGTGTGATAAAGTGTAAAAAAAAAAAAAAAAAAGTCCTTAAAAGTCTAAAAACTTCTAAAACAATAAGTATATGTATAACTTGCAATAAATAAGTTATGAAATCTGATGACCACAAGAAATCCATAAAAGATAAACATAAGTATGGAATAGTTGATAGATCAATATTCAAATAAATTTGTTTTTAGGTTTATTTTTAGAAGCTATTATCATATATATTTTAAAGTTTGAAGAATAATAGTCAAAAAAACTCAGAAATTTTTGTTACTGTTTTCTCAATAAAGGTTCCAATCCCTAAATAGGAATTGGAACTAGTATTAATACTACTAAAACAAAAACATTGGGAAAAAATGATTTTTATTCATAACCCATATCACTAATTTGCAAGTTTTAATTTACTCAATTTTAACTCTTTTTACTTCCATAAGGAGTACCTCTTGTTTAAGAATTTTCACTGCTTTGTGACTCAGTTGAAATGAGTTAGCACTTTTCAAAGTCAATTAGTCAAGAAATGTCACATCCAAAGCCCTGTAAGTTTTCAGAACAGTGGACTTTACCAATCAGAGTATTAACAGTACCACATTGTACATTTAGTTTGCATTATTGAAGCCACAACAAGTCTTTTGTTATAGCTTTGGGTTGATGTACAAGAATGATGCAAATTCTATAGGTTATTACTTTGTCAAATACTACCAATAAGTACTACTACAAAATGTTTAATTGTTTTTTTCTATTGAAATTGTTTTTTTCTATGAATCTTTTACAAACGTGATGTTTAAAGAAATTTTATATCCATAATAATCTTACCTTTTGCAAAATTACCAAACCTTTTTGCTCTTTGCATAATTAATTTGAGGTCAGTTGTTTCATTTTTGTTCAAGGTACTTTTGTATAATCTTATGTAATTTCATTACCAAAAGCATGTTAAAAATTTCATTTATCATAAATGTATGATATTGTTACTTCTCTCAAAGATAAGGCAGATACATTTGCAAAGAACATTTTTTTTCTTGAAGCTCTAATGACCACACTTTTCCTATCATTCCAGACAAACAGATTTTTGTTACATTCTAATTATTCTAGCTTCTGCAGCTAAATTTTATTTTCACTTAAATTTTTCTATACCTTATGGTCTTCACAACATTTTTGTCATTATCTAACAAAATTTAGTAAAGATGTGCTGAACTGAATCTTGTTTTTGTGCATGCTGGAAAATTACATCTGTAGTTTCTCTGAAAATGGGTTTAATCATTTTAACTGTTTCCTAATAAGTTTTTGTACTTTTTGATTGTTGATTAAAGTCTTTAATAAACAAAAGCCAAAATAAGCCTTTGATAAACAAGCTTTTAAAAATTTATTATGATCCCAACAATTGTATTGTCTCTTACAATCAATGCTGATCTGTATTCTCTCATTCCACTGCTGCTTTATAACAGTATTAATAGGTTTTATTTTGTATTAGATGAAATACAAAGGCAAGGTTTATCAATTCCAACATATCATGGACTTTTGATAAAGTTTGGCATGTTTTTCTTTTTTATAAGCTCATTTTATATAGTGTATCTCTGTAAGTTTTTAAGCCTTCAAATTGCAGGATTAAAGTTTTATTTGATGGACATTTGACTAGAAACTTCATTGCTCCTTCCCAGTCTTTGTTTGAAATTTTCTGACAGTACATGCAAAAGTGCTGGCCAGACAGTTATTATTTGTCTGGCGTGTGTGATTTTAAAAAATGTTTGTTTTTTATACCTTTTTAATTAGAATTTGATTAAGAAAAAAGATTTGTTGCAATTTAAAAACACGCTTGAAATTTTTGGGCAAGCGCTTCAAAAAACGCCAACCGAAGTATTGGCAGGTGTGTGGGCGACCGCAAAACTGCAAGAGCGTGAAAGCCCTTGTCAATTGGAGAAAACTGCTTTCCTAACCAATGTTGCTTATCTGGTCAGAGTCTGCAACAAACCTAGAACCACTTGGGTCTTGGTTCTGAGCTAGAACTCTAATTACTGTGCTACAGCTGAATTTAATAAATTATAAATTGAATAAGTTATAAATTTTGATAAAACAATAGCATTTAGAAAAATCTGTTCATAAATTGCAGAGAACATTATTTGTATAGTTAAACATTGCATAATAATTAATCTATATATGATACATAATGAAGAGTTAATTCGTTTGCTTTATCTGTTTTTATCATTATGTTTGTTAATTTTGAAAGAATTTAGACATGTTGATGATTGAAAGATTTAAGACAATTTATTTGTTGCATAAATTTTTTGACTATTTAGATGTTTCATGAATATTTCGATCATTTATTAATGCTGTTTAAAAATAGCAAAGCTATTGTAAATCATTATAAATATTTTTAGGTAATAGACGATGGATTTATTTTACACAAAGGAGCTTATATACGCAATCCATGGAATAAACTTGATGCTTTGATTTTTGTGTGTAATTTGTCATCAGTAATTTTGTATGTTTTTTTTTTAATTTTTATTGTCTACTTTAAAAATATTTATTGTAGTATTTGTTAGATAATAGAATAATATTGAGTATTGAAGAGATAATAAGATTATTATTTTGGAGAATACTTTTGTAGCACTATGTAGCGCTATGATAAAAATGTTGTCAGGACTACAAGCTGTAAAAGAGTGAAAATATTATGAGCTTCAGAAACCGTAATAACTTGGATCTCTCACAACAATTTTTTTTGTAATGACAGCAAGAGTGTAGTCATTAGATTCAATGGCTTTTAGACTCAAATGTATTATCTTTTGAGAAATAAGAGAATTATTAATCTGAAAGAACTATATATGACACAATATCTTTTTTCGTGCTATTTTTTTATAGGGTTCTCAAAAGAGTTGTATTTGTGAAAAAAATTGAAGAAGTAGTTATAAAATAGCAGCTGCATAAGAAGGAGAAAATCATGAGATTGAGGCTTGAAACCATGAGATTGAGGTTTGAAACCAGCAAGAATTAAAAAGATTTTAATGTTTACATAAATTCAGGTTATGTCCAGGTGCAATTTTCAATCAAAACTTGAAAGACATTGGCAAGGACCAGTACAAAAAAAATTGTGGAAAGCAATCTAAAGATCGTAGTAAGAAATAAAATTATCGAATTAATTTTTAGTGTCAATCATATCATGGTCAATCATATCATAAATCAAAGAATGAAGGTATGAGATTAGGGTTGCTTAGAAAATGAGTCACAAAGTTAACTATTTGAGAATAAAATTAATGGTATTCAAATTTGATGTTAAAACATAGGTAAATTGATAAGCCTCTAACTATTGGTCCAAGCCAATCATGTGACAAATATGTTAATTTCTTCAACAATCTGAAGATAAAATGTTTAAATTTAAACTAATCAGAGTAAGCAGTTGGACTCAGAATTATTAAACTGAGTTTTATGGCTTGTTTGGAGACCTAAAACTCAGTTGTTTTTTTGTGAGCTCGAATAATAAATATGACTTTCTTATATTAAATTTTTTACTATAATTAATTAAAGTTACTTGACTATAGACAACTAAAAAAAACATGCATATAAAAAAAAGCAAAAAAAAAAAGGTTGGAAAAGTTGAGTGTAATTTATCAAAATTTTTTAATAAATGGTAGTAAATATTTTCATTTTTTTAAAAAAAGGTTTTTCTAAAATTTAAGAAAATATCTGATTTATATAACCACATTAATAAATATATTTTTTGTTTATTAATTTATATGTTGTTCATTACACATGAATAAATATATTAGTGTTTACATTCAGCGAGTAGCAAATATTGTTAAGAGAATGCAATGCTAAGAAATTTTTTCAAAATTGTTTTGAATACAAAAAAAAAATTTTTTTTTTTTTTTTTGGGTGATAATTTATGGTTAAAAAAATAATTTAAATTTATTGTGTGAATTTTTTGATCAATAAAATATAAAAAATTTATCAACATATTTTTATATATTATTCACTATTGTTTAATAGTAATTAATAGTAATAATAATAATAATAATTTTAATTATAACAGTAATAATAATCATAACAAAAATAATGTTATTTTTGTTATTATTATAATTTATTTATTTATGATACTCTGCTGTTTAATTAATGATATTCTATTGCTATCAACAAATTTAAAATTTTATATTTTTTTTATTTCTAGCTCAATCACATTACAAAATGACAAATCAACTAGTTCAGCCTCAGCATTTCTGCGGTATTTTACATTGCTGCGACCAATCAAAGCTATCCAAAAAGTAAAGAAACTAAAAGTTGGTTATGTTTTTTACTTTTTTTATTTTTTTTATTACAGCTGATTTTCTATTTTATTGTATTGTGCATTTGTTACTTTGTTTTTGTATATTCTGTAACTTTGAACAAAACTTTTTTATATAAAGCCCAATGAGAATGGTGTTTAAGAATTCCAGAAATAATGCAACCTACTAACTATTGTATGTTTATACTCAAAAAAGAATGTTTTATAAAAAATCGTGGTAATTAAGCTCACAAAAAAATTAAAATAGTAAGCGATTGTTAGTTCTATTGACTTGTTTTTATGAAATCCAATTTGGAAGCTGTGTACTAGAATATTTTGTACTGTGTAATAGAATTTTTATCAAGCATTTTTATAATTAAGAGTAACTAAATTTTTTTATTTTTTTGCATCATATTTATAAGTAAACTTCCTCAAACACCAAAAAATCTCGAATCCTCTTCAAGAAAATCTTTATATGTACTAAAAGTTACATCTATATTTAAATAGTATTTAAAGTATAAACATAACAAATACTTCAAAATATTTTTTTTCATTTAAAAAGTATTTATTTTAGATTATTTGTTTATATGTTGTTATTTTTAATTGCAGATTGTTTTTCAATGCATGGTTTACTCATTAAAAAATGTTGCATTTGTTTTGATTATTACACTTCTGATGTTGTTTATCTTTGCTTGTATTGGAGTGCAGCTTTTTCAGGTAAATTTGTGTGTGTGTGTAACAGAGAGATAAAGTGAGAGAGTATGCGTATAGAGTGCTTGATAGGGAGGAGAGCAAGTTATTAAATAATAACAATTGGTTATACAGTAAGATAGCTCAGAGTTTCACGCCATAAACAATCATCAGATGCTACAAAACAACTTTAGCAACAAAAAATATTATGCCATGTCCACTTTGATGACATTATATTTATAATTGCACAACCTCAAAAGTTAATTTGAGAGTAAATCTACAAAATTTTTCAAATTTATGTGGGGTATATTTAAGTCCTATAATAACATGGAAAAAAAAAGACTCAACTGTCATGCAACCACAAAGTGCCACATAACAATTTCAAAGTATTAGTTATTGAACAAAATAAATGAGCTGGTCTCAAAATATAAAAAAAATACCATAAAATTCTAATGTGTGTATATATATATATATATATATATATATATATATATATATATATATATATATATATATATATATATATATATATATATATATATATATATATATATATATATATATATATAGACACACACACACACACACACACACACACACACACACACACACACACACACACAGAAAAAAAACATATAAACCTTTAAGTTCTGTGTGTGTGTATATATATATATATATATATATATATATATATATATATATATATATATATATATATATATATATATATATATATATATATATATATATATATATATATATATATATATATATATATAGAATAAAAAAATAAAGAAAGTTCAAAAAGTTCTTGATCAAGATAATCCACTGTTATTCAGAGTGGTAGCGCTTTTATCAAATATAAAATATCAGATTAAGCAATTTGTAAATCATTGGTGATAATGAGCATACCTTATACAACCAACCAACTTGCAGCTCTAACAGCCAACTGGCCAGGGTTAGGTCAAGGTAATCATTCAGCTACTTCTCAAAAGCTTGATGCTAGGATATCAAAACCAATAGCCACAGTCAGCATACTTCTCACCGTCATATCTGTTCTTGAAAATGAAATCATTACTCTAAAAGCATATCACTCTCAACAACCAAAGTTAGCACTTACAAGTTTGACCTCAAATATCAACTGGGTAAGCGCAGTCAAGCATGGTTCAGAAGCCAATAAAGCAATTATCACAGCAGTCAAGGAAAATGCCAAAATTGTAGAAACAAAGTTTAAAAGAGCTATAGTTGTTGGTCTTCCAAAATCCTCTGGCAATAATCAGAGGCTAATTTCAGTTCAAAGTATGCTCAAAAAGCTTAATTATAATGTTGCTTTTAAAGTTGTTGGGCATTTCTCAAAAAAGTTTAACACCATCAGTTTAACTATAATAGCAGCTGAACCAAATGAATTGATTATCATTGAGTTTGACTCCAATGAGCACTGCAATGATCTCTTATATAATGCAAAACAACTTGCCTCAATAGATGAATTAAAATCTGTCTATATTCGTCCAGACCGTACACCTCTCGAACAAGAAACATTCAACAACTTATACAAAAAGCGTGCTACAAACCCTTTCAAATTGTCATCCGCAGCAATAAAATCAAATGCATTGACACATCCAAAACAGTTAACATCAGTAGAAACTACAACCTCTATCCTTCAGACCGTCTGAACCAAATCGGAGAAGGTGTAGCTATATACACAAACAATAAAATCATCTCAAAACAACTACAGAAATCCCTACTACACAAAAATTTTATTTGTTACTATTCAGAACTTAAGGGTTGAACTAAAGCTTCTGAATGAAACTTTGCTTTTAGGCTGCATTTATAGACCTCTATCTTCTTGTATTCTGAGATTTCAAGTGCTATTTTCCATGCTGAAACATCAGTATCAACCAAAAAATACAATTGTATGATTATTGCTAGTGATTTCAATTTCCCAGAGATTACTTGGACTTCTAATTCAGTTTTTTCTTCTAGTAAAATCAGTCTCAGTTCTTCATTTGTCTCTCTTCTTCAAGATTGTCATCTTCACCAAATCGTCACTGTCCTTACTTTCAAACCTGCTAATCGCCCTATGACAAACACTCTTGATCTCATAACTCTCCATATCGTACTAACGAAATCAACATCGATCCTCCACTCGGTTTGTCTAATCAAAATCATTGCTCTATCACCTGGCAATACAAACTGGCTTCCACCAGAAAGTTATTGCATTTCAACAGCTCTAAATTTATTTACAACATTGGTAGCTACGAAAAAATCAACAAATAGTTCAATAAGGTTGACTGGTCATCTATTTTTAAAGACTTAAATGTAGATTAATATTACCAAATTTGACTAAACAAATACAATGAATGTTGTCTTCAATTCATCCCTTGTATGCCGAACAAACCATCCCCAAGCTAACAACCATGGATGACAAAAGAACATTCATTTCATTTCAAAATGGAAAATCACATCCCTGGTTAAGGAATATAGAGAAACTAGAAAGTTCGTTAAAAAATTAAGTCGTTCTTCTCTGAAATCTATCAAATTTACTCTTGCAAAAATGATAAGCACAACCCTAAAAGACTATTTTCATACATAAATAGTAAGCCCTCTGTAATAAATCAGATCTCGTCTATGAAAATTACCAGTTCCAGTGAAATCATTACCTCTGACAAAATTAAAATAGCTAACTCACTTAACAATCAATTTCAAGCAGTTTTTAGCAAAGAGCCATTCAATAACAATCTTCCCCATTTTCATTGTAGAACTAACACAATCCTCAACAACATAACTTTTGACACTCAGGCCACTCTAATGGAACTCTCATCACTAGATGGATCTAAATCAATATCTCTGACCTCGATTCCATGTAAAACAATGGAGAAACTAGTTGAGAAGGCAATCAAGCAGCATCAAACACTCTTCTATCAAATAGTCAACATGGCTTTTTAGAGAAAAAAGCATGCATTACAAATCTCCTTGAAACAATGGACTTCTTGACTGGAAATATGGCCAGAAAACTACCAGTTGACGTCATATTCTTGGATTTTGCCAAAGCGTTTGACAAAGTACCACATTAACGAATGCTTTACAAACTAAAAATGTACGGAATTAAAGATAATCTTCTTAATTGGATAAAAGCTTTTCTACTTAACAGGTCTCAACGAGTCATCCTTAGTGACACTTAATCGAATTGGTTACCTGTGACAAGTGGGGTTCCACAAGGATCAGTCTTGGGTCCAATTTTATTTGTCATTTTCATCAACAATCTGCCACAACAATCAATCGGATGTAATAAGCAAAGAAAACATTTGTAAGATCTTTGCTGATGACACTAAAATCCTGAGCATTGTCAACTCACTTGCTGCTCAACTTTAACTCCAATCAGATATTGACCAAATTGTTCATTAGACTAAGTCTTGGCTCATGGAGCTAAATGCAAAGAAATGCAAGGTCATGCACTTTAGCCAAAAAATTTAACTCATTTCAAGTACTCAATGGAGGATATATGCCCTTGTTAAATAACAACTCGAACTACATTGGAAGCAACCACCTCTGAGCGTGACTTGGGAATTCAAATTACTAATGACTTTAAAGTAAAAACCCAATCCATCATTGCTTCATGTAAAGCAAATAAAATGCTAGGCATCCTAAAACACACTTTCCAATCATGTGATTTTTCTTTATGGAAACAACTCTACTCCACCTACATCCGTCCTTTACTTGTGTTTGCGATTCCAGCTTGGAACCCTCATTTGGTAAAGGATGAACAAACTATTAAGCTAATACAGCGCAGAGCCACAAAAATACCAGATAAACTGAAAAAGTTAGACTACAAGTCTAGATGTTTACAACTTGGCCTGTCTACTCTAGTTGAACGTCGCAAATGAGGTGACCTCATCCAAAAAAAACAAATTTGTTAATAACATTGACATAGTCAACTGGCACTTTCCCCTTATCACAATTCCACCAAGAGCAAATCACAGAGAAAGACTTCATCTTTCACTTTTTTAACAATTGCATTGTAAATGCATGGAACATGCTACCAGATAAAGTAATCAATTCTTCAACTTTCAACAGCTTTAAAGCGAGCCTCAATAAGCTCTAATGTTACTACAGCTCGCAGCTTTCTTTAGTGAAAATTGCAATATGAGCTTCACAAAAACTAACTGTAATCTGACAATCTATGATTTGTATTTTATCAATTATATATATATACGTATATACGTATATATATATATATGCATATATATACATATATATATGCATATATATATGTATATACATATATATTTATATATATATTTATATATAAATATATATATATATGCATATATAAATATATATATGTATATATATATATATATATATATATATATATATATATATATATATATGTATATATATGTATATATATATATATATATATATATTTATATATGCATATATACATCTTTAAATTCTTGCATGAATTTAAATTTCAGGGAAAACTTTACCATTGTACTGACTCAAGTAAAAGTAATGAAGTAGATTGCAAGTAAATAATTTTATCAACATTTTTTTTAATTGTTGTTTTATTAAAAAAAAATTTAGTTTTTTATTTCTTTGTTTTTAATTTAGAGGCAATTATTATGAGTTTTCAAATTCTGAAACTGACAACATAATAAAAACTATAAAAAAGGTAGATTTTTTTTGAAGTGTTTTTTTCAGTTTATTTATCAACAATCTAATATCAATTTAAACAATTTGTTTTTATTTGGATAATTTTACTTTAAAACAATATTTCATGCAACTGTAAAGGGTGCAGGGAAAAATAAATAATAAAGCCTAATAATTTGATTATTCCAAAAACTATTGTACCAAAAACTTTCTTAACCTTTTGTCTTACATAGTGCAAGATTTCAATCAAGATCAATCATTAGATGATTAAAACTTAAGATAAATACATTGGATGATTAAGTAAAACTTAAGATAAAACAGTTAGATGATTAAGTTAAGCTTAAGATAAAATCAGAGTCGCAAAAAAAACATTTTTTTTTTTAAAAAAAAAACATGGTTTTTTTGGTTTAAACTCTTTTTTTTTTTAAATAAGTCGTGTTTAGTCAACTTTTTCAATTAAAAAAAGCCGTTTTACTTAAGTAAATTATATTTTCTATTAAAATTTCTGCTGTAATTCATCAACCAATACATCATTATTTAATGTTCTATATATAAAAATAAGCTTTGCTGCTTTTTTTACTCCAATCTTGTTTCCTAACTTGGAATAAACAAGCCCAAAAGTTGAAGTAAGTTTTTCATGTCCAGCACTAGAAGATGGTACATTTAACAAACCTTCAATATTCATGAAAATGTTGCAGTCCAAAGGTTATAGAGATTTCCACCATTCTATTGGTGATACATTTCTTAAAATAGATACACTATACAAATAGCTTTTATCAAATTTGATCCAGCTTGATGATTATTTTGTATATATTTTATTATCTGTGCAACATGCTTGCTCACATTTTCAATGTTAAGATCATTTGCTAAGAGATTTAGCATATGAGCAGCACACTCATAAGTAATTATCCAGATACCTTCTTCAGATGAAGATACTTGTCACACTGATTTTAAATTAGCTGCATTTTCAGTCACAAAACTTTTTACTGTTCACTTTTTACTTAGCATCCAAATTTATGTATTACAGATTATTATTGCTTTATTTTTTTTTCTTTATGCTTTATTGCTTTTATTATAAAGAATATTCTATTGCTTCTTTTGTCAATTGTGTAAGATATAAAATAATGGTTACAATAACTTCATAAAAGTTTTATTAAATTTTATTTATTATTGAACTTAAATATTAATGTCTTAAATGTTTAAAAAATCTATAGTAAATGTAACTTATTTAACGTACGCAACTTTTATTATATAAATATTTATATAAATATATTTATAAATATATATATATATATATTATATATATATATATATATATATATATATATATATATATATATATATATATATATATATATATATATATATATATATATATATATATTCAATATATATATATATTCAATATATATATATATATATATATATATATATATATATATATATATATATATATATATATTATATATATATATATATTCAATCATTAGGTTTACTGTAAATATCTTTTTTATATTTAAAATGCATCTTAAAGCACTGTGAAAATTATTAAACTTTAGTAAAAGTTAAACGAACTAATATTTAATAATAACTAATATTTAATAGCTAATATTTAAATCAAAATTAAAGTAATAGTAATACTAAATGCTTATGTTTTGATTCAAATAATTAGTCTACATGATATATTATATATAGACAATAATTATTTTAATATATACATAATATTTTATATTATATATATATATATACATTTTATTATATTGCATATAGATAAATATAATATATTATTATATATAGAAAATTTGCCGCAAAAGTATTTAAAGAAATGTCTTTTACAACAAGACACTATTTTAAATCAACTCATTGTCTTTGGATAAAACTAAACAAAGTCAACACAAACAATGTGATATCTAAAAATCATTGCCATGACTAAAAGTCAATGCCATTGCCATTTTAATTAAGAGGCAAGGGGGAGCTTACTGAAAGAATACACTCTCTCCCACTCCCCCTCCCCCTCCCAACTGTCGATAAAAAAGGTATCCCTAAATAAACTTTAAGTTTGCCACTGTATATTTAATATATATAAGAAATTATTTTTCAAAAGCATGTTTATGGTTTTAACATCTTTATAATTTTAAAAGTGCATTCATATTTACATGAAAAGATATAATTCTATTCTTCAATCATATTTACACGAAAGATATAGTTCTAATTGTAAACAAAACGCTGGTTTACTTTGAATATTTCCTGAATATTTAAAGTTGTTCAAGAAAAAATTAGTTTGGTTTAAATTGATATTTTTTCGATTGGTTTAAACCATGGTTTAAAACATTTGGTTTACACCTATCAACCCTGGATAAAATTATTAGATGATTAAGTAAAATTTAAGATACATACTCTAGATGATTAAGTAAAAAAAATAAAAATTAATAAAATCTATGAATCATGCTATATTTATTTTTTTGTGCAGGTAAATAAAAGGGATTGGACTAATGATAATTCAAATTTTGACAACATTTTAAGTGCAGCTATAACACTATATATATGCTCAACAGAAGATAATTGGCCAAGGTAAACCCTTATTTAAATGATATTTAAATATGTACACATATATTTATATAAATATGTACAGACATACATGTATGATACTGAAGCCCTCACAACTACCTGTTTCAGTATGACTTACTATATATATATATATATATATATATATATATATATATATATATATATATATATATATATATATATATATATATATATATAACAATTTTTTCAGTTTTAACAATATGATTATACAATATCAGATTTTGATTATACAATAATCATTTTCAAGTATAAAACTGTTAAATACAAAAATTATTTAATATATAGTAAAAACAAACAATTTTATTTGTCGGCCAAAAAAAAAACATGAAAGGTGTGAAAACCTACGTCATAGTATAATGGAAAATATAGATAATAAGTGTGATACATATGCCATAGAGTAATAGATAATGTTGATTAGAGCTAGAGTGATAGCGTGTAATTAAAAACCTGTTTATTAAGATCAGGTTTTTCCCACATAATGTGTAACACTTCTTTGATTTTTAAGTTATGCAAAGTTTGGGCGTAGTCTAATACTGAAAAAGAGTTTTTATTGGCTACATTTAAGCAACTAGTTTTTGAATAAACATGTTGATTCGATGAAAGTTTTTTGTAATTTTAAATGTTCCTCAATTCTTTTACTTAAATGTTGAGTGATTTGACTCACATAACAAGCATTACAACTTTAACATACAAATTTATATATGAAATTTGAGCAGTTAAGGAGTTTTATCTATTGTTGAAAAATGTGTATTAATTTTAGAGGATGAGAATGTCAATTTAATATTAAGTGTTTACAATGTTTTTTTCCTAAGTCATTTATTTTGCTTTAAAATTGTTTTGACATTTTACCAATATACAGCATTTTAAAGTAATTTATTTTTGAGGAATCAATAATTTCTTTATTTTCTTTTCTATATAGTTTGTATAGGTAGATTTTTAAAACGCAATCTATTAGCTTAGTCGAGTAAAGGCTTTATTGGAGAATATGTTTAAGTTTAAATCAGAATGTAAGTTAAACCATTTGTTGTTAGTTTTATAAATCCTATCTATTAAAGTTTTAATCATCCTAATTTTGTATAAAAAATCTGTAAAAATCTGTAGTTTGTTAATAGATCTGAGAAAGTCTAAACATTTTGAGTTGGTAACACTTTTTTGAAAATCCAAGAAATCCACTGACACAATTGAGTTATATTTGTTGTCAAAAATAAATAAATAAATAAGCTAATTGTTGATTTACTTCTTTTTCCTTGGTAAATTGAATATTTTTGTGTTGATGATTCATATAATTAAAAAATTCAAAAGAATCAGTCTCTTTTTCAAATAAAAAATATCATCAACGTACCTGCGATAAAAACAATAGTTACCTGTGTAGTTTAACAAACATAATTTTTCCATATAAAAATGATTATTTGAGGTGGCAAACAAGAATAATTCATCAAGTTCTTTTTTATTAATTTTGAAATTAGGATTGTTATCAATGATAAATTTTACAGATAATTATAAAATTGCTTGAAATTGTAATTTGTAAATAAATTTTCAACATCAAACAGTTTATTTAATGTGCTTACCTTATTTAAGTTTTGAATGAAGATAAAACACATTCAATAAATATATGGTGTTGTTTGATGTTGAAAATTTATTAGACTTAATACAAAATTTATGCTTACATATATATTTTATATAAAAATGTATTTATATAAATATATATATATATATATATATATATATTTATATAAGTATATATATTTATTTATAAATGCATAATAATATATATATATATATATATATATATATTTATATTATAATATTTATAAATATATATATATATATATATATACAAATATATATTTTCTCAGGTCAGGTTATCCTGCTACTGCCAATATGTAACCCAATACAATCTGCTTCATGTCCTGCTGCCTTGTAGGATACGCTTTTTTAGGCAAAGGCGAGAAGAAGCCATCACCTACTTAAAATACCCCTTGCCTAAAGGCTTTTGATTGAGTAAAGGCTAGATATAGTATCGATAAAAATACTCATCTTGGGCAAATGTTAAATGCATCCGACTACTGTCTTGTAGAAGCCCTCCTAGGCAAAGACTTGAATGGTAAGCAGATTCTATCTGTTAACCAGCCTCGCAGCCCTTCTTCATCTATTAGGCTGGCGCAGATGTATAATATATTTTTTCCAGTTTTGGATGTTGAATGCTGGATCTTCTTGACTTGATGCATGGGTTTTACTTGTGCCTCTGTTTTTATGACTAGGCAACTCATTCTACTATCTCCTAATGAGGGTACAGCTCTAAAACTCAGTTTTATGGTTCTAAGGCCGGCTGGTAGTCAGGTTTCTCAAACTCTGTGGAAGCTCTCAGAGAAGCTGATTCCATCAACAGCTGAAGAGAATTAAAGTATTAACAATGCCATGTTGTTTAAAGTATTAACAATGCCATGGATGGTGTCCTTGTTTGTACTTTTGGTGTGAATTGTCAAGGCTTTATTTGAAGCCCTTTGTTATGGCTTAGGGTTTGTTAATAGTAATAAGGCTTGGGCTGTTAAACAGTGTACTGAGTACTATTTATTCTTTGAGACAAGTTCTTTAATATATTTAAAATTGAATAAACTATCAAAAACTATAAAAACACAAAAAACCATAGTTATCACCAAGTTCTCTAAACCTATCAATCACTAATATTTGTGGTCTTCGAAGTAACTTTTCTTCTGTTGAGTCTTATCTCTTGCAAAGCTCAGCAGATCTACTTGCTCTTTGTGAGACTAATTTGAGTTCAGCTGTCTCATCTAAGTGTTGTGATCTAAGTGTTGATGGTTATCTTCTTTTGATTCCTTAAAACTCCAATAGTCACATGCGTAGTCTGGGCATTTACATTTGTAAGAATTCACCAATTTGTTGGCAAACTAGGTTTGAATTCACAAATGATTTTTTTATGTGCTTTCGTTTAGCACCACTTCAATTTGTAATATATTACCTTTCTCTTTGTTATATATCGCTCTCCTTCATCTCAAGACTGCACATTTTTTGATGTTATTTCTGATCAAATTAATTAATTAATTAATTCTGACCAAGTGCTCTCTTTATCCATCAGCCAATATTGTTGTTCAAGTGACTTTATTGCTCATCACACTGAATGGCTTGGCTCTAGTGCCAGTGACTCTGCAGGCGTTAAAGCCCACAACTTTTGCCTTTCTCAATCCCTAACTCAAATAGTCAACTTTCCATCTTGCTTTCAAGACAACTAGAATCATTTACCTTCTCTACTTGACTTATGGCTTGTTTCTGGTCCTAGTCAGTGCTCAGTTTCTACACATTCATTCTTAGGTGCCTCTGATCACAGTTTGATCTCTCTAAAACTTTTATCTCATTCTTCTTCATCATTTGAATCCCCCTATCATCGTACCTTTTACAACTACCTTAAAGCTGACTGGGACTCTTTCTGTGATTTTCTTTGTGATGACCCTTGGGTAGAAATCTTTTGTCTTGCTGCTGATAAATGTGCTTCTTATATAACATTTTGGATTCAGGCAGGCATGGAATCTGTTATTCCCTCCCAACGATTCCAGGTCAAGCCTCACTCTTCTCCGTGGTTTTCCTCACATTGTGCTGCTGCAATTTCCAATAGAAATTGTTACTTCCATACCTATTAGCAAAACAATTCTCCAGAAAACAGACGTCTGTTTACTATTGCTAGAGACTATTGTAAAAACTTTTTGTCTAACACCAAAGCCTGTTATTTGCAGGTCATAAAATCTCGTATTTCATTACAAAACTTATCGTAACTTCAAGAGAATCTTTAATACTATCAATAATAAGAGCAAATATCTTATTCCATCTCTCTTCTATGGTTCAGACTTTGTCACCTCACCTAAATACAAAGCTGAGTTGTTTGCTTAAAAACTTTTCTTTAATATCATCTCTTGATTCTACTAGTTGCATTCTACCTGATTTAGCCGTCAAACAGGTTGATCTATTGCTTGACATCCGTATCACTCCAGCTTCTGTGTTAAAAGTGATTTTCTGATTAGACTCTTCTACAGCTTGTGTCCCGGACAACATACCTGTTATAGCCTTGCAGAAATGTTCTCTGAAGCTGTTGTCTATACTTTCAAAACTATTTAACAAGTGCTTATCAGAGTCTTGTTTTTCAGCCTGCTGGAAAGCGGCATATGTTATCCCTATTTTCAAAAATTCTGAACACCGATATGGTTTGTCTAACTACCGTCCCATCAGTCTTCTTTCTATCATAAGCAAGGTTTTTGAATCTTTAATTAACAAACACTTAGTCTTTTATTTTGAATCTCTTAACTTACTTTCTGATCATCAATATGGACTTTGATCTTCTCATTCTACAGCTGATTTTCTAACAGTAATAGCCAATAGGTTTTATCATACATTAGATAAAGGTAGAGAGGTTAAGGTCATTGCTCTTAACATCTCTAAAGCTTCTAA
>NC_061161.1:55832715-55840215 GCF_022113875.1 Hydra vulgaris | reverse complement strand
AAGCGCTCTAAATAGCATCTATTCTGCTAGAACCAAACTAGAATGGAACCGAAAATAAAAATGGACTAATAAAATAGTAGCAATTACTTGCTTAAATTAAAAGTTTTTAAAATTTTTAGTTATGGTAACTACAAATGTAGTAGTTATGGTGACATCATTTTTATTGGTTTGAGAGATATGACATGATGTTACTGATTTTGAACCATTTTTCTATTGATTCCTTAAAATTGATGGCCATACCATAAAGGTGATGGTCATTGTCAAAGTTGTTAATTGAAAGGGATCTCAAATTCCTCAACATTGTTAAAAAAAAGATTTCTTTTAGTTTTACTGTTAAATGATTTAGTTAAATGTTAACACTTAAACATTTATACAATAAATAAGTTTACAGACCATTTTTAGCATTTATTTAGCTTTTTTTGATTAAGGGTAACATCATGTGGTTTTTTTTATGGTAAGAACACTATTTTCTTTAATTACGTCATATCAGAAAATTGATCATCGTGATCAGCTTCCTACTGGTAACATGTAATTTAATCAGTCTCGTGACCTGTTGTCTTTAAGGATTTCTTGGATTTGATTTTCCAATTAAATACTAGAAGTTAACTCTGACTTAAAGTATTTTTGTCATGGAGCTATTTATTGAATAATGGCGTTTTAATAAAAAATACTTTTATGAAGCAGGTGTTAACTGCATCCAGCTACTGTCTTGTAGAAAAGCATCAGAAAATGTTTGTTGACGTCTTCTTTGGTTGGCACAGATGTAGACTTACAATGTTTCCTGTCTAGGATGATGAACACTAGACTTTTTTGACCCATAGGATGCAACTCTTACAGTTTCCCCTAATAAGAGTATAGATCTAAACCTCAGTTTATTGGTTCTGAAACCAGCTAGTAATAAGCTTTCCTAAACTTGAGGAAACTAACAAAGAGGTTGATTCCCTCAACAGCTGCATACTTTTTTTTTTGCTTTTTTATGCTTAATCACCTTTCTTTACTTTTCAACTTCTTTTTTTTTTTTAATCACCCTTAACGTTTATTAGCTTTTTTTATTATATTTTGTTTGTTCCTCTTCTTCTAAAAACTTTTGATGTCTTATGTCTCATTATCTCATTACTTATGTCTCATTATCTCATTACTTTCTCATTATCTTTCAACAAATATTGTTAACTGTTTATTGTTGGTGACTTTGACGCTTATCACACTTATTGACTTGGCTCAAGTAGTTTTTATGTAGTTTTCAAGCTAAAGTTGTTATGTAATTTTTAAGCAAAGCTAGTAGGAGAGTTGTTATGTAAGTTTTAAGTTAACCTATTAGGAGAGTTGTTATGTAATTTTTAAGATAAGTTAGTAGGAGAGTTGTTATGTAATTTTTAAGCTAAGTTAGTAGGAGAGTTGTTATGTAATTTTTAAGATAAGTTAGTAGGAGAGTTGTTATGTAATTTTTAAGCTAAGTTAGTAGGAGAGTTGTTATGTAATTTTTAAACAAAGCTAGTAGGAGAGTTGTTATGTAAGTTTTAAGCTAAGCTAGTAGAAGAGTTGTTATGTAAGTTTTAAGCAAAGCTAGTAGGAGAGTTGTTATGTAATTTTTAAGCAAAGCTAGTAGGAGAGTTGTTATGTAAGTTTTAAGCTAAGCTAGTAGGAGAGTTGTTATGTAATTTTTAAGCTAAGTTAGTAGGAGAGTTGTTATGTAATTTTTAAGCAAAGCTAGTAGGAGAGTTGTTATGTAAGTTTTAAGCAAAGCTAGTAGGAGAGTTGTTATGTAATTTTTAAGCATTTAAAAGTTTATTACATCATAACACTAAAAATTTCAAATAAATATAAAACTTCTACAAGTACAAAAAGCTACTGTATATATCAAAAAAATGTGATGTTGTGTTCAGCTTAATTAAAGCATAATATATGGTTATTATGCTTTGTTAAACAAAATAAATCTAAGCTGGAGGTTTTCTTTTTTTTTTACAGCTGTCAAAAAAATCTTGAAGACATTTGATTGCATGTTCTGGAAATTTCCAGTTTGATGGTTCCTGATTCCAAAACATTTTCAATGAGTTAAACACTTTTTCATGACTGTTGCTACATAGCTTGCAATAATCATCTGCAATAATCATCTGCATTGATCTATCAATAATCATCTGCATTAATGGTCCACCCATCTGTGAGATAAATCTACTAATGTCAAGTAGTTTCTCTTCTCTCTGGTAGAAAAATAAAATTTTTAATAGAAAAATAGAAAAATAAAAAATGCCAAAACAACTAGTATTGCTCAGGAATTCCATCTTGCATTATTTAATTTAGGTATTTTCTTAAACTTCACTTTAAGAAATATTCTCAATTATTTACCATATCAATTATTTACCATTCTTGAAAATCTTCCTAAGCTGTTGGTACTTTTTTTTAAGTTCCAGTATAAACAAATATTCAATATTAGGTGACATGTTGTTTCCTCCAAGTTCTTAATCCATTATTACACAAAGGACTTGGTCAAGAACATGATGTTAATAATCAATTAATTGTGGTTTTTCTAATTTCTTTATAATAAAATATCTTTATAACTAACTACCAATCCCATTCATTCTTCCAGTGTTTACATTCATAGTGTCCACTACAATTGTCTTTATACTTTTCCATAAATTATTTTCATCAAGAATAGCTGTTATGCCTTTAACAACAATATCACCTTTTCTGTCTGGTAGATCTAGTGCTTGTAACTTTTCTTTGTTTATGAATTTTCAGGCTCTTGATATTCTGCCTCAGACTTGGTTTCTTAAGTTGACAAGTTGCTGTTGCCATTACTGTTGTTGAAGTAGGCTTTAAGAACATTTTTCTTCTTTTGGGTGGTTGGATAGTTTTTGAACTAGCAGCCTTCCCAGAAGTATATCGGAGAGTTCCTTTGCTTTCAATCTGAAAATGAAAAACATCTTTTGTCCTCACTGCAGAGCCATTTACCATCTTTTTTTAGACATTGAAAATATGATTGAAAATACTTGAATATATTTAAGCAATAAACATAAGTGCTATTGTACTTCTATATTATTTGAATACCATCTGGTGAATACAGATTCATATATAAATATTAGCATTGCTCAATCAGGCAGCAAATGTCTAAATTTTACTTTATTTCCTTAAACTTCTAGGAGACTCCAAAAAATTCTAGAAAGTTTTAAAGGCTACTAAAATCATCTAGAACAGTCCAAAAAAATACTAGAAAGTTCCATAAGGTTCAAGAAAATTTTCGGCTTTAGAAAGTCATAATGCCACTTCCTGCAATTACTACTTATACACCATTTATATATATATAAATAATAGTAATTGTAAAAGTAATTTTTTGGTAAAAAGTGCTCAATACAAATGTGGAGCAATTATATAAGAAGACTAATTTAATATTACTATTGCATCTTTCCTATTGATTATTTTTCACGTAAGAATAGGGTTTGAAATCTCTTCTTGTGATTTCCTAGATATATTTAGAAAGATTATAAGATTAAAGAAAAGCTCTGTAGATAGCTATTTCAGTATGACTTCATGCAATGCAAGATGGAGCATATGAATGTATTTGTGTGTATATATTAGCAATATATACTCACAAATATGTTAGCATTTATATATTAGAATTATTTTATACATATACTGTTTGATTATATAACTTGGTGACTAGGGTATATGAGTTTTGGAATATGTATTGGTTTATTGAAAATAACTTGGTATGTTGAGTTTTATGACTAGGGGAATAATACTTTTCTGTCTTTAAATGACTACAAATATTGTTTTTTTTAATGTATTTTTGTAAACTTAATGTATGTTTACACTAAAAACATATAGTTGCCATAGATGTATAATTATTAACATAAATGTTTATAAATTTTATTTATATATCAGTTTTCAATAAAAATAAAAAAAATTTTTGACAGTAAATTTTTTATTTAGCACAATGTATCGTGCAATTGATACTGCTGTTGACATGAACAGAAAAGTTTATGCTGCAATTTATTTTGTGACGTTTATTGTTTTATTTACATTCATGATTATCAACATATACATTGCACTGATTATATTAACGTTTCAAAAACAAGGAGAAAAAGAGATACAAGCTGGTCTTGATAGGAACCAAGTAAAATTTTAACAAATGTGGAATTTCTTTATAGTTACTTCTTTAAACATAATGTTTATTTAATTTACAGCTTTTTTTATTGTAAGTTTTTCTTTCATATACTTAACCTAGATTTTAAATTTTATAGTGTGACTGTTTACATTTTGTCCTTAATGCAAAGCCTCGTCAGCGTTACAAACCAAAAGATGAAAACTCAATTTCTTTTCACATATGGATGATTGTGGAATCTCGCCCTTTCGACTACTTTATTATGTCTCTAATTATTCTAAACTGCTTACAGATGATGATGAAGGTTTTTCTTTAAATTTATATGAGTAGTAATGAGCTGCTGTTAACTTGATAATTTTTTTTTTCATCAAATTTTTTTTTCATTAAAGACCATCAGTTAATTATTGTACATAGTTTTTTTGTTTTGTGTAAATTGAGTTTTTTTTGGTTTTATGTACATTGAATTTTTTTTGGTTTTATGTACATTGAGCTTCAGATGTACTTCAGATTATATTTAGTTAAATTTAGGTAATAGATAAAGTTATAAAATTTTTTAACATAAGCATATTATTACATAAGCATATTATTATAAGGCATATTATTATAAGGCCATAACATAAGCATATTATTATAAGGCCATTGCTCTTGACATTTCTAAAGCGTTTGATAAAGTTTGGCATGCTGGTCTCCTCCATAAGCTTTCTTCTTATGGTGTATCTGGAAACATCTTTAAGATTATTGAATCCTTCCTTTCCAATCGTCCAACTCTTTTTCTTTCCAACTCTTTTCCAATTCCAATTCCAACTCTTCTTCTTATTCTGTAACCTAAGGGGTTCCCCAAGGTTCAATCCTTGGCCCTATATTCTTTTTAATTTACATTAACAATCTTCCAGATATTCTCACATCTAAGGTGGCATTGTTGGCTGATGATACTACCATTTATTCTTGTCACGATAAGAAGCCAACTCTCTCTGATTGCTTGCAGAGGGCATCTGAGCTTGAAAAGGATCTCACTTCTGCTACAGCATGGGGCTTGCAGTGGCTGGTGAACTTTAATTCAGATAAAACTCAATTTTTTTCGGCCAATCGTTATCGCAATAATTTAGACCTTCCTATATTTATGAACGGTAATGTACATGATGAGTCTCCTACCCTTCATCTTCTAGGATTAACTCTTACTTCTGATCTTTCTTGGAAACCTTATATCAAATCAGTTGCAAAATTAGCATCTGCTAAAGTTGCTTCTCTTTATCGAGCTCGTCACTTTCTTACTTTGGATTCTATTCTCTATCTCTATAAATCTCAAATCCGGCCTTGTATGGAATACTGTTGCCATATCTGGGGCGGATCTTCTAATGATGCCCTTTCTCTTTTAGACAAGGTGCAAAAACGCATTGTAAACATAGTTGGACCTGCTCTTGCAGCCAACCTTCAACCTCTGTCACATCGTCGTAATGTTGCTTCTCTTTCTCTTTTCTACAAATACTATAATGGGCACTGCTCTAAAGAGCTAGCGTCTCTTGTGCCATCTACTAAAATTCATTCTCGTGTTACTCGTCATTCAATTAAGTCTCATCCTTTTTCTGTTACTGTTCCTAAGTGCTCCAAAAACTCTTATTCGTCTAGTTTTTTTCCTCGAACATCAGTTCTTTGGAATTCGCTTCCTTCATCCTGCTTTCCTGATTCATATAATTTGCAATATTTTAAGTCGTCTGTCAATCGTTATCTTGCTCTACAATCTTCATCTTTTCTCTTCCAGTAACTTCCAACACTAATTAGTGGTTGCTTGCAACCTTGTTGGAAGCAAAGATAATTAAAAATATATATATATATATATATATAAAATCTTTTTGTTTCAAAATTTCACAACTAATTGTAAATAAAAAAATTTGTATTTACAATTAATTGTGATTTAAAAATTAATTTTTTAAAAACCAATTAAATATTTGTTATTAAATAACCAATCCAACCATGTTAAATAACCATCCAACATTATGACCTAAGGTCTATATTATGTATGATCTGATCATCTTATAAGCTGTAGCTGCAGGTGGATTAGTGCTTAAGACTATAAATAAATTAATTATAAATTAAGACTATAAAATAAATCTGTAAGTCTGTAAAAAATAAGTAAGATGCTTAAAACAACACAATTAACAAAAATATTGCTAAACTTATTAGGATAACTCTTTAAATATTCTTTAATAATCTTTAGAGTTTGATATCAAGTGTTCTAGTGTTCTAGATCTAGTGTTCTAGATTTTTTTTTCAATTTGTTTGGGTTAAAACACTTTTACTATTTTAGATAATGTAAAATAGATAGATATTGTTGTTCTTTCAGAACAACAATATCTATTTATTTTACATTATCTAAAATAGTAATCTATCTATTTTACAATAAAAAAGATATCTTTTTTCTTTCAGATTTTCTTAGAGAATTTTTCTTTACAAAAAACTTTATATGTCAACACTAATGATCTTGGTAATACTTGTAAAAATGCAAATATCCACAAGTCATAGCATTTCCTCATTTCATTAGCATTTGGTGATTTATTCTATGACTTGGAGGACAACACTGTTGTCCTCCTAGTCATATAATAAATAAGTGGACATATGTCATATTGATATTGATATATGACAAAAGTCATTGAAACTGTTGAACAGTTATATAATTGTAGCCAACATTAACTTTTTCTTGGGTAAATTTTTATCAGTTTTCTTTTGTTTTAATAATTTTTGTCTTCCTTCTTGTCTTATTATATTTAACATCTATTATTGTTCAAGAGATGGGCTTCCTAAACATTATTATAAAAACTGATTTAATAATAAGTTTGTTTTATTGTTTTATGTTATAAAAATTTAGTTTTAAAATTTATTTTTACTTTTTGACACCTCGCATATACAGACGCATACATGGGTGCTGCAAAATTTGTTATAAATATTAAAAAATATTTTTTAATTTTTTAAAATGTAGTTTAATGGATCATCTCAACAATACAAAACGCTCATGTTTTCTTTAAATGTTGGTTTCTCCATCATGTTCTCTATAGAAGTTGCTTTAAAGGTTTTTGCATACAGATGGGTAATATTAAAGTTTTTATTTTGAAAAATAGTATTTGAAAGATAATTTAACATATTTTTTAAATTAAACAATTAAATTTTAACTAATTATTTAAAAGATATTTATTTATTTAGAATTATTTCAAAAACTTGTGGAATTTATTTGACTTATTTGTCATACTAGGAGGTTTTTTGGATATTATTTTGACATTGGTAAGATTAATGTTATTTATTTGTTTTTTTTAGCTAAAACTTTTATTCTCAACTTGTAGAGTATAGCCTGGTTTGTGATGGTTATAGAAATGTTACAACAATTGTTCAGATTTGTTTCTATTTTTGCA
>NC_061161.1:55812715-55827715 GCF_022113875.1 Hydra vulgaris | reverse complement strand
ACAGAAAAAGGATGAGACTTAATTGAATGGCGAGTAACACGAGAATGAATTTTAGTAGATGGCACAAGGGACGCTAGCTCTTTAGAGCAGTGCCCATTATAGTATTTGTAGAAAAGAGAAAGAGAAGCAACATTACGACGATGTGACAAAGGTTGGAGATTGGCTGCCAGAGCAGGTCCAACTATGTTTACAATTCGTTTTTGCACCTTGTCTAAAAGAGAAAGAGCATCATTAGAAGATCCGCCCCAGATGTGGCAACAGTATTCCATACAGGGACGGATTTGAGATTTATAGAGATAGAGAATAGAATCTGGAGTAAGAAAGTGTTGAGCTCGATAAAGAGATGCAACCTTAGCAGATGCTAATTTTGCAATGGATTTGATATACGGTTTAAAAGAAAGATCAGAAGTAAGAGTTAATCCTAGAAGATGAATGGTAGATGACTCATCTAGTACATTACCATTCATAAATATAGGAAGATCTAAATTATTACGATAACGATTGGCCGAATAAAATTGAGTTTTATCTGAATTAAAGTTCACCAGCCACTGTGAGCCCCAAGCTGTAGCAGAAGTGAGATCCTTTTCAAGCTCAGATACCCCCTCCAAGCATTCAGAGAGTGTAGGCTTCTTATCATGACAAGAGTAAATGGTAGTGTCGTCAGCGAATAATGCCACCTTAGATGTGAGAATATCTGGAAGATCGTTAATGTAAATTAAAAAGAGTATAGGGCCAAGGATTGAACCTTGAGGAACCCCTGAAGTTACAGGATGTGAAGAAGAGTGTTGTCCATCGAGGACAACTTTTATACTACGATTGGAAAGAAAGGACTCAATAATCTTAAAGACGTTACCAGCTACACCATAAGAAGAAAGCTTATGGAGAAGACCAGCATGCCAAACTTTATCAAAAGCTTTAGAAATGTCAAGTGCGATAGCCTTAACCTCTCCACCTCTATCTAATGCACGGTAAAACCTATCGGTTATTACTGTTAGCACATCAGCTGTAGAACGAGAAGACCGAAATCCATATTGATGATCAGAAAGTAAGTTATTTGATTCAAGATGAGAGATTAAGTGTTTGTTGATTAAAGATTCAAAAACCTTGCTTATGACAGGAAGAAGACTAATGGGACGGTAGTTAGATGAATCAGATCGCTCTCCGGAATTTTTGAAAATAGGGATAACAGATGCTGCTTTCCAGCATGATGGAAAACAAGACTCTGATAAGCACTTGTTAAATAGTTTAGAAAGTATGGATGAAAGCTCCGGAGAACACCTCTGCAAGACTACAACAGGAATGTTGTCAGGACCACAAGCTGTTGAAGAGTCTAAGCAGGAAATTACTTTAGATACAGAAGCTGAAGTGATGCGAATGTCAAGCAAGGGATCAACCTGTTTGACGGCTATGTCAGGTAAAACGCAACTAGTGGAATCAAGAGATGATATTGATGAAAAGATCTTAGCAAACAATTCAGCTTTGTCTTTAGGTGAGGTGACAAAGTCTGAACCATACAAGAGAGAAGGAATAACAGATTTGCCCTTATTATTGATACTGTTAAAGATTCTCCAGAAGTCTCGAGAGCCTAATTTTTGTGATGAGATACGAGATTTAATGACCTGGGAATAGCGAGCTTTGGCGTCAGACAAAACCTTTTTACAATGGTTTCTGGCGATAGTGAACAGATGTCTGTTTTCTGGAGAATTGTTTTGCTGATAGATATGGAAGTAACGGTTTCGATTAGAAATTGCTGCAGCGCAATGTGAGGAAAACCAAGGAGAAGAGTGAGGCTTGACCTGGAATCGTC
The DNA here is from genome assembly GCF_022113875.1 of Hydra vulgaris. Lineage (NCBI taxonomy): Eukaryota > Metazoa > Cnidaria > Hydrozoa > Anthoathecata > Hydridae > Hydra > Hydra vulgaris. The sequence continues at coordinate 55,825,908 of NC_061161.1, read as the reverse complement.
GAGAGGGAATAAAAGATTCCATGCCAGCCTGAATCCACGAAGTTATGTAAGAAGCACATTTGTCAGCAGGAAGACGAAAGATTTCTACCCAAGGGCCATCACGAAGAAAATCACGGAAAGAGTCCCAGTCAGCTTTAAGGTAGTTGTATGTGGTACGATGATAGGGGGATTCTGATGAAGTAGAAGAATTTGATAATAGTTTTAGAGAGATCAAACCGTGATCAGAAGTACCTAAGGGTGAATGTGGAGAAATTGAGCACTGACTAGGATCCAAAACAAGACATAAGTCGAGTAGAGAAGGTAAATGATTAGGGTTGTCTGGAAAACGAGTTGGAAAGTTGACTATTTGAGTTAGAGATTGAGAAAGGCAAAAGTTGAGGGCCTTAACGCCAGCAGAGTCACTGACACTAGAGCCAAGCCAATCGGTGTGGTGGGCATTAAAGTCACCAACAACGACGATATTGGCCGATGGATAAAGAGAGAGGGCTTGGTCAATTTGATCAGAAATAACATCAAGAATAGTGCAATCTTGGGATGAAGGAGAGCGATATAGAACAAAGAGAAAGGCGATAGAGTGAAGTTGTGCTAAACGAAAGCACATAAATGAATAGTCTGTAGATTCAAACCTAGTTTCACGACAAATGGGTGAGTTCTTACGAATGTAGATGCCCAGGCCAAGCATGTGATTATTGGAGTCTTTACGAATTAAAGGAAGATAACCATCAACACTAAGATCATAAGATGGGACAGCCGAACTCAAATTAGTCTCACAAAGAGCAAGTAGGTCTGGTGAACTTTGCAAGAGATAAGACTCAACAGAAGAAAAGTTACTTCGAAGACCACGAATATTAGTAAATGATAGGTTTAGAGAACTTGGTGATGACAATGGTTTTTTGTGTTTTTTAGTTTTAGGTACTTTAGTCATTTTAAATTTATAAAGAACTTGACTCAAGTATAGATAGTACTCAGTACACTATTTAACAACTAAGCAATAGCCTCATTACTATTAATAAACCCTAAGCCGTAACAAAGGGCTCCAAATGTGGCCTCTGCAATGCACACCAAAAGTACAAACAGGGACACCATCCATGCGCAACATGGCACTGTTAGTACTCTGATATTTTTCAGCTGTTGATGGAATCAGCCTCTCTGAGAGCTACCACAGAGTTCGGGAAACCTGACTACCAGCCGGCCTCAGAACCATAAAACTGAGTTTTAGAGCTGTACCCTCATTAGGAGATAATAGAATGAGTTGCCCAGTCATAAAAATAGAGACACAAGCAATACCCACGCATTGAGTCAAGAAGATCCAGCGTTCAACATCCTAAACTGGAAACAATGTATTAAAAATACATCTGCGCCAGCCTAATAGATGAGGAAGGGGTGCGAGGCTGGTCAACAGATAGAATCTGTTTACCCCTTAAGTCTTTGCCTAGGAGGCCTTCTACAAGACAGCAGCTGGATGCATGTAACATCTGCCCAAGATGAGTATTTTTATCGAGACACCATCTCTAGCCTTTACTCAACCAAGAGCCCCAAGGCAGGGGGTGTTTTAAATCGGAGTTAACTTCTCCTAGCCTTTGCCTAAAAAAGCGTATCCTACAAGGCAGCAGGACATGGAGCAGGTTGTACTGGGTTACATGTTACCAGTAGCAGGAAAACCTGACCTGACCTGACCTGATTTTCTTTTTATGACAATACCAAATAATGAGTTGATGATTAGGTTGCCTAAAAAGACCAAGACTTTTTTCAGTGTGGAATCCACATGCTACCTGAAAGATATGAGGAGATTGCAGCTGCCGATGGACAGTATTTTAAATGATTTGAGTCTGATAGTCTTCTAAAAATAAACTGTTGATTTTTATAAAAAACCACTCGTTTTTGATGGATTCTCCCAATTAAAAGTAATGCATACTCCCAATATATATGTACCAACTTCTTCTTTTTTAGGTTGGGACTGTTTAAATGTGTTTTTCACATTTAATTTTTTTTAATACTGGTTTTTAATTCAGATATTTTAATTTTGTTTTCAGACTGTTTTTTATGTAGTTCTGCCCATTAAATGAAAAAAAAGACTATAATTTAAAATTTGATCTTTCTTCCTCCCCCTTTTTTAAAAATTTGAGCTTATTTTGAACTATGTTTTAATGATTTAAGTAAATAGATATAAGATAGTTTAAAAAATTGCTTTTAATTAATAAAATATTTAACTAAAAGATTTTAGTTTCAAAAAAGTTGCATACATATATAAAGAGAGAGATTTCTGTATTTGTATATATATTTTAATTTTTACTTTTTTGTTTTAGTTATTTGCTAAAATTGAACTTGATGGGTCAAATTTTCATGCTAAAAATAATTTTCGTAATATTTACAATTCGTTATTACTTCTATTTAGGTATTGCTTTCAAATGATCTTAAAAAAATTTTTATGAAAAGTTTTAATTTTTTTTTTTTGCTTAATTTTTGTTGCTTGCAATTTAGCAGTACACTTATTTGTAGATTTGATTTACATGTAAATTTTTTGAATATAATTTGTTAAATTTACAGGTGTTCCACTGGAGAAAATTGGAGCTCTTTGATGTATGCTTGTTATAATTCAGCAAAATGTGAAAAAACATATTTTGATAGTACTGGGACTAAACATTGTGGTAACACGGTGGCAGCTGTACTATATTTTACAACATACATGTTTTTTTGCATGTTTCTTGTATGTTAAACTATTTTCTTGTTAGTGTGCTTTATAGTTTTATTTATTTTTGGTTATTTGTTTATTTGTAAAATTAATGAAAAAAAAATAGTAAAATACTTTTTAATATGTTTTGAACAGCAATTATCAGTAAAATATATAAAGTTTAAATACTTAAAAATATATATATATATAAAATTCTAAATCTATAAAAACTTTAAATATAAAAAATTCTAAATTTATTTGCATAAAAGTCTGTTTAAGTTTACATTCTTTAACATTTTTAAGAAGACACCTTATTTAAGTTTGGGTTTTTCAATTGAATTTGCAAACCCTGACAAAAAAATTTTTTCCTTAAGCATGTTTTAAATATGTTTGATTTTTTTATTATTTTTTTTAATTTTTGAGATGTTCATCAATACACTAAGATAATTTATGGAGACTAAACCCAAAAAACATAGTAACAAAAGTAAATTTATAAGCAAATTTGATTTGTTATGTTTTGGAAGTATATCTTCAAGTGAGAATTACTATCTTATTTTTTTAAAGAACAAAAAATTAATTTAATATTAAATGTTTATAGGAGTTGAATAATTTGAAGTTCAAATAATTTTTTAATGTTGGGCAGTTTAACAGGATATTGATTTTGTGTGTGGGTGTATATATATATATATAAATATATATATATATATATATATATATATATATATATATATATATATATATACATATATATATATATATATATATATATATATATATATATATATATATATATATATATATATATATATCAGGCTTTCCCAGGAAAGGCGTGCGGTCGCACGCCTTGTTTGGCCACACATATAAGAAATTTCGTTGGAAAGCGGAAATTATCCACAGAGAATAAAAAATAATTTAAAAAAAAGGAAACGAAGTCTAAGGGTTGCTATTTTCAGCTACGAAATTTGATACAAGTCAAGGAAAAGACGACGATAAGTCATAAAGTTTTCACGAAAATAAAGACTTGATACGTAATTTATTCACGAACTTTATCAGACAATGTATTAAAAAACTGATTCATTATTTACGCTAGACAAATTTGGTTAAACTTTTTCATTTAATTTAGTTTTTACGAAGGTTTATGCAAAGGCGATGACTCTATTCCCCAATACTTAGACAATAAAATAAATTGCTGTTTTAATTATTAAATATATTATTTGAGATTTTAAACATAACAAAATTTTAATGTGAAAAAAGTTCTTTCTCGGCTTATTTTAAACTGATTATACTGAGTCAATGCTCGCCTTTTATTTTGTTGAAATTATTCAATTGCATAATTTTGTTATTACGAAAGAAGTTAAAAAAATAATTGCATTGCTTCTGTTGTCATTGTTACGAAAACAGTTCCTTCGGGACATTATTATATATTATCTCTCTCACAATGTCAATTAATGATTGCAAAATAAGCAACTCAATCGTTTGACAATAAAATTTTCTTTCATTTAAAAAAAACAAGCAAATATATTTTACTAATAAATAGCAATCGTTTTCGTGTTTTCTTGCGTATCAATACATTCAAACATTTAAATCAATACATTTAAACATTTAAATGTATTTACGAAACATTAAAAAATTGTTTATAGTTCTATCGTAAATTTTAAAGTATTACTGACTGATAAAAGTCATTGATAAACAAATTTTACATTAAAAGGTTTTTTTATTTTCTTTAAACATTATTCTTTTTCTTTTTGATTTGATTTTTCTTATTGATTTTCATAGCTAAAATAACTACCACCCTAAAAAAATAAATAAATAAAATATAGGTAAACTTTTTTTAATTTTCAAGCACAAACAGATTTCTGTTATTTACTTTAAGGTTGCTTGCATTTTTGCAGTATTTTCGTTTAGCTATGTTTTGGCGCGAATTCTTGAAATGCATAATAATAAAACGTGGTCAGTTAGTCAGAAAAATTAATTCTATGCGTGGACAAACAAGGCGTGCGACCGCACGCCTTTCCTGGGAAAGCCTGATATATATATATATATATATATATATATATATATATATATATATATATATATATATATATATATATATATATATATATATATATATATATATATATATATATATATACAATTTATTGCAAAGTATATATATATATATATATATATATATATATATATATATATATATATACTTTGCAATAAATTGTACATTGGTTTCCATTGATTTCCAGAAAATGATATTCTAAAAAGATGTAAAGGTAGTAGAAGACTTGTTGTGAGAAATGTTAAAAAATAATAATAATAACTTCTGCTAATTTCAATACATTATTTAAAAGTTCTTTTTTTTTTCAGCTTTTAAATTTGTTTGTTGCTGTAATAATGGACAACTTTGAATATTTGACTCGTGACAGTTCTATACTTGGTCCTCATCATATGGATGAATTTGTTAGATGTTGGTCTCAATTTGATCCTCAAGCTACGTATGTTTTATGATTTTATTTTTTTCAAACTTTGCTTACACAACAGCATGAAGAAAACTAGTTTTTTTGTGAAAATAATTTTTTTCTCATTTTCTTCATTATGATCACGTAAAAAAACAAAAATTGCACAAGGAATAGACAAACACAGTCAGAAACCACTCAACAAGATTTAAAAATCTTTTCTTATATTTTCTAGATTTACAATTGCTCTTTGAATTACTCTCGAAGTAATAGTCCCCAAATGTAGTCCCCCATCATGTTTTTGTTATACTGTCATTGGTAACAATATTTAAAGTCCAATATATCTTGATGAAAGCACTTGCCTAGTTCTTTGGAGTAACCATCCATTTTCTCCTTGAACTTGTTGAGATGCAAATCAAGGATTTGGACTTTTAGAGGCATTCTGCTTCCCATTTTGGCATAGTTCTTTATGAGAGTCTGCACCAATTCCACATAGTTTTCAGCTTTGTGATTACCTTGGAAGCCCTGAAATTGGAAGCAATGAAATTGCAGTTGTTCAGGGCTTTCAAAGTAATCACAAAGCTTGTTCAGGGTACTGACTCCTTGTCAAGAGCAATGACAAATTGCTTTATGAGGCCTAACGTGATGTGTAGTAGTGGCATAAGCACATTATGAGGTTCTATCAGCAGCTCCCATTTCACATTGCTCTTCCTAAAAGAAAAGTCAGTCTGTTGTGACCAGTCTTTTGTTTGATAATGCGCCTTAGTGTCACAGCTGTCCCAGAGACAGAGGAAACATGGAAATTTTGTGAAACCTTCTTGAAGACCTATGAGTAATAATACTATTTTGAAGTCACTGATGACCTTCCATCCATAGTCATACTTTAATGCACTCAGCAACATTTTGACACTGGTGTAGTCCTCTTTGAGATGAACAGAGTGGGCCATCAGAGAGATTGGTAGTTGTTTCCGTTGTGAAGCAACACGACATTGAAGCTACTTCCTCTTGTGTTTCCACTTAAACACCATTATCAACCACTGTTTCCACTGTTTGATCCTGGATATCAAAAGCTCAATATTCTATTTAAATTGTTCACATCTTTCTGGTTAGGGAAAAAAGCTTTCTATCCCCAACTTCATCTGCAGAATCGTTGTCCATCTCCAGTATCAACCTCTTGATGCCATATTAAATAACTTCACTTCAACTACAAATTTTTTATCCTTTTAGTCTGCAACAACATAAATCTGAATCTTGGTTCAAGATACCTGTGCTTTTATACTTGCACAACTACTTTTGGAACTTTCAAGAATGTTCAATTTGCTTTTCAAGAACTGAGGGTTTCTTGAATGTTCTAAATTGTTTAGGAGAATTGTAGAAACATCTGGACAACTCTAACATTTCAGGAATATTATAGGAAGAAACTTAGCATTGAAAGCAAATTGAAAATTTTCTCAAAAACACATGATTTTCCAAGTTTTATTGCCTCAGTCACAGAAGCAAAGTTTTTCTGGAATAACACCAATTTCCTTTCTGTTCTAGACCTAACGAGTTAGGAAAACACACTTTCAACCCAGGAACAGAACAAAAGTGAAAATTTGTTACGTAGTGTAATAGTTAACTTCACTAAATGTATTAAGTTGCTACATAAAAAAGATAAAAAAATTTTCTTATGACATTTTGAGTAATTTTTAAATGCTATAAATCATGTGCTGTTCTGTTTTTAAATTTATATAATTTAAATTTAAATATAACTTAAATTTGACACAGACCTGTAATTTTATTAGATAAAAAGTTTTTTAAAAGTTACTTTAAAAAATGTACTTACATAAAATACAATATATTAAATTATTAATTAAAAGAATATAAAATCTTTAATGATTGTCTAATATTTTTAACAAACTTTAAGTAGCTAAGTTGAGAAAACATCAAACAATGAGAAGAAGTTCCAAAGCACTGGTGTGCAAAGAAAAATGCTAAATGGTCATTTAATAATGAATGACAAAATTCTCACTGAAATCAGAATGAAACAGTATCATTCATGAAACAGTAACAATAATTATTGTTTGAAGTGATAATAACAATAAATTAAACCACTTTTTATGTAAGATTTTCAGGAAGATTATTAATAATGATGAAAAACAATACAAGACCAAGTGTAGAATCTTGTGGTTACCCAAAGGTTACTGGAAATAAAGGAGAGTGTTGTCTTTCAATGACAATTTATGTTGTGGTTTACTTCAGAATACTGCGTTTAGAAGAGAATGATTTAATAATCTTAAAAACTTTCCCAGATACACCATATGAAGTGTCTTTGAAATAGATGGAGTTTTTTTTATCAAATAGAAGGCAAAGAGTTGTTCTTCAAGATATGGCTTAGTGATTTGATTTGTATACTCCAAGGCTCTGTTTGGAACCAATTTTGTTTTTAACCTATATTAATAATCTTTCAGATAAACTAAAAAAAAAAATTTGTGCTGCTGATTGCTAAGTGTTCAAATTAATCAATGATAACAGTTGTAATGATCTTCAGGATGTCATAAATTTAATTTTTAATTAGTGCAACGGCTGGAGAATAAAAAAATTAAATATAGAAAGTTATAAAATTATGCATGTCACTAAAAGAACAAAATTTAACAAAAATATTTTAAAATATTACATTTCTGATTATCAGTTAAGTATTGTAAAATGTGAAAACAACCTTGGTATCATGTTAGAAAAAAGATTTAAAATATGATTATTTTATATCTGCTTGTGTTTCTAGGTAAAAAAGAATTCTAGTTTTTATTCCACACACATTTTCATTGTTAAATGCTGATATAGTTAAAATTGTTATGCCTTTTGCTAGTATGCCCTCATCTTAAATATGATTCTGCAATTTAAAATCGATTTTTGAAAATCTTCACTTCCAACAAAGCTGCAAGCAACCACTATTAGAGTTGGAAGTTACTTGAAGAGAAAAGATGAAGATTGTAGAGCAAGATAAGGATTGACAGACGACTTAAAAGATGGCAAATTATATGAACCAGAAAAGCAAGATAAAGGAAGCGAATTCCAAAGAACTGATGTTTGAGGAAAAAAACTAGAGGAATAAGAGTTTTTGGAGCACTTAGGAACAGTCGCAGGAAATTATAAGACTTGATTAAATGACGGGTAACACAAGAATGAATTTAAGTAGATGGCACAAGAGATGCTAGCTCTTTAGAGCAGTACCCATTGTAGTATTTGTAGAAAAGAGAAAGAGAAGCAACATTATGACAACATGATAATGGTTGGAGGTTGGCTGCAAGAGCAGATCCAACTATGTTTACAATGCATTTTTTCACCTTGTCTAAAAGAAAAAGAGCATCATTAGAAAATCCGCCCCAGATATGGCAACAGTATTCCATACAAGGCTGAATTTGAGATTTATAGAGATAAAGAATAGAATCTGGAATAAGAAAGTGATGAGAACGATAAAAAAATTCAACCTTAGCAAATGCTAATTTTGCAATGGATTTGATATATGGTTTCCAAGAAAATTCTGAAGAATTAATCATAGAAGATGAAGGGTAGATAACTCATTGAGTACCTTACCATTCATAAATATAGGAAGATCTAAATTGTGATAACAATTGGCTGAAATAAATTGAGTTTTATTTGAATTAAAGTTCACCGGTCACTGTGAGCTCCATGCTGTAGCAGAAGTGAGATCCTCTTCAAGCTCAAGTGCCCCCTCTAAGCAATCAGAGAATGTTGACTTCTTATCAAGACAAGAATAAATGGTAGTATCATCAGTGAACAATGCCTCCTTAAATGTAAGAATATCTGGAAGATTGTTAATGTAAATTAAAAAGAGTATAGAGCCAAGGATTGAACCTTGAGGAACCCCTAAAGTTATAGGATATGAAGAAGAGTGCTGTCCATTGAGGACAACTTTTATACTATGATTAGAAAGGAAGGATTCAATAATCTTAAAGATGTTGCCAGATACACTCTAAGAAGAAAGCTTATGGAGAAGACCAGCATGCCAAACTTTATCAAAAGCTTTAGAAATGTCAAGAGCAATGGCCTTAACCTCTCCACCTTTATCTAATGCGAAATAAAACCTATTGGTTATTTCTGTTAGCAAATCAGCTGTAGAATTAGAAGATCAAAATCCATATTGATGATCAGAAAGTAAGTTATTAGATTCAAAATAAGTGACTAAGCGTTTGTCAAATAAAGATTCAAAAACCTTGCTTATGAAAGGAAGAAGACTTATGGTATAATAGATAGACGAATCATATTGGTGTCCAGAATTTTTGCAATTAGTGGAATTAAGAGATAAGATATTGATGAAAAGTTCTTAGCAAACAGTTCATCTTTGTCCTAAGGTGAAGTGACTAAGTCTGAATCATACAAGAGAGATGGAATAATAGATTTGCTCTTATTATTGATACTATTAAAGAATTTCAAGAGCCTAATTTTTATGATAAAATGCAAGGTTTCATGACCTGAGAATAGCGTATTTTAGCATTAGACAAAAACTTTTTACAATTGTTTCTAGCAGTAATAATCAGTTGACTGTTTTCTGTAGAATTGAATTGCTGACAGATATGGTAATAAGTAACAGTTTTGATTGAAAATTGCAGAAGCATAATGTGAGGAAAACTATGTAGAAGAGTGAGGCTTGACCTGGAAATGTCAAGAGAAAATAAAAGATTCTATGTCAGGCTGAATCCACGAAGTTATGTAAGAAGCACATTTGTCAGCAGCAAGACAAAAGATTTCTACCCAAGGGCCATCACAGAGAAAATCACAGAAAGTCAGCTTTAAGGTAGTTAAGATGTACAATGATAGGGGATTCAGATGATGAAGAAGAATGAGATAAAAGTTTTAGAGAGATCAAATTGTGATCAGCAGCACCTAAGGATGAATGTGGAGAAATTTAGCACTTATTAGGATTAGAAACAAAACATAAGAGTTCCAAAAGTGCTATTGAAACTCTCTCCCATCTTATAAAGTAAAAATTTTGGTTGTTAACTCCTTGATAGATGATGATAGCTCCTTTGAGCAGCAATCATGATGTTATTTGTAGAAAATAGAAGAATCAACTTTGCAATGATGAAAGAAAGAATCTTTACAATGATGGGAGAGAGACTCAAGCTTGGTAGATAAACCAGTCCAAATATGATAACAGTATTCCATACAAGAACGAATAAGAAATTTTTAGAGGTAGGAAATGGAATTAGGTGTAAGGTATTAGCGAACATGATTAAGAGATGCAACCCTAGTAGATGCTAACTTTGCAATCATTGTGTTTATGGTTTCCATAAGAGGTTGGTAATAAATGATAATCCAAGAAGATGTTAAGACTCAGTGAGAGGGTTTCCATTCATTAATATAGGAATGCCAACAAAATTACAATAGTTACTTGCAGTAAATAACTGAGTTTTATTTTGCCTAAAGTTTACAATCCACTGCAAGCCCCAAGCTGTTACAGAAGTTACAGAATATCAGATTCAAAATGGCTGCCTGTTCTAAGAGATCAAAAAGTGAAGGTTTTTTGTCAAGACAGAAGTATAAAGTTGACTCTTCAGCAAATGAAGCCACTTTAGATGTAAGGTTGTCAGGAAAATCATTAACATATATAAAAAAAGAGTGTTGGCCTTCTAGGATAATTTTAACAAATTGGTTAGAAAAAAATGAATCTATAATCTTTAAAATTTTCCCAAATGCTCTATTATCAGAGAGAAGACCAGCATGACAAACTTTATTAAAAGCTTTAGATATATCAAGAGCATTTGCCTTTCCTCACCACCTCCATCTAATGTACTATTGAAATTTAATTATAAGGTACCTTAGAAGTTACTGGAAACAAATAAGTGTTAGCTTTTGAGAATTAATAAAGTGGCTATAATAAAATGATTTAATACTCTTAAAACTTTACACCATATGAGACAAGCTTATGGACAATACCAGCATGCCAAACTTTGTCCAAAGCCATAGATATGTCAAGAGTAGTAGTCCTAGCCTCACTGCCTCCATCTATTTCACAATAAAATTTTTCAGGTATATTAGTTAGAAAGTCAGCTGTAGAACAAAAAGACCAAAAATTGTATTGATTGTCTGATAGTAATTTGTTTGACTCAAGATGAGTTGATCAACTTGATGAGTTTGATGAGATGTTAAAAATTTGTTGATCAAAGACTTTGCTAATAATAGATAATTTTGGATGTGTCAGATGTGTGATGTTCTTTTGAAGGTATTAGCATATTCTCCTGAGTTTTTAAAAATTGGAACCACAGGTTCCATTTTCCAGCAGGAAGGAAAACAAGATTCAGTCCAAAATCTTATGAGTAGAGTCATGAAAACCCAGCATCCATCATCTTAGACAGGAAACAATGTAACACAGGTTTACATCTATGCCAACTTAATAGATGAAGAAGACATGCAAGGTTGGTGAACAGAATTATTCTGTATACCCCTAAAATCTTTGCCCAAAAGGCATTCTCCAAAACAGAAGTGTGCAGTTAACATCTGCCCATTTTTGTTGAGACACCATCTCTAACCTTAATTAAGAGCTTTAAGGCAGAAGTATTTTAAGTCAGAGTTTACTTCTCCTTGCTTTTGCCACAAAAAGCATATCCTTTAAGACAGCCTGACATGGGGTAGGATGTACTGGATTACATGTTACCAGTAACAGGGGGATCATAATGATTCTGAACATGATCTGACTAGTAAGTAATAATAAATTTAAATTTAAATAAGAATAAATAATAATAACTATAAAAACTGGAAATAATAATAAATTTGAGAACAAATAGGTATACAAACTATTTTTTTTCTACCTATTTAGTTATAAAATAATTTTAATATCAATAATTTTCAATTTATTTTTTTTTTAATTTAAGGTTTTGTTATCTTATTTATATAGTTTACATCACATTTTTAAAAAGATTTTCAAAAGGGTGAAAAGAAAATTGCAAACAAAAATTTTAATAAATTGCTAACAAAAATGTTTTAAAAACTTTTAAAAATTTATTAATTATAGAGGCAGAATATTCCACAGTGAGTTATATGAACTGATGTGTTCGCTACAACCCCCAGTTGGATTTGGTCGTAATTGCCCAAAAATATTTGCTTATAAGGTAATAAAAAAAATATCTATTAATTATCTTATTATAAGAAAATTTAAAAGAATATAGTTATTTTTTAATTCAATTTAATTAATAAGGATTCTTTATATGTTAGTTAATAAATCAAGACTTTATATGTTAGTTAATAAAAGACTTTATATGTTAGTTAATAAAAGACTTTATATGTTAGTTAATAAAAGACTTTATATGTTAGTTAATAAAAGACTTTATATGTTAGTTAATAAAAGACTTTATATGTTAGTTAATAAAAGACTGTGAATTTTGTTTTACTAGATTATTTTGATTTAATTTTATTAATTATTTTTCTATTTTTTCTAAAAGAAAGCGATTATTTAAATGTTTTTCACAATAACAACTTTCTGTTATTATTTTATCATTTCATTAGAGTTTTAATTAGTGTTTTAAGTAATCAAGTAATGAAAGTTGGCAATAACATACATGACAAGACCATAACAGGCGAGGAGTTGGAACAAACCACCTATACCACAATCATCATATTTAGTTGTTTCAGTGTTAAGTTCTAAATATACAAATGAACTAAACAATTTTCTAGAGCGTATTTCTACAATTGATTTGATTTTATGTTTTATTTCTAGCAAATTGAATTGCTAAGATTTTATGTTTTATTTGACATTTTACTGTTTATATCTATCATTATATTATATATATTCTTTATATCTATTACATTTATTGTATATAATCTTCATATTTGCATTTTTCTTAAAATTATTGGTGTTTTACGAAATAAGGAGAGGTTTGGATGTTTGGCTTTTTTGAAGTACTTATCAAACCTAAGGAGTCTAAAACATAAAGTCTAAAGCCTAAAATCTGATTTTTAAACTAAATAAAAAATCTTAATTTCTTCTAATTAACACTAATTTAATTAACAAAGTAATAACATAATTAACTTGTTTTATTCATTAACACTTTAAAATACAAATTTATTTGTTGTACATC
>NC_061161.1:55745215-55810215 GCF_022113875.1 Hydra vulgaris | reverse complement strand
AATTTGCTGAATTCATGATAAGATATTGAAAAGCTATCAACTTAATACGTAAAGTGAAGAAGATTGGGTATTATTACATGATAATAGTAGTAGAGGGGAACCATCTCCATAGTTTTTTAAAATGGAACCCCAAATTAATTGGTGGATTTAGTAAATTATTGCTAAACAAAAATTAAAATCGAAGATGCTTCTAAATTGAGAAATTGATGGTTTTTTTAATTTTTAATACTGATAATATTTTTACCTTGTTGTCTTTGGTACTGCAGATAGCTTAAATAGACCCTATGGAGCAAAAGTAATCTTAAAAATTTAAAATTATAATGATAATGTATAAAGCACCCATATATAATATTTTAGCACCCTCCCCCCTTACTATTTCCCTCTGCCACCCCTGTATTAATGTATTATTGTTTTTTTTTTTAATTGATTTTTATTAAATTTTGATATTAAATTTAAAATGCCAAGAAAAAAATTTTTTTTTTTAATTTAAACAATAGTCCAAATATTATTAGTAGTTTAAAAGTATACTGTTGTCTGATCAAAATTTCTCATATCTCTAACATAAATATAAAAAAATAGGAAAAAAAAGAGATTAAAAGGACATTTATGAGTAAATTATTGTAGCTTATATATATACAAGTTCTTCATCTTAACCAATTGTTATCCAGTTCATAACCTTTATACTCTCATTGAGCTGTATGTTTCAGCCATTCTTCTCAGTTTTATTCCATGAGAAGGATTACATTCCGAGACACTAAACCTCTTGATAGTCTTATTAATATTCTTGTGAACAGCTTCTAAGGTTTGTCCGACCGAGAGATCTGATAGCGGTCCAAATAATCATTCAAGTGATATTTAATGATATGGTACTTCCATCCAAGTGACATGCTGATGTTAAACTTTTCTTCAACATAATTGTTCATGAAGTTGATGGAGTCAATAAAAGCTCTAATTTTTTAACCATAAGATGGATTTAATGTCATTCCAAAACAACTTTTGGTCACTACAAATGAAATGATACATCTCATTAAGATCTATAAGTATGTTAATTAATTACTTTATTTATTAATATTTACCTGCTTTAAATTTTCTTAATGTCTTAATACACTTATGGTTCTTCAGCGGCGCTACAAGAATCATCTTATCTAATGACCTTAGAACTTTTTGACAATTAAATCCATCTAGTCCTCCATCATTGTAGCCATGCTGAGTAACAGTTTTTTCAGTTTCTTCTAAGGGATTGTCCATAAAGTACATACGCTCAGAGAGGAAAAGGTTTGCAAATGATGTTTTTGAGATAAGGGGGCAGTAGGTCAATTATAAAAGTATGGAGAGGCTAAATTAAAAAAAATATCATAAAATGTTGGAATGGAAGGTTAAAACCATAGATACTTTTAGGGAAGGTAGAGGATACTCAAAATAACGTATGACAAAACGCAGGGGGAAGGGGGGTGGCAAAAAAAAAAGTATGTACTTTATGGACGCAAAAAAAAAAGTATGTACTTTATGGACGACCCCTAAGAACTTAGTTAAGGTCTTATTTGAAAATAGTACTCTTGACACCTTTGTGATAATATGCTCATATACATCCAATACCAGGCTGTATTGTAGCTGCTTCTTTTCGGAAAATTGTCAATAAAATAACTTTGTTTACACCCGAGTCTTTTTGATTGATTTCTTAATTGATCCTTAAGTTTTTCTGTTTAAAATTTAATTTAATTGACCCTTGGCCGCCAACAATACTAATCCTCAATTGATTCTTGGAGAACAATATCTCTTTGTTTGCATATTTCATAAATAAGCATAGGTATATCTTCCACATATATTACATCTTTTTGAACCTTTGTATCGTAAGTACTTTGCTGAAATATCAACTTTTTTTTGATATTAAATACTGTGTAAACTAATCTTTTTTGGAAAGATACTTTCTCCAAGGTGTAGATGTTCCACATGTTGGTAGTTTAACCTTATCCTGTTTTTTATCCGCAATAGTTGTTTTTAGAATTTTTGATGTTACATGTTTATACAATTTAAGATCTTTTGACATAATAATTTTTTCTAAGTTTTTAGTTTCTATTGCAGGGGTGTCTAATATAATAATACCTCTTCCTATCTATTGAAAACAATCTTCACACATTGAGGCATTAGAATAAGTACTTGAATTTGGATTACTTGTTTTTCCTGGGGAATGATGGGGTCAATGCACTCCCTTATATCTCTATGTTACTTGCACTTTGGACACATTACAGTTAAAAAGAAGTTTGCTTTAAAATCAAATCCTTTATCTATGGTGGATTATTTAGGGGTATACATTGTTCTTGTTGCAACATTTAAAACAGATTATACCTTTGCACTCCTGATGATTTCTTTTCCGATTCTTTTACTTTTTTCAAATTTAATTTTTTCCTGCTAAATTATATGAAATACTTTACACACATTTTGAATTTTAAATATATATGTTTATATATATGTACATATATATAACATATATATAATTCTAAAAAATAAATGTATTCTTGTTATATTTTGAAATTTATTAGGTTGTCTGTGTGCCAAAAACAATAAAGTTTTGGTACATAAAAAAAAAAAAAGAAACATGAATTTTTAATTTAGGAGCGGGTACAATTTTAACTTTTGGCTAATGTTATTTGAGTATGTCTTTCTAATATTTCTGCCAAAAGAAATCCCAGGTACCTTCACCTTCAACCTAAACTCTCTATCTGGGAGCAGTGCATTGATCAGTGAGATCTTGATTTGAATCACCTAAAAAGGAACAAGAAGAAATTGAGCAGAACTTAAGGGAGGGAGACAATTCCTTTGTTTATTTTCTGATATTTAATGTAGTTCCTGATATTTTGTCTAATTTCTGGTTACTTGCTTAGTTACTAAGTTCTAGAGATTTTCCAAAAAGTTTTAATAGTTTCTTTACCATTTTTTCTCACTTGGACTTTTACCACAGTTTGTGTTTCTGAAAACATTTTTCTCATAGCCTTACTAAAGTATTCTCCAAAACTCTCTTCAATGCTCCTTAAACTCTTTAACAAGTTCTTAACTAAATCTTTTTTTTTTCAAACTGCTGTCTTTGAGTGTCTTTAATTAACTAACTTTTAACATTTTGATTTATCTTAACATCTCTTTGATAATCAATATTTTTTTTTTTTCTTTTTTTTTTTACAAAGCCAGTTTAGTTTACTTGGTACTTTTTAAGGATTTTACCCCCCCCCCCTCATTTTATTTGTAGAATTGCCTCTGTGTACAAATTGCTATATAACAAGGGCTATTTTGCTCTAGACATGTTAAAGGCTATAAAGTCTCACATGTTTTTTTTTTTTGTAATCTCTCTTCTTATGGTGTGTCTGATAAAGTTTTTAAAATTATTAATTATTCCTTCTAACTATTCAATCTAATTATTCTAATTATTCTTTCTAATTGCAGTATTAAAGTTGGTTTGATGGACAACACTCTCCTTTTTTTATGGTAATCTCATGGTTTCATAAGGTTTCATCATTGAGCTTGTTTTGTTTTCATCTTATTAATGACCCTTCTTACAATATTACTTCATAACTATAAACTGCAGTCTTGACAAAGAGTTATTACTTTTTGATTGTTTTGACCATGCAGGCAATTTTAAATGCGATCTCTCTTCTGTGACTGCTTGGGGCAGCGGCCTGTGAGTTTGAACCTAAAAAAACTTTTAGTTTAGTGCAATATTTATTGCAGTTTTTACTTTGCTGGTTTCTTACTCTAGATTCCATTTTACTTTGCTGGCCTCTTACTCCAGATTCCATTTTCTATCTCTTTAAATCTGTATGGAGTTTTGTTGTCATATTTGGGTTTATTGGTTTTTAATGCCTTTTTTTCAAGGTCCAAAAACATTAAATGTTGTTGGATCTGCTTTCGCTGCTAAACTTGAGTCCTATCGCTGCTAAGCTTGAGTCCTATCGCTGCTAAGCTTGAGTCCATCATTGTAATGAAGTTTGAGTCTTTAATCACAATTACCACAAATGTTGAACATATTTTTTTTTCTTTAGAAAACTCAAAATACTTGTATTTATTTTATACGACATAACAATAAATATTTCTGTTAACTTTAAATTTTTTTAATATAACAATTTCTTCGCCCAAATATTATAACGTTTGTTTATTATTTAGAGCTGATATTGTAATTTAGTTTTCATTGGTTTTATAGATGACAGCCAATTGACTGTTGGAAAGATATATTGCATGAAGCTGTTTGTCTATAACTATCGGAAATCTAAAGGGCAAATTATTGAGTCATCTTGCATACCAGTTTGTCCTTCATACTATATTTTACATTTCAATATTTTTTTGTGATTGTAACTTTCAGTTTCATGTAAATTTAATTTCATAATTTAAATTTTATAAAACGATTTTTTCTAACTTAGGTTGCTACACCTACTGTAATGCAGCGTATCCAAGCTATCCTTCCTAATCTAAAGAATCGCAAGCTATCAAACCTCAATATATCTGTTGATTCTCAACAGGAGATAAAAGTTAAGAGAAATCTTACTTTCTCAGGAGCCAAGTAAATTATTTTTTTTACAAATTATTTTTTATTATTTTTTTCTGATTTCAAACATCTAGTTATAATACTTCTAAAACTTCAATTATAATTTTTCTATTTAAAATTACATTATCAATGTCAAGGTGTCCTATATAATCGGCAACAGTCATTTTTTTTAAAGAAAAACCTGTTATTTTTTATGATTTAGCTACCATGCATCCCTGTATGACTTTCATGTGCCAACATTTAAATATTTTATGTTAAAAAGCTATTTATGCTTTTATGACTGTATCCAATGCTTTTATGACTGTATCCAAGTCTGTAACTTTATTTTTGAAAAAACTCATTTCACTTTTTTTTTTTATTTTTTTTTTTTTCAAGTGAATTATTTTTTCTCTTAAGGATTGTCCATAAATTACGTGAGTTATTAGTTCTCTTAGGGATTGTCCATAAATTACGCAACGCAAAATGTATTTAAAAAACAGAGGTATGAGATATTAAGTTCTTTTACGTGGTGATTTTCATTGAACTTAATAGGCTATTTTGATTTTTTTTTTCAATAAAATAAGACTCTGCGAGGGAAAACTTTTGATCTTTTTTGTTTTGTGTATTGTGAAAGTTTGCGTTACGTAATTTATGGGCGATCCCTTACACAAAATGCGATAAAGTTGCTGATGTAATAAATGATGCAATAAGTCTTAATATTGTACTTATCATATAATTTTCTTTACTTTTTTTTTACCTATTTTTCATTGGAGTTTTTTTCTATTGCTCTATTTGTTAACATTGATTACCGTTTAATTTTTTAAAATTGATTGATTTTTTAAATTTTACTCTTTAATTATATTTTAGAATTCAAAATGAATATCAATCGAGCAACATTACTAAAAAAGAACTATCTCGAAAACATTTTTCATTGGGTAATCTTTTTTTGGTCAATTCTACAAATCAAAACTCAGCAACAGCATCAATAAGTATGTAGAAAAAATTTCAAGTTATGCAATGTTCATGAACATTGTAATATTTCTTCTTATATAAGTTTACCTTTTATAAAATGAATGGTATGTGAATGGGTAAACCTATATATAAAAAATATTTTCATTAAAATTTAAAAATGAATCCACGAGTTACCTTCCTTATTCAGTTAATTCAGAATATAATGAATTAAGTTTTGATTAACGTTAAGATAAAAGGAAACAGAAGTTTTCCTTTTTTGGTATTATTAGTATAGTCTATGTTTGTAAAAATTATTTATAAAAAAGTTAGTCTGAAAGTTATTTTTGCTATGGATTTTATGAAACTTTTTTTTTTACTAAAATAAATTCAAATGAATTTATTAAGTATTTACTTAAGTTAGACTTTGCGTTTATAAATTTTATTTTTTTATGAAACTAATATATTATTTAATAAAGTTGTTTTATTATAGGATCAGACTTGTTGGAACAGTAAAAGACATCGTGGTGAAGTCAAATGTTAAATAGAAAATTTTTTCAGTGAAAACATTTGAAAGAATTGTGCTGCGCTTTTCGACTATCATATCCAAATACAGATGTCATAATAAGGCATATACGTCTGATTGAATTCGAACAGCTTGAAACGTTGAAAGGAATAAAATTATTTTAATTTTTCAGCAGTAAATAATTTCATGGAACTTTTTGTAAATTCAATTTAACAAATTGCTAAAAATGTACCGGCTGCAGAATATTAGAAACATGACAATCAAATAAAAAAAGTTTTGTAAAACTTATGCTCTTTTTTCAAAATGTCCAGTAAATGCTTTTCTACCTGGCTATTAATAAATAAGGGATAAATATTAAAATTCTTTTTCCCTCCGTCACCGATCCTAATCAACTTCCTAAAAAAAGTTGAAAAAACCCATAAAAAAAGTTCTGCCAAAACAAATTATTTTAGTATTTTATACTCAAAATATAGAGTTATAGAGCTTTTTATTAACTCAGTTTATTTATTAATATATTTCAGTACAATGATGAAAGTAGTTATGTATTTCACCTTTAAGAAAAGCTAAACATTAAATACAATTAAACTTACAAAAGTATATAAATAAAAATGAATAAATGGCTGCGGCATAAAAAAATACTAATTTAGTCTCATCTTCCAGCAACTTAAAAATATAAGTAAAAAAATAAATAAGTGTAAAATATGCGTAAATACAATCTAAATACAAATATAAACTGGCTTCTTATATTACTTTGTTAACTTATTTTTTAACATTTTGGGTTTAGAATAAGTAAAAGACAGATCAAACATGAAATGACAAAATGTAGGATTTATATAAAAAGTTTTAACATACAAATTGAATAATATATAAAGAACATATATATACATACACACTTTTACGCCAACTTTTTTTTTTTTAATGTTTAACTTTTTTGCTTTTCACGTATGAATTTGAATTTATTTTTTTATGAATAAAGGTTGACAAGACTCTAGACTATCTGAAAATAAAAATAGAAGTTATCTAAAAATTACAATAATAAATGTTCATTATTGGTTTTCAAGTCATCTTTAATTGTTTTGTTAGGTCATGTTAGCTGGAACAACGTGCCCCGTTATTGAATCAAGTTGGCCCATGGGTATAGAATGGGGTGAACATTTTTTTTTTTTTTTTTTTGTTAATTTCATTTTTTCGCATTGTTATATTTTATTTATTTAGATTAAAAATTGTTGAAATAAAAAATGTGAATTTTACATTTTTTATAGAATGAAAAATAAAAGTCTCTAAATTCTAAAAAAAAACTTAAATTTTTTTTTTTTAATATTTTAAAACTTGAAATATTATATATTGTAAACAATCTAATAATAATAACAATAAAAACAATCTTAAATGAGAAAGTTGTAGAAATTTAACCTGTTAAAGCACCACATCATCATGTGTAGATTATAAACATTTTTCTTTTCAAACCATTAATATATGCCGTGAAACAATGCTAAAATGATCCATTAGACTACTTACAAAATGCAGTGTCAAACACAAGTGAGCATAAATATGCTAAAAACACTGTTCAAAATTTACTTAAACTAAATTTAACTCTTTTCGATGACTTCTCTATTCATAATCTTTGATTAATTAACTGGTCTATCCAGATAAAATAAAAATTGTAAGAGTAGTCCAAATATACAAATATGGCAACAATTCCACAGTGTTTTCGCAGTGTCCGCAACAATTACCCATACTACCCTGCTTTTAAAGCTATTTTAGCGCATTAAGCATGACAGGTTGTATAAATAAACATAGTTTAATTTAAAGTATAAATAAACATAGTTTAATTTAAATGTTTTTTGGAAAAACCGTTAAACTAATGATGTGATTCCGATTTAATCAGATATTGGGTGGTTTTAAAAACAATAAATTTTCTCTAAGCCTGTTTTTTGATTCGAGAAAAAACATTCGATAGCGTTTATCATAATATACTTATGTAAAACTCGAAACCTATGGTATAAAAAATAGCAATTTTTAAATTGCTTTTTTATATACCGTAGTTTATAATTGCTATGTTCAATCATGAACAATAGAGAACAAGAGGTATCCATTGTACATAGTTACAAACAATTGGCTTTGAGGCTCCTAGAACTTTATTCTGGAATCATTGTTATTTCTACTTTTGTAAATGATATTTACTTATCTTCAAAATTACATATACTTCTCGGTGTAGTTAAGGCGATTTACAAATTATTCGAATTCTTTTATTCGGAATTAACATGGTTTTATCAGCGTATTATATCCAAACAAAAGCTTTAAATGATATAATTGTTTTTGCTTCAAGTTTTTTCAATATTTAAAGAAACTTTTCTTTTTTTATATAGTTTTCAAAATCTCTTTACTATCCGTAATAGTGAATCTAAAGAACACTATTTTGGAGTCTTTAGATCATCAATGTTAACATGAATTAAGTTAAAATCTTTTGAATGAGTTCCTTAATTTACTACTGATCCAAATTCTAATCGGTTTTGACGTTTATTTACTTTAATTAGATGTCAAAACACAATATTTCTTTCAATTTTCACCAAAAATACTAGAATTCCGACCAAGAAAGAGCTTATACTTAAGAAAAATTGTCAATAAACGATCAGAACAGATCGTTTGCTGACAATTTATTGTTAAACTATTATGTTCATGTCACCTAAAAAACGTATTTATTTAAAATCTTACAAAAATTTGGACAAGCATTTTGAAATTTGGACAAATTTGAAAAATTTGTGATTATAAAAAAAAAAAAAAATGAATCTTCGGTCTGGGTTTTTTCGCTCTTGTCTTTTCATAATTCACAGACCTGATCATTCAACGAAAATATGTCGTAGTCAACAAAATATCATACAGACGCTTTAATATTGTTGTTGTAATTATTTTTTGCTGCTAATGATGATGATGATGATGATTGGAGAAACAGTGTCGTAGATTTTTGATGTTTCAAATAAAATGCTTCAAGACATTGCGCAAAGATTCAACTTAACAATCTTTACAATGCCAAAGGTCTGAAAACAAAAATATCCCAAAAAGTTTGTTACCCTACCCCGAATGGGATAGCAATAAGTAATTATAATATATTTCTTAGCATCCAATACTAAACAAAAACTCATTGACATGTTTTAAGTTTTATTTAAAAATCATTTAACGTTCAAATTTTATGACCTTAAAAAATTTCCATTTTTTCCAAAATGAGGGGACAGTAAATTTTACAACATTTTGGGGAGAGTAAAAAACAACTTTAGATTAATTTCTAAATTATTCATTTTATATTTTGTATAATTCTAAAAAAATCCAAAATCTTCTAATTTTGAAGTGTTTCATTATTCATTCATTCATTTATTCATAAACTTTGATTTTTACATAAGCCAAACCGCTTTGTTTTCAATATACACAAAGTATACGCTTAATCTAATGAAAGAAATTTTGACACTTTATGTAACACTCATACTGCACGCGTTCTACTATAGAAAATAACAATAACCATTTTGATAGGGTTTCCACTGTATCAGTTTTTCCGTAGGAGAACGTAATTAAGATCCATATATTAATTAGTTTAGTGCTGCTCTCTTCTACACAAAACAAAAATAGAGCAGCCGTGGCTCAGTCATTAGAGCGCTTTCTTATGAAGAGATCCAGGGTTTAATGCTAGCTCTAGGCATATTATGCGTCATCGGTAAAGAAGGAGACGCGAACTTCCTAATTAAATGCTTATATATATATAGTATCACTTGAAAAAAAAAAGTTGCTTACTGGGACATTTTTGTTATAAAAAAACGAATACTTATAGGGAAAATTAGCTTTATCGGGGACATTTTTGTATACCCGTTAACTTTTTGTCCCCGTGAGCATCTTTTTTTTATAACAAAAATGTCTCTGTAAGCAACTTTTATATAGAGCAAAAAGAATATATATCGACTATCAAAAAACCTGACTCGCAACAGAGTGGTTAGGATCAGCATCAAGGTCAGGCCTAGGGTTAGGGTTACGGCGTGGTTTAAATACGGTTATATTACTGTAATTTATTGTTTTTGTAAATAGATGAAAAAAAAAAAAATATATAATATATATATATATAATATATATTTATTATATTATAAGCGTAAAACACGGAAAGCAACTTTTTTTATAACAAATTTTTCCGTTACAAAAGGAAGAACATTAAAGAACATTAAAAAATAATGCACACTTTTTCGGATTATTTTGAGCTTGAAGATGGAATAGATCCTTTTTCCAAAAGCATCACAAACGGCGTCTTTGGTACACTACCGCATCTTAAGAGCACTAAAAGTACAAAAGCACAAGACAACAAATAAAATATTAAAGAACATAAAAATAAATTTATTAACTTATAGTTTAATTAATTTTACTAAAAAGAAAAAAATACTTTTTACACTTTTTTAAAGATTTGAATGCTTTAATAAAACATAATTTCAGTAAAATAATAACTTTTAATATGAACTTTGGCGCGTTCTCTTTTATTTTCATTTTTAAAGAAAAAAACAACTTTTAAGTGACGCCTATTTTTTCCATTATTAATACGCACGGGAGTTATTTTTTCGTAAAATCAGTTTTTTTGTGTTTGAATTAATAAAGAAGACGGTTTTTCAACATTATTACTTGATACAAAAAGCAGATGGTACTATTACAAAGAAAAAGACCAATGCAAAGAAAATTATGTCAGAAATTAAAACATTTCTCATTTTGCATTTAAAATCAAAATATAAACGAATGGCTTAGAAAATAAATTTTTCTTGAAAAAAACTTCAGCTAGAATTTTTTTAAAACTAAAAATGATATAGTTCAGTATTATTAAATATTATTACTTTTGTTAACTTTACTGAAATAGTTTAAGAAATTGTTCACAATAATGTCGACTACAAAAAAAAACAACGCCTTGGTTGCGGAAGGAAAAAATAATACAAATCGTAATTTTAAGTTCGAAGAAAATCGATGTTTTAAGTTTCCTAAAGCTAGAGAGAAACTTAAAAAAATTAGAAAAGAAATTTACAGAAAAACTGAAGAAAAAAGAACCAAGAATGATCATAGTTCGTTGTTTATATTGGGCTCAAAGAATATAGTTCGTTTATTAGCAGCAAAGATCACCAAGTCAAAATATCTTTTCATTTTGATTTTTCGTAACTTTTAATGTTTTGTGAAGTGAAATTTATTTCAAACCATGCTAGTCAAAACTCTAACAAAATATCATAACAATCTAAATACAAATAACACAAATATTAATTAAATACCAAAGTGTCAAAAAATAAAACTTTGCTTCTGTAAAACTTTACCAAATCCTTTTTTAAAATGTTTTTATTATAATCAGAGCAATAAATTAAAACTATTGGTTTATTGCTTTTTTATTTTTTTATATGCCAACAAAGTTTGTTTAAAAATTCTTTCTAACTTCAATTATAGCTCTTTTACAATTATGTGTTTATTCATAAAAAAACCTTAAAAATTCAAAGTAACAATACAGCAATTGTTGTATTGTTACAACTTTAGCTGTATTTATATTACAGATAACAAACACTTGCTTGTTTGGTTTTAGTTCCACTTACTTTACAGAAAAGGTTTAGTGTTTAAAACAAAGAAAAATTTCCGGAAAATATTATAAATAAAGAAATCCGGAAAAAGTTCTTTAATTCAAATGGGTATGAATGGTAAATGGGTAAATGGGTATGAAACGGTTATTTTTTTAAAATTAAATATTTTATTTTAAAATTTAAATGTGCATGATGAATCTCATGCTATTCATAAAAACTTTAATTATCAGTGCCATAGCTCACAATCTCAGGGGAGTTCCCAATCCCCTCCCAATAAACAATTAAAATTAAAAGCATTAAATTAAAAATTGATCGCGAATAACTTTATATGAAATTATTCATGAATAGAAAAAGAGTTTAGTAATTTAGACATACACTAACACATTGGTAGTTTTACACGACCAATAAACTAAATAGATTTTCAATTTTTAATTTTTATTTGGCAAAACTTTTATTGAAACAGTCAGTAACATCACCTTGATGTTAGTTTTTGTCATCAAAAATCACCGCGTTATCGATTGTTGAACTTACCGACAGCCGAAATCATTTTAAGTTTTAAATTTTATCAATTTCACAGATGATTTTACCAGTCTATTTACCATCACTATTTGTTTACAAAAGCATATGTTAAAAGTGTTACCTGTGTTTCTTATTGGTTTGTCAAACATATGTTATTCAGGATTCTGTTTGAAAAAAACAGTTTATCATTATTCTAAACTTTCTTTTAAATTTAAACAAGCTTGATATGATTTAAATAAAAAATAAATTTGTACATTTATATCAAGAGTTAAAACTTATAAGAATTAGAATTTTTTTAAAGTATTAAAAATATATGTAGCCTGTTCTACCCTGAGTTTCTTTTTATCTACGAATAATATTACATGTGCCTTAACCACATTTTTTTTTTTTACTTTAGAGTTGCATAAATGTTATTTTTAAGACATTTTATTAAAAACACTAGAAATTTTTTGTTTAAGGTTTTTTTTTAGCGTATTAAACTTTCAGTCATTTTTAAAGCATTTTATGCATTAATCTTTAAATTTTTATGTATTGAATACTTTCCTAAACTTTAAATTTTTTACTTGTTCAAACCAAAGTTTATTTTAAGTGAAACCATATAAAAATATTGAATAATGATATCATTATTCTGTCTGTTACAACATTCATCATGATATTTTCTATACAATTCGTAAATTTCTTTCTTTCTCTTAGTTTACTATATTAACAATTGCAAAAATAAGATTCAATGACGTGCTGCTCAGGACAGTAAGGTGGATTTTGGAGTAACATTAATTTTATTTATTTTATAACACTCCATTACATGTTTAGAAAGGTGGATAATAGATTTATGTTGCTTGGGCATTTTAAGTAAGGAAAAATAATGTTTAAACAAAAAAGCCCGTCAACTTCATCCGACCATTATACTGACCATTATGTTTACATATTAATCCTTGTGTTTACATACTAATCTTTGTGTTTATATATCAATCTTTGTGTTTACCTATTAATCTTGGTGTTTACATATCAATCCTTGTTTTTACATATTAATCTTGGTGTTTACTTAATGTTTTTATATTAGCTTTTGCTTTACTCAATTTTTAACATTAAAGATGTTTTTTTAATTTATTTTCTATGTTTATATTGTTTTCCTTGAACTTTATGAGTTTGTTAAATACTTTGATTTTGATTTCTAATATATTTTAAAATATTTTCTTTTTTTCAAAAGCAACTTTTGCGCTGGCTTTCAAGCGCTATGACTCAAATGTTTATACCTATAGATATAGGCATTATAATGCCAATGAAAAAACTACTAAATTCATCATAAACTTTGATTTTATGAGGAAGGAAAAACATATTTTTTTTCAGATGATTTAATGAAAAAATACTTACATTATAAATAGACAAAGGCAGCAAAAAACCAATCAAAAAAGTTCAAATGTAGTTTAACCAACTGCACAGTTAGAAATCATAGCTTTTAGCTTAGAGATTATTAAGAAAGACATTAACAACAAGCTGTTTTCTCTGTCTTGCTCACAGAGAGCTTAATAATTTGTAGCATTTTTGGTTAGGAAAATTTGGCAATCTCTCCTAAACCATATTTAAAAAACCTTAAAAACTTTAAAAAACCTTAAAAATTCATTTTTGTCAGTGATACGCTTTGTTGAATTCACTCTTCAGATGTAGCAGTTGCTGGAGTGATCAATGAGCTGCCACCTAATTCGCAGGATAGCAAATTTATGGCTTTTTTTCCCCCTCCGTACCAACCTGTAACATAGCAGTAATTAATTATATAAATTCAAAAGCAGAAAATTTTACTTAATAGTGATAATAACATAGAACATATTTCGTTAATATATATTAAAAATTTTGATCATTTGTAACTTGTTGAGTCAAATAAAAATTATTAAAATTCTACAACGTAACGGATTGTCATGTTAAAAACGATGGTTCACCTTACCTTAGTTGTCAAAAACCTTCCTATTTGACCATTTCATCGTCCATTATAATATTGTTAGAATTCGCGCATGCACATAGGAGATATTAAGAGTAATGTGTTTTTAATACAAAAACGCAACTTTTGCGACATCGCTTTCTTTTTACTTTACAAAGAAAATAGTTAGTCGTGTGAAAAAAAAATTATTTCAAAAGTTCCAGTCACAATTAGTTTACATGATCTATAGACTGTTTATTTAAGAAAAGGTTTTTGGGGTAAGTTGGAAAAATTTTCACGGAGTAAGTTGACTCATAGCATTTACAATGGAAAAAAAAAATTTTTATAAAAAATAATTTTTTTTTTAACTTATAACAAAATTGAAAAAATTCATTCTTACAAAAAAATATTAGAAATTTTTTTTAGGTTTTTTTTTTTTCACAGATAAAAAGCGGGCTACTGTTTTGGCTGTTATACGTACTAATATTTGGTACAAGCGAAAAGTAATATTAAATTTTTGGCTTAAAATTGTTTCCAAAATTAATAGTAAAAAATTTCTATTAATTTTGCACTTAATAGTACATTAATATTCATTTTAATAGTTTGCTCCAACTTACCTCGTGGTGGGATAAGTTGGCGCAATTTTTTTTTTTTTAGAGGGCCCGGGAAGGCCTCAAGAATTTTTGTTTGTAAATGAATGCAACTTTTATAAGTTACCCAAGTTCATACTCTATGAGACTACACTTTAGTATTTTCAAAAAAATGTGCCGTTAGGGCTTTAGAGCTCATAGAGTAAAAACCGAGTCAACTAGCCCCATTCTCCACTATTTTTTAAATCTGTCTTTAAATACTTCTAGTATTTAAACTAGAGTATGTATTTATTGATACTTGATATTTTCTATCAACAAAAAAACAACCACTAATTTTTAAGAATTAAAGCTTGAGTTACTATGGAAATTGTTGTCTTTTAGCAATCGGTATTTTTTTACGTAACCTTTTTACTTGTTTATTTTGAGATTTTAGCACCACTTATTTCTAAACATAAAGTTCATATTAATCACCATTAACAGTTTTGAATACTATGTATATATATATCTCTGTGCTGTAGCAATTCGCTTAAGTAACTACCTTTCTCTTTTTTTTTTTTTTTATATTTTTCTATGCAGAAAGTTAACTAGATAAATATTTGTGTTAAATATTGTGACGGTTTTAAAATAGGTGTCAAACCCATTGAAGTAATTCAACGAATATCATCACATTATTAGAATTTGAAGGAAATAATATATATTTCTTTTTACTGTGGAAAAAAAAATCATAATAGCAGAGCAAAGAGTAGAAAAGCTGTTATTGTGGCATTACAAGAGTGCAATTACTCAATAGGGTAATATTATTTCTAAAATGCAACGCAAAGAAAGCAACCGCGATCAAAGTCTGATTTGGAAGGCATAAACCAACGTCAAGTTATGAGACTGATATGGACAAAAAAACATAAAAAGTGAACAATTGAACGACGGACCAAAGTCTTGTTTGCTGACAAATCAAAGTTCAAATTTTTTGGAAGCTATAGTCGACAATATTTTTGTCGTTTAGTAAATAAACGCATGATAAATCTATTCCAACAATTCATTATGGAGGGAGTCATGGTCACATTTCAGTTCGGGAAAATAATTGTGAATCTAGGATTTGTTTTTCAACTAAATCATGATCCTAACTTAAAATTTTTAAAAACTATATTTCTCCCCCAAAAAAAAAAAGCCTTAAAATATTTTTAAAAAAATGTATGGAATGGCCTCTTTACAAAATTATATGTAATGGTTAACGATCGAGTTGTCGTGGAACTAGTTAGATAGAAACTCGACAAAAATCCAATCAACCAATCCATGATTTTTTTTTTGCATACTATGAACACTGTTGAAGTGAAACAAAAATTATGAAAACTATTAAAGGAGACAAAATCTTTTAACTAGTGTGTAGGAATGTAAAAAAAATTTATACTAAAACTGTAAAAAAAAACTCAATTATTAATATAAATGTGGTTAGATATTTTTAAAACATTACTTTTATTTACAAAGTAAAACAAATTGAACTATGATATGTTATAATATGTTATAATTTATCTTTGATAAAATTTCTTAGAAGGTTTTTCATAAAACGGAGTTCTTTATTTAAAGTAATTTTTATTATAATTTATATTAAAAATTAAATGATTTTTATAATATAAAAATCATTTAAATCGTCAACATTATTATTATGAACTACAAAATACCTTATAAAATTATTTCATACCTAATGTTTTACGAATGCCCGAAACTTTGAACGTACATTAAATCTTTTTTAATTTTTTGCTATCGTATCGTATCGTTGCTATCGTATAACCTTCAATTTGTTCATTTGATTCTGGAATCTACTTTGTTTTTTAAAACTTTGCAGTTCCTTTTTTTCTTTTTGTTCATCTTTCAAAGCAGGTGCCATTTCTTCTATTCCGTCCTATGGGTGGGTCATAGATTTAAGTTGTTGTATTTTTTGAAAATGTATTTTTTTTGTTTAAAGAACCGTTGCTCGAGTGTTATTTTATATGTTAAGTCTGATAAAAATAAACAGTATTAAATGTATTTAACTTTAAGAATAATACTATAAAAAATTTTTATCAAGTGACAATGATTTTATTAAAAAACACATAAAACATTTTGTTTTCTTTTCATTTTTTTGTTTCAACACTCCGTTTACTGTAAAATTTAAATGACCGGATTCAGGAAATGTTTACTTTAGAATTTAAAAGACTATTTAGAGGATATGTTTGATCATATAGTTCGTAAGACTATTTAGAGGATATGTTTGATCATATTTAGCGGATATGTTTGATCATATAGTTCGTAAAACTATTTGAAAGTAAAGTTTACTATAATAAATCAAAAAATAATTATAATCAATGGACAAGTTAAAATGTTAACTATGGTTAGTAATTATCATAGTTAACATTTATTAATAATTGATTTTAAATTATTGAAAATAAAAATTTAGTAAACCATATTCATAGTAACCATAAACATTTCTTAAACTTTGTAAAATTTTTCTTGTATTACTTTGTGAATACCTTTTTTTGTGCTATTTTGAAAACTAGGTTTTAAGTGATTTTGGTAGTATATAACACAAAGCATGTGTTAAGTGATTTTGGTAGTATATAGCACAAAACATGTGTTAATTGTATAAAAACTTTTATTCATTCATGAAGTATTCAATATAGTAGCTATCAAAAGTTTTATTCTCGATTTCTTATAAAAGGTCCTTTTGGTTTTATTAAGAAGTTTCACAAACTAAAATTTGGAAAAGTATAAGAAAAAATTTACACAGAAACGTAAAAAAATGTTAGATTGATATATAAAAATAAATAAAAAGATCTTTTAAAGTTTTAATAAAAATAATTTTGTTTTCATAAAGTTCCTAAACTTTTTGAGGTTTTATTTTTTATTAGGATAATTTTTCAAACTATCTTTTTCATTAAGTAAAATAAAATCCTTCATTATCATATTTATATAATATACAATATTTATTTATATAATATACTCTACCGTGTGTTTTAAAAAAGGAAACACATTTTCCTGTTTATTTAACAGGATACGTTAAAACATCAATACAAGTTAACAGGGATCGTTAGCAGTAAATGTTAATAAGGCACATTCGCAGGGGATGTTAGAATAACAATTTGTACATACTTAACATCTCGTATAAGTATTTAAAATAGATCTAGTACTAAAAAATTTGTTAAAACTGTATTTTTTTTAAGTTTTTTTTTAATAAATTTGACCCAGTATTTGATACGCGTTTCTAAAACTTACAGCTGAATCATTATTACTAACTTTAAAAGTTCGATCACTATTCCAGGCGTGGGGGTATGGGTTCAGCTTTTATTGATGTTTAAGTTTTCCAGACATAGAGTAAAGTTCAAACATTTGAATAAGAGTGCTTTGCTAAAAGATGGGGTCTTGGAACAAAAAACTTTTAAATTTTAGTTACACCTACCCCAAACGTAAGAGCAACAAGTTGATAAAATACTTCTCAACTAAATTTATATTCTTTGATAAATTTAAAATTTCATACAATAACCTTGGCAGGTGTAGATAAAATTTTGAGGGCTTTTTTTGTTCCAATCATCGCAATTTTTGGCAAAAGCACCCTTATTTGATATAAGTGTAAATATATAAATGTTTGGAGTTTTCTCCGTGTCTGGAAGGAAGATTTCAAATATCAAAAAATGCTGCATTCGCCCCTGTATTCTATACTCTCTATTAACGACGGAGAATTGCCGAGGTAAATGAAAAAAATATATGTCAACGTAGGCAGAGTCGCCGAGAGGGAAGGGAGGGTGTGTGAAAAGGACAGTTTGTCTCGGACGGCAGATATCCAAGGGGCGCCAATTGAAAAGAAGGTACCTAAAAAAAAAATCTTTAATCTATAATATATGGAAACTTTGATAAATAAGAGTGCCGCTGTTCAGGCTTGACGGCTCTCGGCGGTCCTGAATGTAAGTGTGGTAAATAACAATGAAGAAATATTGGCAGTTGAAATATACTTAAATTAGGCTCGGGTTTAAATGCTAAGTTGCATATAAGTTTACAACGGTTATCAGGTTTTAAAAGAAAATAGGTAAAAAGTAAGAACACAAAGCTTGTATAATAATTATTTAATTTTAGACTGATTATTTTATATTATATTAAAAAATAATGACTAAGAAAGAGAAGAACATTTGCTCTTTTGCTTAACTTTCGCTGAACTTTAAGAACTAATTTAAGTTTTGGTTTGAATAAAGGTTTGCGAACAGTGCCGGATCAAGGGGGGCTAGGGGGGCTATAGCCCCAGGCCCCGGCCCCCCAAAATTTTATAGGACGTTTTTTTTTTTTTAGTCACTTTTAGTCTCTGGACCATAAAAAGGCCTACAAAAACAAAAATAGCCCCGGGCCCCAAGAAGTCTTAATCCGCCACTGTTTGCGAAGGAAAACTTTTAATATTACTTAGTTTGTTTATTAGTTAAATTTAGCGCGCGCCTCTTAGTAATGTAGTAAAGTTTTTGTAACGTAGTAACAAAAAGTTTGTTGAATTATAATAAAATGGCAAACAAATTTCTAAAAACACAATTTTTTATTGCTAATGTGCGCGCGAAAAAAGTTATTCTTACTATAATTTTATATTGAGGAAGTTATTAGTCTTTTAATTAACAAAATTTAAACTAAATTGTTAGAAGTGCATAGAAACAGTTATCGTAACTAAATATTGTTGCATAATATTAGTTTTGAACGTAAAGTGATAATTTTCCTTAACTTAAAGCGATGATTTTAATTTAGTGGATAATTTATTTAATGCCTAAAAACTATTATTTTATAAGTAGTTTAAATAAATAAAAAACCTGTTCATTTATCAATTTCAAGCAAAGTCGATGACTGAAAGATTCTAATTGATTTCTAATTTAAAGCTTGAACTGTATAACTCAGATTTAAAGTAATAGCAATACTTTAGTCAGCAATGTTAGCATTATTGGCCTCAAAGGCAGCATAATTCTCTATTATCGATATAAGTAGCTGTTACAACATTTAATTCTACATTATTTTTTATAGTATAATAGATTAAAAAGTTACAGTACAGAATAGAATTAAATAGAGTGTTGAAACCAATCTTGAAATGTGGCTGGTCCACACATAAAGATATAAAGATTGTATAAAAACATTTAAGTTTACAGTTGTTTAATAACAGTAAATTAAAGAAAAATAATATATTGCATAGTAAAAAATTAAAAAACATTTAAAGTTTTTAGTTTTGGTTATATTAAAAAAGTAATTAAACTTTTAAGTTATGAACATGATACTAAAAAAAATATTACAAAATAAAACTATAAATAAAAATTACAAAAGAGAGTTGCAAAATAAGTAATAAAAATATAAAAATAGTTTCAAGTATTTTTTTATGGCCATTACTATGAAGGAAGCTAAATATTTTTTCCTTTTTTTATATTCAATTAAATTTTTTTTCTGCTATCAACCCTTTGACTCTAAAACATAATTTTTGCTATGCAAAAAAAGAAGTTTAGTGATTTAGTACCAAAGACCTGGTCCCTATCATGTTCATGGCACTATTCTTTGGTTAAGTGTTGTAACTGTACTTATATTGTTTTTAATGTTTCAATTATCTTTTAAATAATTAACTTATAAGTTAAAAAACATTTGTTTTTTATATTTTATTTATAAAACAAACATTCAAAATATAATTAAAATTTTGCTATTAAACATACCATTATAATATACTATTTTATTATATTATTTTTTATACTATTTCAAGCATACCATATTTTACACAGATACTTGTAACAACAGTTGTATATTTTACATAGATACTTGTAACAACAGTTGTATACTTTACACAGATACTTGTAACAACAGTTGAATACTTTACACAGATACTTATAATAACAGTTGTATACTTTACACAGATACTTGTAACAACAGTTGTACATTTTACACAGATACTTGTAACAACAGTTGTATACTTTACACAGATACTTGTAACAACAGTTGTATTAAAAGGCCTACTTTGTAATAGATGGGGTTGCAGTTTTAATATTTTTTTATGAGAAAGGTGTTAAAAAGTAACTTTTTTTTTAAGTAATTTTTTTAATCATTTTTATTTAATAATAATTTATTTAATAACAAATAATACATTTTTGAAATATATTTCCTTATTTTTTACGATATTTGAATATTTCATATTGCTTTCCATTATGTTTACATGTGTCATAATGGCACTTGATGTACCTCTGGCAAATCATGACAAATCAGAAATGAATATAATTGCCGTAAGTTTTAATTAAATATTGTTTCAAAAGTTAATAATAATAATAATAATAATAATAATAATAATAATAATAATAATAATAATATATATATATATATATGTATATATATATATATATATATATATATATATATATATATATATATATATATATATATATATATATATATATTTATATTTATTATTATTATTTTTTTTTATTATACTATTGAATTTATTATTTAAAAATCCATTGCTTATTCTTGTTACATATTTCTACTTACTAAAAGTTTTTTGTGTATTTGAAATCTTTTTTTATAATAAATAAATATGTAATAAACCTTAGGAAAAAATTGAAATCTACCTTCTTGCAATTTTTGGCACAGAAGCTCTTCTTAAAATTATTGCTAATGGTTTTATATTGCACCCACATTCTTATCTTAGAAGTTTGTGGAATGTTATTGATTTTGTTGTCATAGTTATAAGGTTTGTATTGGCTTTTATATTTACTTATATTTTTATTTTTGGTTATTATATTTAAAAAAAATTTTCTTAAAAAAAATAAATATCTTTTAGTATTGTTACATTACCTGGAAATGGTTTGGCTCAAGTAAATGTAAAATCGCTGCGTGCAATTAGAGTATTACGTCCACTTAAACTTATTACTGGAATTCCAAGTAGTTATATTAAAGAAATTCTAATAATCACTATGATCATAATTATAATCATCATTACAATCATCATCATCATGATCATCATGATCATCATCATGATCATCATGATCATCATCATGATCATCATGATCATCATCATGATCATCATGATCATCATCATGATCATCATGATCATCATCATGATCATCATGATCATCATCATGATCATCATGATCATCATCATGATCATCATGATCATCATCATGATCATCATGATCATCATGATCATCATCATCATCATCATCATCATCATTATCACCATCACCATCACCATCATTATCATCATCATCATCATCATCATCATCATCATCATCATCATTATCATCGTCATCAACATTATTATACAAACTATTATTTTTTAATTTTTAACTTTTATAATACATATTTTTATTATTTGATCTCTTCTATTAGGTTTGCATGTTGTTATGACATCAATCATGAGAGCACTTATTCCTTTGTTACAAGTGTTATTCCTTCTAAGTTTTGTGATTAGTATATATGCTATCATAGGTTTAGAATTTATGGTTGAGAGATTTCATTACAGCTGTAAAAATAAAACAACTGGAGAATGTGAGTAAAATTGTTGTCTGTGTTTTTTAAATACTAATAAAAAGAACTAGTTAAAAAATATATATATATATCTTTTTTATTTATTTATTTATAAAGCTTATATAATTTTAAATTAATATATTAATTCATATGATTTTTTTATAATTTACTTATATACTATATATATATATATATATATATATATATATATATATATATATATATATATATATATATATATATATATATATATATATATATATATATATATATATATATATATATACATATATATATATATATATATATATATATATATATATATATATATATATATATATATATATATATATATATATATATCTATATATGTATATATATGTATATATATATATATATATATATATATATATATATATATCTATATATATATATATATATATATATATATATATATATATATATATATATATATATATATTCTAGAGTCTATAGATTGAGATAAGTTAGACGGAATTTGTAATATAAATTTTTTTTTGCTGGAACAAGTTTAGTTGCTCTTTTCTGGACAACTTCTAGAGCCCTTATGTCTTTTTTTTGAAAAGGATTCCAAACAGATGCACGGTATTCTAAATGAGGTCGAACAAAGGTTGTAAACAATCTAACAAAAATAGGCCCCATCCAAGATTTGAATGTGCGCTTAAGCATACCTAGGATTATATTTGCTTTATTTATTGCATGTCTGATGTGGTAATTCTATTTTAATTTATTGTTAAAAATTACACCAAGATTTTGCTCAATTTTTTTTGTGTCAAGGTTAAAAACAGCTCCAACATCGTCTTTCATAGTGAAGTAACAGTTATCTAGATTTTTACTTGGTTTTACAGGATCATGATTTAAAATTAGGTTTATAAACTGCTTGTAATAAAAAACAGTTGTTTATAGTTTCTAAAAATTTCGGCTTGAAACTCGTTCTTTACCACAACGTATACCTCCTGTATCATCCCAAAAGATATCAGGGTCATTCAGATTACCTGTTATTAATAAGTTAATTAAATTTTTACCATCGACTAATCTATGCCCTTCTCTAATCAAGTCATTAAATATTTTGTTTAGGTCATATGAAGCATGAGGGTGTCTGTATAAACAACCAACTAAAATACTATTTGAACCAATGCTGACCTTGCACCAAATTTGCTCACTAAGTAGAAAGGATCAATCTCATAAGATAAAAGATTATTTCACACATAAATTACTACTCTTACACCACTGATATTTATTCTATTATTGAAATAAGGTGTGTAATTTTCTATATTGCATTCAGAGATACTGTTGAACCAAGTCTCAGTAATGTACGGAAAACTAAGCTGTTCAATTCTTACAATAAACTCATCTCATTTATTGCATATAGATGTCGCATCAAAATAAAAACACTTTAAAAAAGATATAACGTCAGGGGTAGTTCAAATCCGCATAACTAGCATTAGCTACTATATTTGGATATTAATAATTTTAACACCAAATATCTCCTATTGACATTACAAAAAACATGAAAAAAACTCTTTATACTAAAATGAACCCAAAATCTACTAAAATAAAAAAAAAAAAATAAAGTTTTAACCTCCATTAAAGAACTGTACTGTATTTACGCGGTATTATCCAATGTTAGCTACGGGGTTTTGCATTATCCCCGACGATAAAACTTTTCTTTCCTTAATTTTTTAAAAACAATTTTTATGTATGTCTTTAGAGTTACTGAATTTCTTTTTGTTTGAGCTTTATCCATTTGTGTGCCAAAGCATATGCCCCAATAAACTTTCTTTTCATACTTTGTTCCCCATTTAAGTCTCCATTTGATCCTTCTACTTCATTTGGAAGGTCATTGTTTCTATTGTTTCTTTCAATTTTAAGTTTGGCTTCAATTAATCTTTCATTTTCAGTTCTGTCTGGCATTATGTATATATTTTGTAAAGGTTCAAAATGTTTCTATTCTTTAGAGTTAAGGATGGGTGTTTGTTGTGTGGCATGATCCTTAAATTCTAAGAGTATTAGCGGGGTAGGAGGACCGATATATTACATAATATATATATATATATATATATATATATATATATATATATATATATATATATATATATATATATATATAAAGAAAACTATTATAAAAATAAATAAATGAAACAAACAATAAAAACAACAATAAACAATATTATTATAATCGAAAACTGTAAGCACTATAGTTAGAAGTAAATTACTTCCTGTCATGAAAGTAAATTACTTCTAAATATTTATATCAGACCATATGTAGAAGAAGTTATTCACTTTTCAGTACTAAAAGAAATTATGTAGAAATTCACTCGAAAAATATACTTTTTAGTTGAGCTCTGTTGAGTAGTAGGTAATCAATGAAAGGATATTTTTTTCTGGAGCTTTTTTTATTGCAGGAATATACTGGTTCCATTGGAAGAAATGTTTCTAATTTATGGAATTATTATCATATTTAATTCTATCAGAAGAAAAAATAATATAGCTTACCATTTTCTGTGTTAATGTATTTCATTTGTTTCAACAAAAAAATTAAAGAGTTTTTTTGAAGATAATCAAATACAAAAAGAAAATTATAAAATTTTACAAGATTGCAGAGATTTACAATTTTTAGTTCAAAAAATTGTGTTTGTATATCAGATCTCATTGGTGAAAAAGTCAATATTCTGATAGATGCAAAATTTTCTAGTAGATGTAAAGCTTTTTTGACCCCAAACAATAAAACATTAGCTAAAATGAGAAAAAAACAAAGAATAATAAATTAATCTAAGTGTTTGATTAGGAACATAACATTGAATTAAAGAAAGCATACTCATGTAAGTTTTTTTCTTACATGGTACAGTTAATTATACCAAGTTTATCAAGATAAACTCCAAGATACTTTATGTATTTTGATGGATGAAGTTTATTCGTGTTAATTTTAAATTTTATTTTGTAAATCTTTTTTTGAGGAAGTTGAAAAATAATGTACTCAGTTTTATTGGCATTCAATGAAATTCATTTAACCAGCTACATCAATAATGAGGAATATTTTACAAAACTTTGCACATGACTTAATAATATATAAAAGATTGGTGTCATAATGATAAACCAAGGGCTGAAATAAATAATTTATAAAATAAATAAGATTTAACTCCAAAAAAAAAATCTAAAGTTAACTAGAAGCTTATTTGGAAAATAAGTTCAAAAAATTTACATAGTTAAACTGCTTTAAAAGTGTAATTTTTTGTAGAATTACAAAGAAATGCGTCATTAAAAATAAGAAAAACATAAAAGAAAAAGAAAAACATTCCAGCAAAAGTTTATTATTTTTTCAGTATTTAGTTAAATTTTTAAGCTAAAAAAAAAGTTAATTCTTTTTAACTTTTTTTTAAAAAACAAATTTTTTTAAAAAACAAAAATATCTTATTTTTAAAAAAAACAAAAATATCTTAAATCTAAACCCAAATAAGTTGCATCATTTAAAACCATGCTTTTTTTTATAAATGTTCTATATATATTTGTCTAAATATATGATTTTTATGTAAAACTATTGATTTTTACAGGACCCAAGTATGTCTAAAAGATTATAAAAATTATTCATGTTTCATTATATATGAAAATACGTGTGAAAATGTTTTACACCAACTTGAAAACTTTGCACATTATAGTTTTATGATCTAATAAAGGTACTCCTGCTTAAAGCAATTGATTTTTATAAATAATGTTCAAAAAATTGCTGGTTCTTACTTTAAAACACCATATTTAATAACTTTATGTGTGGATTCAAAACCATTAATTGAAATAAATTGAGTGCGATTCCTAATATACAAAGAAAACTATTGTTTACAATACCTGCCCGTACGAAAATTTCCCATGGGAATTTTAGAAAAAAAACCCATGGAAAAACCATGGGTATTTGGAACACGTTCCCATGAAAAAACCATGAGTTTTCCATGGAAAAACCATGAGTTTTCCATGGAAAAATCATGAGTTTTCCATGGAAAAACCATGAGTTTTCCATGGAAAAACCATGAGTTTTCCATGGAAAAACCATGAGTTTTCCATGGAAAAACCATGAGTTTTCCATGGAAAAAACATGAGTTTTCCATGGAAAAACCATGGGTATTTGGAACACGTTCCCATGAAAAAACCATGAGTTTTCCATGGAAAAACCATGAGTTTTCCATGGAAAACACATGAATTTCCCATGAAAAATCTTTAAGTTTTTCATGGAAAAGTGTTCCAAATACCATGGATATTCAATGATTTTGCATCCATGAAAAAACCATGGAATTTCCATAGGTATTAGGAACACCTTTCCAAGGTAAACTTATGGATTTTTCATGGTAAAAAAGCATGATTTGTTTTCAAGTTTTTATGATCTAATGTTATTTGAATTCTCATATTAAATCATAAAAGCAAATTTTACCACACTAATATTATTGAGTTCTCTTAATCTATGAGATCGCTTTCTCCAAATAAAATCAATAAACAAAATAAAATTTAAATCTTGTTAAATCCTACAAATCTTTGAAAAATAATAGCTATAATGCACCTAAAACATCAAAACTTGACTTCCCCACAATATTTAATGCTCGCATATGTATAACATACTGAAAATAAATAAAACAAAAAATTACAAGTAATATAATACTATAAGTGATATACATAGTGATAAACAATTGAAATTTATCAAGAAAACAATTTTTACAGAAAATAAAACAATTTACATGTTTATTATTTTATATTAACTATTTGATAAAAATAGTATATATAAATTTGATAATAACTTCAAGTTTTAACAAGTTAAAAAGAACCATCAATACAACATATTTAATTCAAAAAAACATCAAGCCCATTTATAAATGCGTCTGTACTGTATCTGTAGAAACAGGTAGATGTTAAACAAAGTACCATTCACATATTAATATTCATTTTTTTT
Organism: Hydra vulgaris; assembly: GCF_022113875.1. Taxonomy (NCBI): domain Eukaryota; kingdom Metazoa; phylum Cnidaria; class Hydrozoa; order Anthoathecata; family Hydridae; genus Hydra; species Hydra vulgaris. The sequence goes on along the minus strand of NC_061161.1, from coordinate 55,783,177 downwards.
CACCCTAGTTAGTCTCATTCTCCATTTCACCAATCTAGACAATACATCATACAACTATTATATACATTCTAACTAGTTTTCTTTATTTACTAATTCATTTTACTTATAATTATTATCTATTATAACTTACTTTATAATTAGGCATTATACACAATTATGAATGTTGCCAAATGTTAGGTAACATATAGAAAAAAGTAGCAATGAATATATCATTATTTATAAATACAAATTATTAGATTGTTACCTCTTTTTGCCTAAGCTATCTGCATTATGTACAACATCGTTTATATTTCCAGTCAAACATTCCTGCCTATAATGTAACTTTATTAAAATGATTTATTCAAACTAATACATATATAAATGTTACCTGCATGTTAGAAACATTTATATAGAACAAGGCAGCAACAAATATTATATTATATATTTACTTTTGTAATTAAAAAAAAAACTTACTTCTTCTTCTGAGCTATCTGCATGATGTACAACATCATTTACAAACCTGTTTTCTTCACGTCCTTCCATTTTTTAATATATTATAAAGCACAGGACTTGTTAATGAACGGCTAAATAAATAAATTAAAAATTTATATTTAAATGAAATGATAAGGTTAAAATGAAAAGATTTATACACATATATAAATTTTACCTGCATGTTAGTAACATTTATATAGAATAAGGCAGCAACAAATATAGTATAACTTATAAATTGTAATTTTAAGTAAAAACTTACTTCTTTGTCTGAGCTGTCTGCATGATGTACAACATTATTTATATTGTCAGTCAAACTTACCTGCTTATAATGCAGTAATTTAAATAAAATGATAAAGTTAAAATAAAAGAACTTACGCACATACCATTAAATTCAAAAATTTATTATATTTTTACTTCACTATTTAAAACATAACAAATATGTAATTTATAAAGTATAGTAATGTAAAAGCATAGTAAATATCAAAGTGTGTGCATAAATTAATTTATTTTAACTAAAGACGAGCACTTTACATCAGTTAAATATAAACAAATAAAAATAATTGTATTATAATAAATAATAGTGTATTATTTATAAACATTGCTTTTATATGCTTATACTTAACTATGAAGTAAAATCTTGTGCATTAAGTAAATTCCCTTACTGATACTTATAAAATATTACCACAGTTTTCCTTCTCCAACTAAGTGGTTCTTGGAACATCCTTACAAGTTGAATCCCAAAGATTACGTTTATATCTTTTCTGGTTTAAACTCAATTCACCATTTTATTTTGACAGCTTTTGAACTATTTTTAAAAATATTAAATGCATATAAAAACTGACGATGTTATAAACAATATAAACGATGAACAACATTATTTATATTGCCAGTCAAACCTGTTGGCTTATAATGTAGTAATTTAAATGAAATAATAAAGTAAATATAAAAGAATTTATAAACATTATTTATATTACATTATTTACATATTCTAATAATTCTAAAGAAAAAACTACAACAAAAAGACAAAAACAACTTAACAGAACTAAAATTGAATAGAACATTTATCATAAAAAAATGTTTTTTAATACTTAATGAACATTTACGATACAATAAACTTCAAGCATTTTTATGTAATCTAAGGCTATTATAAAAAAAAAAATAAAAAAGATCATACTAGTTATCTTTTGTACATTAGTTATCTAATCTTATTATCTTAGTTATCTAATCTTATCTAATATACTGCTTGTAATACAAGTTGTATATTAATATTTTAAATAAGTTTCTTTAATACGTTCGATAAGTTTTATAATAATAATTATACTAGTTTGAATGTACATTAAATTACACTATGTACATTAATACACTAGTTATTTAATGTAGATTAAAACTAAACATTTATTTGTTGTAAACCAAATAATAATTATTTGGCAAATAATTTGCCAAGTAGGCATTAAAATTCAAACTGGTTTACTTGACATACTTGCTATACTATTGCAAGTTATGCAAAGTAAGCAAAGCTACTGGAAACAGTTAAAATAAGTATATGCATAAATGATATATAATAAAATATAATTAAAAATAATCCCTTTTATAATGCATTATAATATGATAAATATATCTAGTTGTTTATGTCTGTATGTTTAGTTAAATCATATAAATGTATTGCATTATAAAAAACATATAATTCATAGCCTTATTAAACACAGAAAAACAGAAGAATGCAGTAAGTATTGTTTTCTAATTTAAAAATAATCATAACTCTACGAGCTATGACACCATCTTTAAAAGCGCATTTGTAACAACCATGGCGCAGCTTAAGCTATGAAAAAAAAAAACATGGTTCACCCATGGAAATTCCATAGGATTTCAATTTTCATGAAATTTACCCATGGAAATTCCATGGAATTCCCGTTTTTCATGGGAAAACCATGGTTTACTCATGGAGTTCCATGGGTTTTCCATGGAATATTTCCGTAAGGGTGTATTATGTAGTAATTTAACTTTTTTATTATAGTGTTGTGGTTAACCATGTAAAGACTTTTTGAATATTTATTAATCAAAACAGCACAGCAAACAAACCACTGCCAATTGGACCATGAGTCCATTTTAGTTACACCAACACAAAAGCTATTATAAGGATAAAATGTTTTAATAAAAATCCATAATAATAAGTTATAATGAGTAAAATGTTTTAAGCAAAATCCAAACTGTTAAAGATACAAGCAAGCAGAGTTGTTTCTAAAAGTTTTTCTTGAGTTTTTAAAAAAATTTTAAAACAGAAAATATGCTTTTTTAAAAATTCTATATTCTATAAATTCTATATTCTATAATATATATTATCTATGAAACTTTAAAATTTTTTATAAAAATCAAAAAAAGATTGAAAAAAATGAATTGAAAGCGCAAGGACTTGAACCATGGCATTTCACTTCAGGATGCTGCAAACTAACCACTTGTCACTAAGGGGTATTGTGCAATGAACGTTTTAACTCTATTTAATGAACAAAAGACTTTATAAAATTGCATATTAATGCTATAAATCAAAATTGAGGAGATGTTGCCGCAATGCTCTTTTCAAGTGAAAGTAAAACTGTAAAACTTGATATGTTTCAACATTACATAATTTAAAGTTTACATAAGTTAGATACTTGCATACATTTTCGTTTGCATTTTCTTGTAAAAAAGGTGCTGTGACTCTTTTGCCGTTTCCTCGCTTGCAATGGCTGCTAAGTCTTCCTCGAAGGAGCACTACTACTACTACTACTACTACTACTACTACTACTACTACTACTACTACTACTACTACTACTACTACTACTACTACTACTACTACTACAACTACTACTACTACTACTACTACTACTACTACTACTACTACTACTAAAACTTAATTAAGTTCGTAAGCAATAATATTAAGAGATTCATGATTAAAGAGAGATAATAGTGAATTTAGTTCATAAAAATATTTTACAGCAGAAGCAATATTTGAATAAAATAGGAAAAAGAATTTTTTTTGATGATGACAGTTTTTGTTCTCTGTCGATATACTTATAATTTAAAGGGTTTGCAACAAAATTTTTGTTCTTGTTATTCAACTGATGGAAAATAAAGTTGTTGAGTTCATTATAAAAATTAGATTTTGTGGTGTTTGGAAAAGGTGAAAAGTTATTTAGGAGTTCATTAGTATGTATAAGTTTGTCAGTTGATGTTTGTAGAAGTACTTCCTGAAAAGCTAAACAAAAAAGTAGTACTGTTAAAGATAGGAAATGTTTGTAGAAGTACTTCCTGAAAAGCGAAACAAAAAAGTTGTACTGTTAAAGATAGGAAATGGAATTATTTACTAAAATGAGTTTTAATGTACAACTTACAGTTGTAAAAATTATTTATATTTAAATAATAAAGGTAATTATAAATTATGGTAGTAAAGTGTAATAGTTATAACATAATAATAACAAGAAATCTTAAAAGTATTATACTATAGATGAATTAATTAGATAATACTTTGTAATAAAAGTTACAAAGCAAAATTAAAATAAATATGTTAATATATATATATATATATATATATATATATATATATATATATATATATATATATATATATATATATATATATATATATATATATATATAATTAATATCAATAAAAACAAATAAAAATGAATAATATTCAAACTTAAAAAAAGACATTGTTAAATTATAAGCCTAGTACAAACAATATTATTAACAAAAGTTCATTAATTTCCTAATTCTTTTTTTCCTTTCAATTAATTTTTCACATCTCTTGTTTTCACCTTTTTATTTGTTTATGTTTGAGTTTAAGTACTTTTTAAAAAAAATTTATATATATAAAATCAAAATAAAGTCAATAAATTCTATATTCTTTATTTATTTTCTTCTTTCCTTTATCACTTCTTTTTCTTTTCAACATTTTGTCAGTTTAATTTTTATTTATTATTATGATTTTTTTTTAACTGTTTCATTAAAGTAATGATTTTACTTCAATCCAATCAACTTTTATTTCCTTTATTGTTGCTTATTCTCTTTTTCAAATCTTTTTCCTTTCAAACTGTTTCAGCTTATTTAAATAAGTTTACTTTTTAGTTATGTTTATATATACATATTTTTTCTTGTTTTTATTTTACATTTTAAAACACCATGCATTAATTGTATTGAAATACAATATTTGAATTTTTTTTATTTATTTTCATAATTATTACAATACTTGTTTATTACAATACTTGTAATTTTGTTTCAAAAGTAGAATCCTTATTATATATTTGTAAAAAAATTTAAAAAAAGGGTTTTTAAAATAATTGATAAATTGTTAAACTTTTTTAAAGTATATTTACAACAGTAGAAAGTAAAAATTCTCACGTTAATATGTTTATTACAGTATCATTAAAATACTCACATAGATATGTTTGTTGAGAAAGAATCAAACATTTTATATCTGCTCATGAATATAAAATACAATACATTGTATTATATATTTTTGAATGGTAAAAAATTAAAGATATTTCTATATGAGTACCTTTTATGGCCACCAAACACTTAATAATCGTAATATTCTCAACTTGCTCTGCTTTTTCCAGTATTTGATTTATATATTTATATGCAATATTTAACTTATATATTGCTTACAATTATTAAATTTTAAAATTTAGTTGTTGATATTAAAAAAGCTTGTGATCATCTAATAAATGGCTCTTTCTTTGTTCATGGTCATAAATGCAGAGAAGGCGAAATATGCTCAAGATATGTGCCTGGCGTAAATTATGGAATTACATCATTTGATAATATTTTTCTCTCAGTACTTACTGTTTTTCAATGTGTAACCACTGAAGGCTGGTCGGATATTATGTATCATGTTAGTTTTTTTTAGTAAGTTTTTTTAGTTATACATTAATGTTAAAGATATGTAATCTTTGTTTTAATATTTTAGACACATGATGTGATGGATCAAAACGGATATATTTGGTCAACATACTATACAACATTGATTTTGTTGGGTTCGTTTTTTATGCTAAACCTTGTTCTTGGTGTGCTTAGCGGGTAAAATATATTTCTTACGATTTCAATGATAATATATAATCTTACAATTATAGTTCTAGAGTAATTTCATTAATTTAGAATTTTCTTAAAAAATTTTAAAATTTGTTAAATTTATTATTTTTGGTACACTCAGGAAAAAGCATTTAGTTTTTGGAAAAAAAATTGAAAAAGGTTGTAATTAGATCAAAGTGATTAATTCTAATAAAAATATAACGTTGGTGCTTTAGGTTAGGCCATCACAAAGCGCACCATTGTTTTAACGTTTTATCAACGTATCAACACACCAGCTGGGTCGGCGCCCAGTTTCCCAGCCCGTCCTCCTGGAAAGCAACATCTGTCATTTCTATTTTTGAAAATTCTGGAGAGCGATCTGATTTGTCCAATCATCATCCTATTTATCCACTTATCATCTTAAGTACAATCTACAAAGTAATTCTTTAAAGAAGTTTTAATTTTTAAGAAAAATTTATTTAAAGTTTTAAGCTCTAAAAAATTTATGTGTTCAAAAGCATATTTTAATTTAAAGCAGGAAGTAAGATGATTATGGAAAACATGAGGATGGAATAAGTATTTATATAGAGGAAAAGAAATTATTTTGTTTTTGAAAGTGCAACTTACAAAACTAAGATCAGTTTTCAATTTCAAAACAGTTAATGAACATACTCAAGTTCATTTTAGTGTTGTTTTTTTTTAAAATAAAAACTGTTTATAATGGCTTTATAATGCTTGTTGTGTATATTATTTATAGCTCGCTATAATTATGAACATGATTTTTATTCACTTATAGTTGGTTCATTATTAAATATTACTAAATGATATAACTCAACCACAAAACTAAACTACTAACGTAATTAAGCAAACATAAAACATTAAAAGAAGTTGGAAAAAAAGTGGTATTTCTAAAAATACCACTAAAATAGAAAAAAATGCGCTTGATTTATAAGTCAAAGTATTCCAAATTCTTTAATAGGTCCTGAGTCATTGATACCTAATTTGAATTATACTAAATAAAAAAAATTGTAACCAAATTAACTATGTTTGAAAATTGAGGTTATTACAAAAGTTAAATAACACTTAGCAGCGTAAAATAGTTTAGAAACAATTACAAGTGCTTTGGCATCAAATAATGATGCCAAATTATTGTTGTAATATTGTAAAACAGGTCAATTTTGAATGTGACTAAATTCTAGTAATTTAATTTATGCAAATGACAAACAATAAGAATTAAATTGTCAGTTACTTCAATGAACTTACCTAACAATCATTTGTAACAGAAGGTACTACGAAAAAGTAAATACTGCCTACCACAAAAGTTTGCTTTTCTTTTAATAATTACCACATTTAAACAATCGCTATTTCAATTGCAGTACCAACAAACTGTAATGCCATTATTGGCAATACAGTTTGTTGCAAAACTGTATTGCTACCTTTATTAAGTTTTTAATAACACCTAATATAAGTAATAACATCTAATATAAGTAATAACATCTAATATAAGTAATATCATCTAATATAAGTAATAACACCTAATATAAGTAATAACACCTAATATAAATAATAACAGCAACTGAATGGTTAGTAAATGAATAACAATTGTAATTACAATCTAAAATTTGCAACAAAAAATTTGAAAATAAAGCAAATATAATTAAGGTTAAATAAAAAAATTTTTGAATAAAATTTTTTTTGCCTTGTTTATGCACAGTTTCTAACAATAATTTTTTTACAGAAAAGATACTTAAAAACAAACAGAAAATTTTCATTCTTATAACGTGCTTTAATCATGTTAACCAATAGACTAATTTATAACAAATAATTTATTGTTCTAATTTATTTACGTTTATATAGGTTTCTAGTGCATATTGTTAATTTTTGTTTATATTTTATTAAGATTAGGTCAAAAAACCAAAAGCAAATTATGCAAAAATATTGAGTAAATAGTTAGGGAAGATGGGGCAAGATGGTGAATTGATATAAAATTATAAATCATTATAAAAATAATTAGAGGAAAATAGTGCAAAATGGTGAATGGGATAAAGAATAAGACAAAATGGCTTTTTCTATAACAACTTTACAAAAAAGTTATAAGAAAAAAATTATTAATGAATATATTATTAATATATAATATATAAATATATATATATATATATATATATATATATATATATATATATATATATATATATATATATATATATAAACATATAAATATAAAAACATTATTAATAAATATATCACATACTATTTTATATTATTATTATTACTATTATTATTATTATTATTATTATTATTATTATTGACATACAATTTTTAGGAACTGTATCAGCATATATCCTATATTTATCTCAATATGAAACATAAACTTTTAAAAATATTTTTATTTTTTAAAACACATTGACTATTAATAATTGTAAATTATTTAATTGTTATTAGAAATAAAATGGTTTTATGCCTCTAAGTCTTTAAATTTGATTCATAGAGAGTTTGCAAAAGAAAGATTAAAAGTTGAAAACAGACGAGCATTTATTAACCTGCGACAAGACAAGCAGTTAGAACGGTCTTCTGATTTTTATTTGAAATGGATTTCAAAAGGAGGTAAAGAGTTTTAGATCATACAAAAGAAAATTTTTTAAATGATTTAATGTCTGATAAAATTGCTTCTAATATAGAATTTACCAAATTAGTTAAAAATTGGCTTTCTAGTTTTTAGCTTGAAATATGTTATGCATGCATAGAAATGCATTAATTTTCTAAATTTTGAATATCTAAATAATAACTTTATTATCAGCCTTGATATTAGCTAAAAAATAAATAATAACATTATAATCAGTTTCACTAACTCGGATGAAACAAAACAAGAGTTATAGAGTTGAGAGAGGGTTATAACCCTCTCTCAACTCTATAACTCTGAAACACGAACCTTGACAAACAAAACTGCTGCGCAGAGAAACGAGTTGGATTTTGCAACTATAACAACAACAACAACACTACTGATGATTTTTTGAAAAGCTGCTAGTGCTAATAAATTTAATAAATCTACAATTTAAATTTTTGTATCAGTGTATTATTTGAAGTTATATTTTAAATAAAACATTTTGAGACAGTAAAATTTATTAGAATTTTGTTTTTGTTTGTTTACTAGTTTGACAAATTTTTCAAATTATATCAGTTAAAATCATATTTCAAGTTGACTCAAATCATGGGTTTTGCTTGTCTGTATTTCTATAACTAGGTGACTCATTCTGATATCTGATATCTATCCTAATGAGGGAGCATCTCTTAAACTCAGTTTTATGGTTCTGAGATTTCTCAAACTCTGTGGCAGCTCTCAGAGAGGTGGATTTCATAAACAGCAGTAAAGTATCAGAGTACTAACAGTGCTATGATGTGCATGGATGGTGTCCCTGTTCATACTTTTGGTGTCCATTGTTGAGGCAACAAAGGAGCCCTTTGTTTTGGCTTAGGGTTAATTTCTAGTAATGAGGCAATTACTTGGACTATTAAATAGTGCACTGAGTACTATCTGCGCTTTGAGTCAAGTTCTTTAAGAAATCTAAAAATAAATAAAAAAGTACCAAAAACTATAAAACACAAAAAACATTGTCATGAACAAGTTCTCTAAATCTATCATTCACTAATATTTGTGGTCTTTGAAGTAACTTTTTTTCTGTTGAGACTTATATCTTGGAAAGTTCACTAGACCTACTTGCTCTTTGCAAAACTAATTTGACTTCAGGTGTCTCATCTTGTGATCTTAGTGTTGATGGTTATCTTCCTTTAATTGGTAATGACTTCAACAATGCTTAACCTGGACATTTAATTTCATTAGAATTTACCCATTTGCTGGGAATCTGTGTTTGAATTCACAGACTATTCTTTTATGTACTTTTGTTTAGCACCACTTCACTCTATCACTTTTCTCTTTGTTCTATATTGCGCTCCTTCATCTCAAGACTGCTCTCTTTTCAGTGTTATTTCTGGTCATATTGACCAAGCCCTTTTTCTTTGTCCTTCAGCCAAAATTGTTGATGTTGATGACTTTAATGCTCGTTACACTGAATAGCTTTGTTCTAGTGTCAGTGACTCTAAAGGTGTTAATGCCCACAACTTTTTCTTTTCTCTAACGTCTGTTATTCCACCTCTCTTGAGTGGTTCAGATTTTGGTTTCTCACCTAAAGACAAAAAAATCTTCACAAAAACTGTTATCTGACAATCTACAATTTGTATTTTGTCAATTATTTTTACTTTTGTTGTAACAAATATATACTAATACTAATACTAATATATTATATTTATATGTATCATATATTATATATAATATACTATGTATACTATATAAAATATATTATCATAAAGTATAACATATTATGTATATTATAAAACAAAACTTGATAAAAGTATACATAATATATTGTATTATGTATACCTATGTATAATATATATATATATATATATAATATATATATATATATATATATATATATATATATATATATATATATATATATATATATATAAGATATAATACATAAGTATACATAATATAATATATTATGTATACTTATAAAAAGTTTTGTTTTATCAAGTTAAAATACAATACTTGTATCAAGTTTTGTTGTATCAAATTAAGATACAAAGTCTCTTGTTTGTTAAGAGTGATCAATATAATGTAAATTATTTACAAAATGGATTAGTATTAAATTAAATCGTGTTAGATTATTTGAAAAAATACAACTTTGTGATAATACTTAAAGTTTCATGCCTTTCAGCAATCATCAGTCATATTTATTCTTTAAATCAATAATTGAAACCCCAATCATTTAACATTATTAAATACAAAAGTGACACTAAACTATCAAAAGAATTTTGGAAGTTATAAAATGTAAATTTAAATCCAGTTTTTAAATGGAAAATAATTAAACAATACAATTCTTACAACCCTACCACGCAATTCTGCAAACTATGCATAAACGAAAAATATTAAAATTCTATTCTCCAAAAATCGAAATCTGTTAAACAAAAAAGTATGAAATAGTATCTAAGTGCAGACATTAAAACAAGTATCTTCTTGCCCGATTCAACACGGATGATTAAGAAATTTTTTAATCAAAAATTGTTTTGTTTTGACGTCAGAACCCATTCCACTGATTTGTTGTTGTTTTTTCCGTAATTCAAAATTTTTTAAATGTAGTATTAATTTATTACATAGAACACGTTTAGGGGGTGCCATCAGACATTTTCAAAAAATATTATTTTTAGAACCACCCTAATATATATACATAAATATATCAAGGCTCAATTTAACGGTCGGACATCGGACATTGTCTGGGTAAAACCTCAAATTGTCCGATCAATCGACAAAGTAATCAAACATTTTGACTGAAGGGAATTAACTTTTACAAAATAAATATTTCAGTATATATATAAAAATTAAAAGTAAAGTAAATTGAAAATAAATGAAAAGTTTTAAAATCAAACTCAAAAAACTCAATGTTAAAATTACTTTTTGTTAGGTTTTTAATTGCATTTGAAATAAATTACTTTAAAACTTATCTTTTAAAACGTTTTATTAAAGTTACGCAAAACGCTTTTACAAATTACTTCTATTGAATGTTTAATGAATTAACAAGTTTTATTTAAATTTTTGAAAAGTGAAATTAAATTATTGAAAAGAAAAAAATATAATATTTTTAAGTTGTTTAAACATTTTTTTCAAAAAGTTTAAAAAATCAATATTGTCTTTTTAAGATTGTAATTTTTAACCATTTCATTCTTTGATTAAAAGTCAAGTTTAAAAAAACAACAACTTTTAAACAATTCTTTGTAAAAATAATAACTAAAAAAATAGAAACACACACAAAAAAAGCAATTAAATCTTGGTAAGATTTATTCATTATTTAGAATAACTTGAAGATAATAATCTGTTAATAAAAGATTTTTAGAAAGACTTTTTATGATAAATTTAAATGTTTGAAACTATTTTAAAAATAGTTTCTAACATTTAAATTTATTACAAAAAATACATACCTACTAAAAACAAATTAAATATAATTTACACATAATGCGTTTATTTTAAATTATAATTTTCGATTTTATTTAAAGTTTTTTAAAGCTTTTAAAGTTTTTATTTTACGCCTTCTCATAAAATAAAAACTTTCTCATAAAAAAAAAGATCAACAATTAAAAGTTATTTGTAACGTAGCAACTTTTTTTTATTGCATTTAAATAGTTAAAACATCAAAAATGCTATTGTCAAGTTGTAAAGAATAAAAAAAAAGCATTGTCAGTTACACCATGCAAGTTCAAGTGTATCTAAAAAAACATGCAATATTAAGTTGGAACTATTTTATTAAAAAAAGCAAAAATCTACGATAAAATGTTTAAAATAACTAATGCAAATACTGAATACCATATATTCGGCGTCTCAATATTTGCAACACTTAGTTGCTTTGAGGGTTCTTATAACCTGTCAACCTACTTTCTTGAAGTGTATATGTCAATTACACTGTGAATATTTTTGTTTCATTTATGACTAGGTCATGTCATAGCAGGCATTACTTGCCGACTGTTAGATCAAATTTTTTAACTAAAGTAATGCATAAAAGTATTATACTCTGATTGTATTAAATTAACTTTTCACTTAAAAAAAAGGCGATGCAAATAAAATTGTTTTTTTCATGAAACTGTTTGCTTAAATTGGTCAGCTTAAGATGGTCAGCAAATACAAAACATTATCCTAACAGAACTTGCTAAAAATATTTTTATTGCATTGTATCTAGTGAGTGGCTGTTTTTGAAAGTATGTACCATGCTATCATCAAATGATGAAAAGGTTTTCAGCATATCAACTTACCATCTATAGATTAGTATCAAATGTGCTAATTATTTGTTATAATAATGAATAAAAATAATAGTTATATATAATAATTTTTATGCATTTTTTTCGTTGCAATCTGGTATTCAGCCAAATAGTTAGCAATATTCACCCAAATACTGAATAAAAAATACAGAATAGTAAAAAAGTAGTCAAATAGGCAGAATACCAAATGGTCATCAAATTTATTTTATATCATCTCAAATATTCATGGCATCTCTAGTTTTAACTTTTACACATAAGTGTTGGACGAAAGTCAAAAGTAATAAAAAGTGATGTAATTTGTTGTCAATACTCTCAAAACCAACAATTTATATATATATATATATATATATATATATATATATATATATATATATATATATATATATATATATATATATATATATATATATATATATATATATATATATATATATATATATATTAAGAACATTGAACACTATACAAAGTATAGTGTTCAATGTTCTTAAAAGAACAGAGCAATAGTAAATTAGTAAAAAATCACCTAACAAAAGTTTTAATTTAACGCTGTGTTTCATCAATAAAGACTCATAAGAAATTTTAATGGGTGATGCGGTAGTTATTAGACAAATCTGAATTTATTAATTTGAGCATAATAATTTGTTTTTGTGGTTTTATGCGTATGCATAAACGTTTTATAAAATATAAACTTTATTATTTGAAACACAATTATTTAAAATGAGGTTAAATGCAGCTGAACAAGAATCTTTTTGAAAGTGACTCAAAATGTTTTTTGTAAATAAACCAAATATAAAAATAACAGAAATCATAAGTTATTTTGAAAATGAAGAGTTTGCTTGAAGTACAGTACATGATAACTTAAAATGACTTGAATCTGTTCAATCCTTTTTTGATAGAAAGCACCCTGGTCATCTAACATCCTGTATTAGAGAAAAGAAAGCCGGCCTAATGAGACTTGTCAACAATTGAAAAGGGGTCAGTCAGAAAAAAATAGGTTTTAAATTTGGTGTAAATCAATTGACATTTGGTCATCAGTTTAAAAAATGAATAATAAATATAGAAAACGTGAAAAGACTCTAAAATACACTATAGAGCAATAATTAAAGGCAAAGAAAGAAAGCGGGAATTTAGTTAACCTACTTTATAACACAAAATCGCTTCTGGTCATTGATGACAAAAAATACTTTTGTTTTGCAGGGGACAACATGCCTGGAAATTCAAAATACTACACAAACAACAAAAAAACATGCTAAGAAACTATTTGTTTTATAGGAAAAGAGAAATTCCCCAAAAAATTATTAATGTGGATAGCCATATCTGACCGTGGTATGTCCGAGCTATTGTTTTGCACTTCCAAGGCTGTAGCAGTTAATTCATAGATCTATATTGATGAATGTTTAGAAAAATGACTTTTTCCATTCATTCACAAGTATCTGGGGACTTAAACTATTTATTTTTGCCAGATTCAGCAAATTCTCATTCTAAAGATTCTCTATATTGGATGGACCAATATGTCTATTACGTTGATAAAGAATCAATCCCCTGAATGTGCCTCAAGTATGACCAATTGAAAACTTTTGGGGACAAACTTTGGCACAGAAGGTTTATAAGAAAGATTGGCAAGTTTCAACATAGCAAGTTTTGATTGATCGAATTAAATTAAAGCTACAAGAAATTGATTTAAGTTTTTTTTATTTTTTATATATGCATATATATATATATATATATATATATATATATATATATATATATATATATATATATATATATATATATATGTGTGTGTGTGTGTGTGTGTGTGTGTGTGTGTGTGTGTGTGTGTGTGTGTGTGTGTGTGTGTGTGTGTGTGTGTGTGCATAATATATAAAAAACTAGTATGTACAACATATATATTTTGTATAGAAGAAATAATCATAAATGAAAAAAATTATAAAGTAAATAAATTTTGAATAAAATAAAAAATGATAATAAAATAAAGAACATTTTATTAATTAAAAAACTCTGAAATGTTCTCTAATGCTTCAATATACTTTTGAAAATTGTAGACTGTTTTTTTGTATGTAAAGTAAATACTTAGGTACCAAAATGAATAAATTTCTTTGAAATAGTAAATTTTTTAAAATTCTTTTAATTTAAATACCATAAAGTATTTTTTTTTTGTTGATGTTTTGTGTAATATAGAAGAACTGTTGATCACTGATGAAAAAGCATATTCTAAGAAAATCTCTGAAAGCATAAATAATGTTGTTTCTAACAAAAATACTGCAGTAAATTCAGCAATATTATTTAGTTCAAATGAAAATATGTTAAAAAATAACCAAATGTACAATCTTCATACATTTCAACTTACTATAAAACATTTACGTTTGAAAGTTCGAAATATTATAAAGAATGAGATTTTTTTTTGGTTTGTTATTGCTGTTGTTTTTGTTAATACTGGTGTCATGGCAACATACCATTATAAAGAACCAAAATGGCTCGATGATACACATAGTAAGTTTTTAAATCTTTTAATTATTATATAACATTTTATTGGTTATTTTTTGCAAATAACTTTAGTATATTATCACTTTTTTCATAGCAAGTTAAAACTAGTACTAAGTACTAAGTGGTTTTGAATTTTTACATTTTGTAAATATTCTCAATTCACAAAACTATTTATAATATAAAGTTATAAAATTTTTTTTTCAAATTCTTAATGTTTTTTCTGGCATTAACCTGTTTTACAATTTAAACTGAGTGTCGTTACTGGTATACCATCAGTCAGAAGATTTCTATCGAAGGTTTATGAGGTAATTAAGGAGAAAAATTTTGTAATTAAAAAACACAAACAAGGATTTGTAAAATGTACATTAAAAAATAATAATAACATTAAAGTTTCATTTCAATGTTGGTATTTTTAAAAAAAATTCTAGGTTGCATCACAGTTTGATAAACTATATTTTCTATAACTGATATACTACCATTGTTACTGCTTAAGCGAACTATTATCTTTTTGGTCATCTTTTTATCACCTCTTTAATCATTCTCTTTTTAGTAATCATTTCTTTTTTCACCAACCAAAATCCAATATTTTGCTTGATCATCAATGCTATTAGCTTGTTGATATGTCGCTAGTAAATTTATTAAAAAGAAAATCAATAAAAATAAAAACTTGCATATGAAATTACTAAATAAACTTTTGTATATTGGTTTATGTTTTATATTTTTTACATCTTTATTTTTTATATAAATGTAATGTGTTTTACAGTTATTTATTTTTTATCTTTTAATGTATTTTGCTAAACAATACTCAATATTTAGAAATAGCTGAAAAGGTTTTTATCAGTATTTTTATTGTTGAGTTACTTATGAAAGTCTTTGCATTAACATTTCATGGATATTGTCAATCTTCACTCAACGTCTTTGAATTAATTGTAAGTTTTTCTAATTCTTTACATTTGTAACATTAAATTAATTTTTATACTTTTTAAATTTTATATATATTTATGTGTTTGTGAGTTTGTGCCTGGTATGTGTGTATCACTATACACACATACCATGGTATGTGTGTATCACTATACACACATACCATGGTATGTGTGTATCACTATAATACACACATACCATGGTATGTGTGTATCACTATACACACATACCATGGTATGTGTGTATAGTGGTAAAGGTAAAACTTTTCTTTTCAATACAAAATATATCAATTTCTTTGAAAATTATTTCAGTTTACTTAAAATGGAAGAAATTAAATTTAAAGCTCTTTCAAGCTTTCAAATATCTTGAAAAACAAACGAAAAAAGTATAATATTTTTGTTTAAATAACAATATTTTTTTTTTTTTAATTGTTATACTCTTCAAAAACACTCAATAAAGTTCTTACACATTATTATCAAAGTCATATATTTTCATGTAATATCCCAGATAGCACATTAATGTTAGCCCAATGTCGGATCAACGTTGAAAAATTTGTTGGCTTATGGTTGGTAACTGATGTCGCCACAACGTGGATTTAGTTGGCACAATGTCACAGCCAACCATTGGGCTAACGTTGGCCCAACGTCGACATCCGGTGTTGGGCAAGCGTCATTATAATGTTATTCCAATGTAATATTAATCTATATATAAATCTTTAAAAATTTGGTTCATTTGGCAAGCAGGTGCTTACTATTTCTTATGTAATGTTCATTAAAACTATTACATTGATTTTTTTTTTCTCAAAAAAAGTTTTAATAATTTTTTTCGCTATAAACAAGAATTGATTTTTATGCTGATAAATGAAGCAACTTGATTTCATAATAACACAGAAAACCAAATTTGTTGTAATAATCATTATAATAACGTTAAAATATTCGTATAAATTATACACATATTAAAAAATAATGTTTATTTCGACTGCTTAGCTTCCTTACGAATCTTGGGTCTTTAATTTGCTTGAGAAGAACTTTTCTAATTTCTATACATACATATATATATATATATATATATATATATATATATATATATATATATATATATATATATATATATATACATACATATATATATATATATATATATATATATATATATATATATATATATATATATATATATATATATATATATTAGTAATATGTTACATAATGTAAATATAATGATAGTGAAATATTATGAATTACATTCATAATATTTTCATATAAAAATACATCAGTTACCGTTATCATTATCATCTTCCTTGTCATCATTCCTTCCTCCTGCATGATGATCCCTTCATATTTTAACAATGGCTTTATAATATCTTCAATAATTGCAACATTTGCTTCAAGGCACTTATTAATTTGCATGGCAGCTTCTCAAAACAAGCTTAATAATATGTATATAAATAAACATTTATCAAAGAATATATGAGTTATGGTCTATATACTAATTTTAATTCGATTATAAATAAAACAACATTTAAAAATGCCCAATAACTAGTTTAGCATTAAAGCCTGTAACACATTATACGCATTATAAAATCAGTTGTATTACGTCGTTTGCCCGACTTTGGTTCGACGTTAGCACATAGTTAAAAAAATTGCCTAACGCTTTCGACGTTGGCCAACGTATGCGTGCTAGCTGGAATGTAACTGTGTTTACATATACATGCGTATGTGTGTGTTTCTGATTTATTAAATATATAAGTTATAGCTGATGTAGTTATACCTTCCCCTTTTTATTGCTCAAACTGCCACTTCTATGCCATTGTATTGTTGTTGTTGTTTTGGTATTATTATTAATTTTATAAATAACACAACTAATTCTATTGTTGTTAATATTATTTTTGTAATTGTTATTAATAATATTATAGCTATTATTATTTATTTTTAATAATTTTTTTATATCATTATAGGTCCTTACACATCATCATAGGTCCTTACATCTCATCATAGGTCCTTACACCTCATCATAGGTCCTTACACCTCATCAATTTTGAACTGTTTGTAAATGTTCCTCACAAGTGTATATATATGCAGATATTTAAGTGAAAATATTTTGATTGATTGTTATTGTTTTTTTTTTTAATTGTTTTTTTGTTTTGTTATTGTTTAAATTAAAAATATATATATATATATATATATATATATATATATATATATATATATATATATATAATATATATATATATATATTATATATATATATATATATTAATATATATTATATATATATATATATATATAACTATATATATATAATATATATATAGTTATATATATATAATATATATTATATATATATATTTATATAATATATATATATATATATATATATATATATATATATATATATATATATATATATATATATATATATATATATATATATATATATATATATACTCTTGCATGTCTCTTGCATGGCATCAAAAAAAGTTTCCCATAAACTGTAGTTTTAAAGAGCGCATTAATAAACCAGACCAGAAACAGTTTTGAAAATTAAATTTTTTTTTTTAATTGATAGACTGCCTGGCCAAACCAAACCCTCAGTCGATGTAGCAGCACTCTCTTGCGAGTCAAGCTATTTGTCAGTCGTTGTAGCAGCACTCCCTTGCGAGTCAGGCTATTTGTCAGTCGATGTAGCAGCATTCCCTTGCGAGTCAGGCTATTTGTCAGTCGATGTAGCAGCACTCCGTTGCGAGTCAGGCTATTTGTTAGTCGATGTAGCAGCACTCCGTTGCGAGTCAGGCTATAAGATAGTCGATGTAGCAACATTTACGCATGTTTTAAAAATGTTTTTTTATTAAATCAATAACAAAAACACCACTAATTAAAAAAAACTTTCTAGTCGTTATAATTGCGGTTTTTTGAAAATTTTTTAAAAAACAATTAAATTTAATGTACTTCCGCATAAATTAATTGCTTTGACATTTCGATGACAATCAAAAACAGCTTAAGAGACGAGGTAATTAAAATTGTAGTCGTAACAGACTTTTTTTACATTAAAACGCTCTTTCGACTACACTATATGGGTATATATATATACATATACAATAGTTGTATATATATATATATATTATATAGATATATATATATATATATGTATATATATATATATATATATATATATATATATTATATATATATATATATATATATATATATATATATATATATATATATATATATATATATATGTATATATATATATATATATATATATATATATATATATATATATATATATGTATATATATATATATATATATATATATATATATATATATATATATATATATATATATATATACATATACAATAGTTATATATATATAATAACTATGTAACTGCTTAGAGACAGCGTTCTTCAAGTTTTATTCATCACAAAGTTCATTATTTGTACACGAAAATTAATAAATCAATCAAAAGTATTAAAAAAAGTTGATTTCCTTCTGGACAAAACAAGTGTAACTCCACAAAATTTTGACCAAGCTGTATTTTGCTATCAATATTTCGTGGCATATATATATATATATATATATATATATATATATATATATATATATATATATATATATATATATATATATATATATATATATATATATATATATATATATATATATATATATTATATATATATAAATGCTTGTAAAAATACGCTTTAGTAAGTGTATATATATATAAATAAATAAATATATATATATATATATATATATATATATATATATATATATATATATATATATATATATATATATATATATATATATATATATATATATATATATAAACACTTATATAAATACACGTTTATATATGTATATATAGTTGTTATTTAAACACAGATTTATAACTATATATATATATATATACATATATATATATATATATTAGGGTAGGTCGATTTTAGCTTTTTTTTTGAATTTTGAGTTGCGTAATGTTGCAGTTACTGTGTCTAGCTTAGAAATAAGGTTTTGCCAAATATCAGGTGTTCTGGTTTAAAAATGGCTTGCGGATTTACATTTCAAGACTTAATATTGGACTAGCTTTGTTAGATTGTTTATTTCAAACATTGAAATATTTTATTTTAAGTCTAGTAACCTCGTTTTAAAGTATCTCGTTTCGAATTTTTAGAGTAACCAATTAACGATATTTTAAAAAGCGCAATTGTTTTAAGAAGCCAATAAATTTTCGCTAAATCGTTTACACGCTTTTAAATTTCAATTTTGCTAATCGTTAAATGTTGGTCTTAAAATTAAATTTTTTAGTATTTAAGTATTGAAAAGTAAAGTATTTAAAAGGTTCAAATATAAAACTACAATTTAAAGAAATAGTTAAATATCAAAGGTAAATACTTATGATTAATATATTAACAGTAATGTTTTTACTGATTAATATAACAAAAATTTTTTTTTGCACCTTTTAAAATATAAAAGTTTCAGAAAGAACTAATGTTAACTTAATTCATAAATAACTTATACTCTCATGGGCCACGGCAACGGGGGGAAAAGGGGGCTGAGGGGCTATGGCCCCCAGATTTTTTCAAAAGGACCTTTTTTTAAAAACTAGATTTTTTGTAGTAAGTTTTGATATTTTAGGTTTTTTTGGTGTTTTTCCCCCTCCCCCACTAAAAAGTCACGCCGTGGCCCATGGCTCTAAGTGCTATACTTTAATAGAGTTTACATATATTATTAGTATACAAAAATGCCGAAAGTTACGACTACAATTACACGGATGAAAAGTGAAAAAAAGTATTGCGGTGGCCCATGTGAATTATCAATGACAGATCCAAGCACTTTTAGACAGGTTATTCAGTACTATTACTATCTAATTCATGTGAATCCAAATGCAGATATCTTATCAGTGACTCAGCAAATTAGCAATAATATAAAATCAATTTGGGCTTCAGTAAACCCAAGTTTACCTCTTATAACTGACAAATCTATTAATAGGAAAGTAAAAGATCTTCTCGTACTTGTTAAGGATATTAATCGCAAGCACGGAAAAGCAAGCGCTAAAAGAAATCTTGATGCTAACTTGGACAAACTCTTTGATATTTCTGCGTGTTCCTGTTCATTAGATGTGTTTCCCTGTAGTGATAGAAAAGTTTCTTGCAATAAAGAAAATTGCATTGAAGAACATATTGTATGCCTTTGCTCTCAAAGTAATAAAGTACCTCTTGAAGACAGAGCTTATCTTCGTGATCAGAGAAAAAAAATTGGTCCAAAAGGTGCATATCAACTTTCTTCCGTTGATAGATTATCTGTCAAAAAGACTCAAAAACTTGATAAAGAACGAAAAAAAATATTTCATAATTTAGTTGATGAAGATGAATCCCCTATACCACATGTAAACTTAGTTGAAGAAGCAAGTGGTTTATCCAATGCGGAAGTAAATGTTTTATAACTACATGATATATTCGTAGTAGATGAAATATAAAGCATTTTATTTTTTTAACTTTTTTAGGATGAAGGTGAATGGAAACCAATAAATAATACTATTGGAAAATACAACTTGGTTAAACTTAGACGAGTGCTCGTCAAACGTAGGTGCAGCTCTAGCAAATGCTTTACTACATGACATTAAACATCTCCTGAAAGACGATGTTGATATAAAAGATATTTTGATTGACAAATGCAAATTAGATAGAGCCAAATCAAAAGTAAAAACTGTTACTGAAGATGTGGACTCAGAACAAAAAAAACAGTTAATTTGTCTTGGGGTTGATGGCAAGCTCGATCAGATAACTAAAACAAGTAAAATAATAAACTCACCTCAAGGAGAAGTACTAAAGAAATGCATTGAACCTGAACATCACCTCACATTTACTTATGAAGATCGAAAATCGAGTGGAAATTATTTGACTCATAGGACGATTCCTGTTACTGGTGCTACAGGCTTAGTTCTTGCTACCGAAAAGTTCAGTGTTTTACAAGAATATAACAGTTTGGAAAGTATACAAGCTGTTCTTCTTGATAATACAGCTACCAATACTGGACCAATAAGTGGCTTAGTGGTAAAACTAGAAGAGCTTTTAAAAAGAAAACTACACCTAATTGGATGCGCATTACATCAAAACGAACTTCCGTTACGAGCTCTTTTTATAAAACTTGATGGTGACACAACTGGGCCAAGAAGCTTCAGTGGTCTACTTGGCAAAAGATGTGCTGAAAATATTCAGGATAGAAATCAAGTTTTGTTTGAACGTATTGAAAACCCAATAGTAGATGGATATATTCCAGAAGAAATATTAATAGACCTTAGTTGCGATCAAAGACTTTTGTTTGAATATTGCAAAGGAATAGGCTTTGGTAAAGTTTCTGATAAATGGGCTGCCTATAAAATTGGACTGCTTAACCATGCAAGGTGGTTAACTCTAGCTATTCGCCTTCTCTGTTTATATACTAGAGACAATCAACCAACCGTTTCTTTAAAAAAACTTGTATACTTTATTGTTCAAGTTTATGCTCCAGCATGGTTCGAAATAAAAAAATCTTCAAAATTCCACGAATCCCCGCGCCTTATTTTTTCTACTATTACTAGAATAAATAATCTCCCCTTTGATGATGTTAAACTTATTGTTAAAAAAAACATCAAAAAAAATGCATTGTGCCTAAAACCTGAAAATATTCTTTATGCCATGCTAAAAGATAATGACAAAAAGATACGAAACTTTGGTTTTCAAATCCTACTGGCTCTAAGGCAAAGGTATTTTTTATAGTTAACTAAAATAAAGTTTTGAAAAAATTTATATTAAATGTGGTAATTGACTTCGGTTTATACTCATAGAGTAAACAACGAAATTTTGAAAGTAAATTTGATGAAAATTCCGGAAATTAATTTTAATGCTAATCATTGGTATGAGTTGGTTGACATCAGCATTACAAAAGTTACGGAGCCCCCTACAACACAACATTTTTCAATTGAGCAAATCCAATATATGATTGACAATAACGTTAAACCTGAAATTTCCGACTTTCCATCTCACTCCCAGAGTGTTGAGCGAGCGGTAAAACTAGTATCGGAAGCATCCCAATATGTTTATGGGTTCGAGAATCAACACAGTTGCATTTTAACCAAATTACTAAGCAGGAAGATGCGTAAACCATATATTTCAAAAGGACATTATTCCCATTCTTATGATGATATTTTTTAATTGAAAATATTTTTCTAAAAATATATATTCCTGTTCAAAATGTTTAAAATTGTGAAATTATTGTTTATTGTAATATTCTTATGTAAATATAAGGATAAAAGATTCACTGATAAAGTCTTTAAACAATTAACAAGTTGTTATAAATTTAACTTAATTGTTATAAATTATTATAAATTTAAATCATTTAGCAATGCAAATAATATTAAAAACATTTTTGAAATGAACATATTTAAAACGTCAGTTTTCTTGTATAACGTTTTTTAAGGTGTTTTTTTGCGTAATCCTTCAAATCTTAAAAGTTAAATCCGCAAGCGAATCTTCATCAAAAATCTTTCAAACTTTGAGGGTAATCATATTTCAACTGTCTCCAATTACTGCAGTATTACGCAATATGCGGAAGTAAAATCGACCTACCCTAATATATATATATATATATATATATATATATAATATATATACATATATATACGTATATATATATATATATATATATATATATATATATATATATATATATATATATATATATATATATATATATATATAATATATATATAAATGCTTGTAAAAATACGCTTTAGTAAGTGTATATATATATAAATAAATAAATAAATATATATATATATATATATATATATATATATATATATATATATATATATATATATATATATATATATATATAAACACTTATATAAATACACGTTTATATATGTATATATAGTTGTTATTTAAACACAGATTTATAACTATATATATATATACATATATACATATATATATATATATATATATATATATATATATATATATATATATATATATATATATATATACATATATATACGTATATATATATATATATATATATATATATATATATATATATATATATATATATATATATATATATATATATATATATATATATATATATGTAAAGGGTGTCCCAAAATTAACGCAAGATTTGAATTAAATAGAAAACACAGTTTTTAGTCTTTTGATTGTAATTTTTTTATTGATTCATAAAGTACATAAGATAGGGTTATTTATGGAATAACACATCGGGCAAATGGCCTCCGCGGCTTTGCATACACATACGCACTTGTTTGTCGAAATTTTCCATGACCGTTCTGCATAAATGTGGCTGAATTTCGTTGATGCAACTTTGAATCTCCTCCTTTAATGCACGCGTAGTTGTGGGCTTGTTGACGTAGACCTGTGATTTTAGATATCCCCATAAAAAGAAATCTAATGGTGTTAAATCACACGATCTAGGGGGCCAATTCTGATCACCGAAACGAGAGAGTACACGACCTGAAAATGCCTCATGCAATAATTGAAGTGTTTCACGGGCTGTATGGCATGTGGCACCGTCTTGTTGAAACCACATATTGGCCACATCAATATCATCCAATTTCGGCAAAAAGAACCGTGTTATCATGTCGCGATATCGAGCAGAAGTAACAGTCACTGCTTGACCAGCCTCATTTTCAAAAAAGTATGGTCCAATTATGCCTCCAGCCCAAAATGCACACCAAACTGTGACACGTTGTGGATGCATTTGTTTTTCGACAATCACATGTGGGTTTTCAGAACCCCAAAAGCGGCAATTTTGGCGATTAACAAAGCCATCAAGGTGAAAATGTGCTTCGTCGCTTAGGATGAGTTTACTCGAAAAATCAGCATTCATTTGTTGTTGCTCAATAATCCATTCAACAAACTCTCTTCGCTGTGCATGGTCATTGGGCTTCAGTAGTTGTGTTAATTGAATTTTGTAAGCATGGAGACACAGATCTTTAGTGAGTATACGCTGTAGAGAGCTTCTTGAAATTTGCAATTCTTGTCCACGACGCCGAATTGAGGTTCCTGGATTGTCACCGACACTCGCACGCACTGCCTCTATATTGACATTTGAACGGCTTGTTTTTGGACGACCAGTGTGTTTGGCGTCTCCCACGGATCCTGTCTCTCGGAATTTTTCAATTAATCGCTTCACAGTTGACGAAGTTAAAACACTATTCCGACCATAATTTGTATGAAATTTTCGAACTATGGCCGCCAAGCATTCATTATTTTTGAAATATTGCTCAACAATGAAGACACGTTGTTCTATTGCGTAACGCTCCATTTTTACTAACCCTAAACTGTCAACTGTCGATTTATTTTGTTTTTAGGGTTGGCAACACTGTACTGGATAAATGGCGGCAAACTCAAATCTTGCGTTAATTTTGGGACACCCTTTATATATATATATATATATGCATATATATATATATGTATATTTTACTGATAAATTACATAGGTTATTATTTTGAGCATATTTGAAGCTTTCACACCATTAGTTGCTGGTCTTAGAGTTCTAAGATGTTTAAGGTTGCTTCGAGTTTTCAAAGTTACAAGGTAAGTTTAACTTATTGTTGATTTTATTTAAAAATAAGTTTATATTGAATTTTAAATTAATTTGTTAATTGCTTTTATATTTTTTTACTTTCTTCTTTATATAAAATTCTATGTTAATACTCATAGCATCAATTTTTTTTACTACAACTACAGCATTATCACAATATTTATTTTTTCAACTCATTTTTTGTTAATTACTTTTGGTTATTAATTAACTTTATTATTACCCTTAAAATCATTTTTTTACTATTATTACTTTTAGCTGTTGTTCTATGGACACAATGAAATTAAGTTTATTTTATTATGCAATTTTTTTTAGGTAATAAATAAATTGTTTTAGTATGTAGGGACATTTGATACAAAAAAACAGTATTGTAATTTATATTAAATATTGTTCTGACAAAAACAAAAATTTTTTTTTGACATAGAAATTTTTTTATGAATAATGCTGAGCTAATAGTAGTAACATTAATAGTAGAAGTGCTCACTCATTTGTTTTGACATGGAAATCTTGGTAGCCATTAAGTCGACTTGATGGCAAGAAGAAGTCATTTACCACTTTTTTTGGAAAAGAGTGTAAAAAGACTTCTTCTTTAAGGTAAATTTAAAATAGTCAAAAATTTTGTAAATAAACTAGTAGAAGCTCAATGAAAAATGAAATAAAATTATAAAAAAATGATTAGTAAAGTTATTGGTAATTTGCTTCAAAAAAGATTAAAGTTTGATTGGTACATTTATCTTGACTAATACTTTAAGGATAGTATGGTGATGTCACATAATGTTTAATACCCATTAATTGAATTTTTTATTGGTAAGCTATATAACAGAACAATTAAAAATAACTAACAAAATAAATTATTTACACAAAGAAGAGCAGTAGTTGTGTTATTGTTTACGTTGGCTGATCTATATTTTAGACTATATATTATTTAATTAGAATAATATAATTCATACAATTTAATATGTATATTATGAATGTAGATTACATGTTTATTTATTTAATATTAACAAGAAAATAAACATGTAACTTGCGTAAATAGAAAATAATAAACATATACTTAACTCATGCTTCCATATCTAATGTAATTGTCATCCAATAGTATAAAATTTTACTTTTATTTTCTGTTCTTACAATTCTCTAGTCTGCCCTATCATTATGGTATTCTTAGAAAACCTTTTCTTTCTATGTAAGACAAGTTGTAGAGGTTCATCTTGATTATAGTCTATCTGAAAATTTCCAATACAAAAATGTCCAAATGTTTGTCTGAAAATATAACCAAACACATTAAAAATCTAAACTTTAAACTAAATATTTAAAAATGAATGGAAAGTTATTAAATATTGGGTTGTTAAAATTGACTTGCCTAATCTTGTAAAATTCTTTGCAGTTGTTCTAAGCCCTTAATTATCATTGTTCAAAACAGTATTTGCATTCTTTCCATGTATTGCCTTATCTCTTCAAGACATAACTCTTGAGTTATAGGCATTGCTTAAAATTAAATTTATAAATAATATGTCATATTGTATCATGAAATTTTTTTATTAATATTTACTGTAAATTTAAGCTCACTTTTAATTAATATAAGAATAAATTTATGGGTGCTGTTATTAAGTTTGTATGATGGGGTTTAGCTTTGAGTGTTGATGTTAAGTTTGTATGGTGTGGTTTAGGTTTGGGTGTTGTTGTTAAGTTTGTTTGGTGTGTGTTAGGTTTGGGTGTTGTTGTTAAGTTTGTTTGATGTTTTTTACAACTTTTTTAACTTAATAAATAAATTTGTATAACAACAGTATTAAAAACTGATTAGTTAAAAGTTAATTATTTAATCAAAAGTAATCATTTTAAAAATTATTTTATCATTTTACAAATTATTTAACTACAAATATAAAAATAAATTTTATGTAACTATTTATTGAAAGAAGTATTTTTTAAAAGATATTGACAGTAAGCAACAATTTAAAAGATATTGACAGTAAGCAGCAATTTAAAAGATATTGACAGTAAGCAACAATTTAAGGCAATTTAATGTGTGCACAGTGGTAAATGTTTCATAAAACATGGTATGGTTATAATTATAAAAAAATCACCAACAGATTCTTTCCACAATTTCATTTTTAATACTTTTTTTATTAAATTCATAAATTTTTATCTAAATAACTCAGAAAAAAAATTTATTTTTTAAAAAGCTCAAAATGCTTAAAACTTAGTTATTTTTTCAACCACTTCTTTATTTCTTAATCTTTCAGATATTGGTCAACATTGCGTAATCTTGTTGCTTCATTAATGAATGCAATGAATTCTATTCTCAGCCTTTTGTTTCTTCTCCTTCTCTACATGCTTATTACTGCTCTACTGGGAATGCAGTTATTCTCTGGAAAGTATGAGTATTTTAATTATGGTTTTTACTGTACTTGCCTTTTTTTAGTTATTTTTTTACTATGACATTTTTTAAGAGGATGTGTATAAGTTAAATTCTAAATTTAGGTTTTCCAAACAGAATGAGTATCCGCGCACAAATTTTGATAGTTTTCCTGACTCTTTATTAGCTGTGTTCCAGGTTTTAAATTTAGTTGATTTTAATTATGTTAAACATCAACAAATTTACACGAGCATTTAAATTTTAATTGTGTGCTAATACTGTCATGGTGATGTATTAATTTAGGTAGTAACTGGAGAAGATTGGAACACTGTTATGTATAGTGGCATGATAGCATATGGAGCTCCTGATTCTGCTGCAGGAATTTTAGTGTCGCTATATTTTTTATTTTTAGTAATTTTTGGTAACTGTATCTTTTTACACCTACATGTTTTTTAAAAATTATATAAATCATACGTAATACTATTGTGAATGATTATTACAATCACAAAATGAACATTAATAATCATCTATATAATCATAATATTATTAAATAAATTTTATGCTTAACTGCACATGAAATGTTATTGATAATGTCATATTTAATTTAAATTGTTAAAAATGTATTAGGCCTACACTTAAAGTAAACCATTATTATTACTTATACCTTATATTCACAATTATAAATATTTAGTCAATAGTTTAACAATTATGATTTTTTTTTAAAATATGATTTTCTACTCCTTAACTAAAATTCTTAGACACTCTGCTCAATGTATTCTTGGCTATTGCTGTGGATAATCTTACTAATGCTGAAATTCTTACACAAGATGAAGAAAGAGAAGAAGTAAAGAGAAAAAATAACAATGTGATTACTAATAATAATTTAGATTTGCCTGAAACACATTCAACTAATTTCTTGTGCAAAAATTCTAATGAAAACTCTACTGCTGCAGTATTGGATAAATTAATGCAAGACAAAGATATTCAGTTTTGCAATGAAGAAGCAAATAGTGCTGAGGATGCAGAAAAATTATCCTTGTCTTCAGAAGACAATGTTGTTTCTAATTTGCCTGTAATTGGGTTTTCCAAAATTCGAATGGGTGCTAGAGATTCAGATGTCGAATCATTGTATTAATTTTAGTTTCTAATTTATATTCATTTATTTTTTAATATGTCAGAAGTTATACTCATATATTTTTTACATTTTATTATATATTTTTTTTAATTTATAAAATTTTGTTTATAAATATATATCCAACATATTGCTATATAAGTTTAATCAGCCTTAACTAAACAGTTATTTATTCTTTTCAAATGTTTTAGTATAATCCCATTTTACAAATTGGTCTAATATTACACAAATTTTTAAATGTAATCCTAGTTATACAATTCTAAACATGTCACATACATTTTTTAAAATATAACCCCACATAAAATTCCAAACATTTCATGTCACATGCACAACTTTAGAATGTTTTTTAAAGTATAATCCCACTTATAAAATTTCAAACATGTCATGTCACATGCACATCTTTAGTATATTTTTTTAAAAATATAATCCCACTTATAAAATTCCAAACATGTCATGTCACATGCTCAACTTTTATACAATTTTTTGTCTTGCTTGTTTGTCTAAGTATCACATTACTGTTGGAATTATAATTTTTGTGTGTGTGTGTGTGTGTGTGTGTGTGTGTGTGTGTGTGTGTGTGTAAGAGTATATTTATTTTTATCATAGGTAATTTTGCTTTGTAAGACCAATAATGCTCAATCCTCAAACACTCTTATTTTTTTAGGTCATTATTTGTGTAGTAGAGCTACTTTCTTTAATCTTTACCTTATTAGGTGCTAAACTATTTAAGTAACCCTTTTTATTAGATTTTAAAATGGTTTTGGTATGTTACATAAAATAGTAAAAATGCATAACTACTGTACCAAGAGTTCTTTGTAAATATATCTTTTTCCCTCAGTTTATAGCTTTTAATTGAGTTATACAGTATCTGGTATAATTCTTGCATTGATTTATGTAATATCTGCTGATAATTTTTATCTACCAATTTGTGTCTTAAATATACCAATTCTTCTTAATAAAAATTCTTTAGTTTTTTAATGTTTATAATCATTTCTATTTATAAACTCAAAATTTTCTTCAAAAATGTGTGTTCATTGTTAATATATAGCTTACATGAAATAATGTATTCATTGTTAACATAGAGTTTACTTGAAATGATGTGTTCATTGTTGTCAACATAGAGCTTACATGAAATGATATGTTCATTGTCAACATAGAGCTTGCATGAAATGATGTGTTCATTGTTAACTTGAAGCTTACATGTAAAGATGCATTCATTTTTGTTAATGCATTCATTGTTGTTAACATAGAGCTTACATTAAATGATGTGTTCATTGTTGTTAACATAGAACTTACATTAAATGATGTGTTCATTGTTGTTAACATAGAACTTACATGAAATGATGTATTCATTGTTGTTAACATAGAACTTACATTAAATAATGTGTTCATTGTTGTTAACATAGAACTTACATGAAATGATGTGTTCATTGTTGTTAACATAGAGCTTACATGATCCAGTGTATCCTGTCAAAAATCTTTTTTTGCTTTTACTTTCACAAAAAATTTTTCACCATAAAGTTTCATGAAGGTAGGTAATTGGTAGTGCTTTTATTGCCTTGCTTAAGTCTCTTGAATCCAGACAGTTACAGTTTTCCATTGAACAGGCTATCAAGTTGTCTTTTTTTTCTTTTTTTTTCTGGGTCTTTTTTATTAATTTATTTTTTTTTCATTTTTTAGGGAGTTTTGTCATTTTTTTTTTTTTTTTTTTTTTGAATTTTTTTCAATGGAATTTTTTTTTAAGTATGTGGATTGAGTTTATTTTACTTTAAGTTAAATTTTACAATAAATCTTACAATATATATATTTTTAAGTTTTATTTAAATATTGTAATTTTTTGAATTGTTAAATTGTTTTTATCATTTCTATTGCTTGATAAACTGAATTGAGAACTAAATTTTGAATAAGAGTTTCGGTATTTGTAAAGTTACTATTATCTATTTTAATTTTAAGTATATTAATCAATAGATGGATCTATATTATTCAATAGATAGGTCAAAGCTATAATGGTTTAATAGAATGAGTTTTGGCTGGAAAATCTTGATGAAAATCAAGTAAAAATTAAACTACGGGCTGAGAAAACAAAACTCTGATTATGTAGTCTTTAAACTATGTTTTAGTGATTTGAAATACAGTTTAATTGGTTTTCAAATATTTTATCAGCATTCTACAAAACCTAAACATAAACTCTTTTCAAAAACAGCTCATCATTTATATGTGAATTCAAATAAAAACTCTCTTGGGATAGAAAGTAGTACAATTAGAGTATTCTATCAATGATAAAATTTCAGCTGCAGATTCTATGAAGTTGTTTAAAGTAGCTGAAAATGATCTTGCTTTAAGACATTCTGACACAATTATTATTTGTTTCCAGATAGTATAGTAATTCAAGGTTTCAGATGAGTAAACAAAAAGCTTCATATAAATTTCCAGATAGCCTTGGACCTTTGTTGGAGAAACGCCTCTGTTCTATCAATAAGTCAGAGTGCTTTTTCTTTAATATTGTTTTTAGTCAGAAGAAAAGAATTAAGTTGTTACAAAATATTTAACATGGCTGTTTTTCGCAGAGCAACAGCTGAAGATGTCAAAAAAAATGCTTTTATTTTAATTTATATTTACTTGTAGATTTTGTTTGTTTTTTTAAATGTATTTTAATAGTTTATTTTGTATTTAACACATTTTCTGTTTATGAATATTATATTTTTTTAAGATTTTGTAATATTGTTAGTTAATTTAGTTTTCCTTTAGATTTAAATATTAATTTTTCCATTAGAATTTTATCTTCATTTTTGTATTGGTATCATCTGTGAAAGATGAATGTATCAGGCAGCTAATATCTCAAAAGACTGGTATTCAGATTGTGATACAAAAAATCAAAAAAAAAATTAAATTGTTAAAAAAATTGTTAAGAGCTGTTTAACTACTCATAATGGAAATGCTAGTGCAGAGCAAAGTTTATCAGATAATAAAAATAAATTGGCTTTAGAGCAAGTAAAACTAAATGATGAAACATTAATGGCTCTGAGAATATCAAAGATATACTCAAGCAGTTGCAATCAAGCATATAATGTTAATGCTCTCTCTAAAGACGTTGTTCAATCCAGGGCTGTGGAGTCGGAGTCGCAAAATTTTTAGCGGAGTCAGAGTAGCTAAACAAAATCAGGACTCTGACGACAATAGTAAAACTTACAAAATACAAAAAAATGTACAAAATATTCAATTAACTTTATATTAATATTAAGCCTTTAAAGAACTTTTCATAAATTTGGCAAAAAAAAAATTTTTAATTATCTCGTAATTTTTTAAAGAATTCAAAGAATTTTTCAAAAATTTTGCTTTAGAGTCAGAGTTGGAGTTGAAGTTGTACTTTGAAAAATTCAACAACTGTAGTTGGAGTTACTTTTTTTTTACGACTCCACACTCTTGTTTCAATAAGTGCAAAATGCTCACAGAATATATGAAAAAAGAATAGCTGAGGAAGAAGAAGAAAAAAGAATAAATGATATTCATAAGCAAGAACTTATTTATAAAGAAAAGCAACACAAAGAAATGCTTGAAAAAGTTAAAAAAAAAAAAGCAACAACAAAAACCCAGATCAAAGGGAAAATAATCTTGAAAATGATAAGAAAAATGCAGATCTAGAGTTTCAACTTGCTCAGAGAATGCTGGATGAAGCGACCAAGTCTATGCAAAGTGCCATCAATAAAGAAAACATCATAGGTATAAAAATTGCCGATGAAATGGTCAATAGTGCAAAAAAAATCATGAAAATGCTAACACACATTGAAATAAACAAAACAAGTTAAGAGTAAATATTGGTTTAAAACAAAAAAGTGAAACGAATAGTTAAATTATTTGTTTCAAAAAACCACAGTAGTATTGTAAACAAAAGTTGTTGTGCACTTCTTGTTTAAATATTTTGAATCTTATTTGGTGTTTTCTCTATTCTGTTAATTTATTTTATATTATTTTAGACATTTTTGATGACTTCTGATTTATTTTATTTTTGAAAATAATTGTTGAATTTTTCCTTTTTTCTAAATAAAATTTATCATTTTTTAACATTTTTGCCTCTAAAAACAGTCATTTTTTGCCATTTTTTCATAAAGTTGTTGCTTGACAGCTCGCATTAATCATCCATTCAAATTTTTAAGTACAAATCTCATTCAAAAGTATAAGGCATAAAATAAATTGGTTTAATTGAACTCAAATAATTAGCCTTAATTAAAGCATAATAAAATTTAAATAAAATATTTTTTTGTATACTTATCTCTTATATTAGAAAATGAAATTTTGACATAGCGATATTTTATGAAAACACCACTACATCTCAATTTTTATAGTATTTGTATATTCAAAAAAACTATTTTATAAAAAAAAAAATGTTTTTTAGAAATAAAATAAAAATTTATAAGAATAAATTTTTTTTATTGCAGGGACAAGTATAAGAGTTCAGTTCAAAAAAAGGTTTTTTTTTTTTTTTTTGTTAGAAATATTTTTTAATATATTTTTTATTTTTTTCAAAAATAAATGTATTTTAATATCCAAAATTTTTTTATTTTAAATGCAAATATTTTTTTTATAGTGGTTGAAAATAGTTGATTACAGTCCCACTCCAAATATATTTTTGAATGTTAATGCAGAAATTTTAAATAAATCTAAATTAGATGATAGTTCAGTTAAAAAAAACCCAGTTGATCAAAAGAAATTATCAGATCAAATTATCAGAAATATAGAGCAAAAGAATTCATTAAGAAAACGTTATATTGGAAATTCTATAAAGAATAATAACACACTAAAATCAAGTCTAAAACAATATATGCCATTGAGAAAAAAATCATTAGAAGAAGGTATATTCATTGTTTTATAAATGTTTGTATTTTATAAATTTTGTTTATTAACAATTTGTTGTAATTACTGATTGCTAGTTTTTCTTGTTCTATGAAATGTTATGCACTTCTTAGATTTTTGTTTGGTTGAGTACTTTTTTTTCTGGTTTCTTGTAAAATTCCTAAGGAGCACCAAATAAAAATTTATTGAAACATATTTTTATTTTAGATTTTGAAACACAAATGAAACATCAAGGGTTTCTTAACATGTTAAAAGTTAATCTGGCACAGCGCAAACGCATTAACAGAAGTATTCCTGTGTTAAATGTTTCTTCCCTTTTTATTTTCTCACCAACTAACAGGTTTTCTTTCTTAGTTTATCTAGATGTATTTTTTTCTTTTTTACATTAATAACGTCACACAAAAGAAACTCTTGTTTTTCAGATTTCGCTTGTTTTGTCATAAGATTGTTAATCTACGTTATTTCGATCATTTCATGATTGCAGTAATAATTTTAAGTTCAGCAGCTCTTGCAGTTGAAGATCCTATCGATCGTTATAATGAAATTAACTCCGTAAGCTTTTTCATAAATATGTTTACAATATCTATACAAATCCAATATTGAAAAACAATCATTATAATAACTATGAAAGCCATTATTGTTAGCATGGATTTTGTTATTGATAGCATTGAATATTGTTAGATTAGGGCTCAAATTAATTCAAAAAAATATTTTTTTTTGCCATTAACTGTTAACTTCATATTTGTGCAAAACATGCTTATAGATCATATGAGTCTATAATCTATAGACCAAACAAATAAGATCAAAGCAAAAAAACATTAGATACCACTTTTTTTACAATTTATTGTTTCTTAATCTAGTATACTATTAAAAATTTAAGTATACTAAATTTTTTCATTCAAATGGTTTTTAAGTTAACGTTTTCATTCAATTTTTTCATTCAAGTTGTTTTGCATCAACAAAAGTAAAATAATTTATTTGTTTTTATTTCAAGTTTTTATAATTTAATTTTTGGCTTAATGCTTACAATAGAATGTTTCTACTTGTAAAACTGTTACATTGCAATTACAAAGACAAACATTGCAATTTTAAGAAACAAAAAATAATTAACTATTCAAAATGTTTACGAATTAAATAAAGCTTTTTTCCTCTCTTGCACTATGTTCTAAATCTGATATTGTTACTGCAGCTAGATATATGTTTAACTTTCTGGAAATGTCCTCTCTATGCAGGCCTAGCCAGCATTTTTTCTTGAAAAGATATTTTTTAAAAGTTCAAAAGAATTTCAGAATGTCTTTTAAATATTCAAAAGACATTTTTTTCAGGAGTAAAACTGGGTAGGTGTTTAAACGCAGCTTCAATTATTAAATATAAATTAAATTTATGATTATTGAATGTTAAAATTCTTTTAAATTTTTAAAACTTTTTTCAGTTTTAAATTTAAATTGCAAAATTATTTGAATATAAGAATTTAAGAAGACTAAAATTCTTTTGTTTAAATAAATTTCTTTTTAAAAAAAAATTCCTAAAAACAACTTGCGTGTTTATAGAAAATGTTTAAAATATAAAAAAATTGTATCACGCTTTTTATATTCTATTTGAGATTTCTTGTTAAAATAATTTTATAAAAAAATAAGTTAAAAGCTTATATTATGTGTTAATAACATATAAGATATAAATAGAAACATTTGTATGGCTAACTTTTGCGAGTCTTTGAGTATATTTAATAAATTTAATAATTAAGTAACTGTAAGTTACTGTAGTAAATTAACTGGTTGTTTTGATTTAGTTTATAGGTAAATTTACTGTGATGCACTTCATCCATTTAGTAAATCAAGCTAACTTTACAATACTATTGGTTCCATACAGAGATTTAAAGTAATTTAAATTCAAAAGTGCTTTTTGTTGAATTCAAATTTCTGCGCAAACTTCTATTCAAAAGATAAATTTAGAGCGACAATGGCCAAAAAAAATGCTAAATTAGAAAAGAAAAAAAAAAGAAACAAACATATCGTGAAAATATTTAAAAAAACAAAAAACTATTTGCTAAGGTGTGAAAAGCAATTGCAATCACAATTAATTTGAGCCCTGGAGATGTTTGTATATGTGTAAGTTTTTGTCTCTCCTATAGTGTTCAATCATTTGTGATATATATATTATATATATATATATATATATATATATATATATATATATATATATATATATATATATATATATATATAATAAAGAAAAAAAACAACTTATCAGTTTCATGCTTTGTAAATTCTAAAATTGAAAGAAAACCATTCTAAAAAATTACAAATGAAATGGAATGAGTTCTGACATCTCTATAGCAATCTAATGAAGAAAAAAAAAAATGATAATGTTTGTCTAATGGCCAATAAATTACAGATATATTTACTGATATGATAATTTTAGAAGTTCCGTCAATTTTGATTTTATTTAAAAATGGAATGATTAATTAAAAGTTGTTGTTTTTTTCAATTTTATTTAAAAACGTAATGGTTAATTAAAAGCTGCTTACTTTTCTTTGTTTATTTGAGCTTTAAGTTTAGAGGCAACATTTTTATTAATGGTGGTGATCACGTTTTTAAAGAGAAAGTTTTATTTATTCCTAGTTAATTTGTACAATTTAAAAGAGATTCAATAAATCTAGTTAAAACTATAAAATTTTGCAATGCCAACAATATGTTTCAAGAAAAAATGAATCTGGATATTGAATCCTTACAATCATCTCATAAAATCTAAACTTTTGTTGATAAAACCTCAAGCATAAACACATTAACTAGGGATGAATATAACTTTCTCCTTACAAATGTGATCGCCACCATTAATAAAAAAGTTGCTCCTAAGCTTAAAGATAAATTAAACAAGGATGGTAAACAGCTTTTAATTAACCATTACGTTTTTAAATAAAAGTGAAAAAAATAGAACTTCTGACTGATTCATAACATTAAAAATTCACTAAGTCAACTTTTTAAAATTCGCAAAGTCAACTTTTTAAATCATAAAAGTCAACTTTTTATATAATCTTACTGTCTGGCACAAAGCCAACTTTTTAAATAACCCTACTGTTGGGTTTTTAAATCCTGCAAAAAATTAAGAAGGTAGAATTTCAAGTACTTATATCAAATATCAACTATCAAATATCAACTATAAATATATTTTAAGTTGATATATAATAATAAATATGAATTAAGAACAAAACTTTATTTAAATCAATAGCAAAGCAACCAAGATGTATTAAATTGGTTATAAGGTATTAAAGAAAAAAAATGTTATAAATTTTTAGTCTTTGACATTAATGATTTCTATCTATCAATCTCCAAAAATCCTCTAATAGATGGCAATTACTTTTGCTAAGCAGCATGCATTTGTTAGCAAAGAACATAATGCATTTATACAGTGTGTTAAAAAATCTTTACTTTTAAACAATCAAATAACATGAATTTAAAAAGGAGCTGGTTTAATTGATGTCAACATGGGTGCATTCAATGGTGCAGAGGTATGCAAACTAGTTGCTATTTTCATTTTATTTTAAATTTTGCAATTGTATAACATAAACCAATTTGGTTTATAAAGAGATAGCAGATTGGTTATTTTTAAAAATAAAAGCAGACAACAAATGGAAAATATGAAAAAACATTTTGTGCCAACTTTTAAAATTCATAACCTTCTTGTATCTAAAATATTGCAATATGAAAATCGTAATTTATCTTGATGTTATCCTAAGCCTTGAGTAAACCGGATAATACCCTTAATTACATACCTGGTGATTCTAACCACTCACCTAACATAAAAAGATCTTCAACAAATCAAAACTGTCTGCCACATCATTAAGTGAAGTTATTTTTAAGAATTCTATTTCTAGTTACAATGATACATTAAAAAAACTGGATACAATTGTACGCTCACTTAACAACCAAAGATAAAACCAATCTAATGAAAAAAGCCAAAATGCAATATCATATGGTACAACCAACCATTTAACAAAAATGTTATAACAAAAATCAGTAAACGTTTTCTAACTCTAGTGGAGTATCATTACAAAACATTATACAATAATAAAACTCTGAAATAAATATTAAAAAATAGAAGTCTTTATATGTAGATATATGTATAAATGCATTATATATATATATATATATATATATATATATATATATATATATATATGTATATATATATATATATATATATATATATATATTATATATATAT
>NC_061161.1:55740215-55742715 GCF_022113875.1 Hydra vulgaris | reverse complement strand
CATTAAAAGTCCCTTGTCTAATAAACAAACTTCACAATATGTTATAAATTTATCTATTTAATTTTACTGTCATTTTATTATCTTTATTATTACTATTTTTGACAGTTAGTTATTTTGATTCGTTATTTACCAAGTTATTTTGTAAAAAATATATTGGTTCATTATGTAAATATTTGTCCGTTATTATTTCTCTGTAAACGCTTCCATTTTTTATTATTTATTTCAGAGTTTTATTATTGTAAAATAATCTTTTGAAAATGTAAATAAATTTTACGAAACATGTCAAGAATAAAAAACATGTTATTTTTGAAAATATATATATATAAATATATATATATAGATATATATATATGTATATATACATATATATGTATATATATATATATATACATATATATATATATATATATATATATATATATATATATATATATATATATATGTATATATATATGTATATATATATATGTATATATGTATATATAAAATACAAAATATATATATATATAAAATATGAAAAAATTATATATATATATATACATGATATATATAAAGATATATATACATATATATATATATATATATATATATATATATATATATATATATATATATATATATATATATATATATATATATATATATATATATATAAATATATATATATATATATATATATACATGTATATATACATATATATACACGTATATATACATATATATGGATATATATACATATATATGGATATATATATATATATACATATATATGTATATACATACATATATATGTATATAAATATATATATATATAATTTTTTTTTAATTATCTTCGCTTCCAACAAGGCTGCAAGCAACCACTAATTAGTGTTGGAAGTTACTGTAAGAGAAAAGATGAAGATTGTAGAGCAAGATAACAATTGACAGACGACTTAAAAGATTGCAAATTATATGAATCAGGAAAGCAAGATGAAGGAAGCGAATTCCAAAGAACTGATGTTTGAGGAAAAAAACTAGACGAATAGAAGTTTTTGGAGCACTTAGGAACAGTAGCAGAAAATGGATGAGACTTAATTGAATGACGAGTAACACGAGAATGAATTTTAGTAGATGGCACACGAGACGCTAGCTCTTTTGAGCAGTGCCCATTATAGTATTTGTAGAAAAGAAAAAGAGAACCAACATTACGACGATGTGACAGAGGTTGAAGGTTGGCTGTAAGAGCAGGTCCAACTATGTTTACAATGCGTTTTTGCACCTTGTCTAAAAGAGAAAGGGCATCATTAGAAGATCCGCCCCAGATATGGCAACAGTATTCCATACAAGGCTGGATTTGAGATTTAGAAGAAGGATAGACGACAGCTCTGGAGAACACTTCTGCAAGACTATAACAGGTATGTTGTCTGGACCCCAAGCTGTAGAAGAGTCAAAGCGGGAAATCACTTTAGATACAGAAGCTGGAGTGATACGAATGTCGAGCAATGGATCAACCTGCTTGATGGCTATATCAGGTAGAATGCAACTAGTGGCATCAAGAGATGGTATTGATGAAAAGTTCTTGGCAAACAATTCAGCTTTGTCTTTAGGTGAGGTGACAAAGTCTGAACCATACAAAAGAGGTGGAATTACAGACTTGCCCTTATTATTGATACTATTAAAGATTCTCCAGAAGTCATGAGAGCCTAATTTTTGTGATGAAATACGAGATTTTATGATCTGAGAATAGCAGGTTTTGGCATTAGACAAAACCTTTTTACAATGGTTCCTAGCAGTAATAAACAGACGTCTGTTTTCTAGAGAATTGTTTTGCTGATAGATATGGAAGTAATGGTTTCGATTGGCAATTGCAGCAGCACAATGTGAGGAAAACTATGGAGAAGAGTGAGGCTTGACCTGGAATTGTTGAGAGGGAATAAAGGATTCCATGCCAGCCTGAATCCACGAAGTTATGTAAGAAGCACATTTGTCAACAGGGAGACGAAAGATTTCTACCCAGGGGCCATCACGAAGAAAATCATGAAAAAAGTCCCAGTCAGCTTTAAGGTAGTTGTAAGATGTACGATGATAGGGGGATTCTGATGGTAAAGAAGAATGAGATAATAGTTTTAGAGAGACCAAATCATGATCAGAAGCACCTAAGGGTAAGTGTGAAGAAATTGAGAACTGACTAGGATCAGAAACAAGACATAAGTCGAGTAGAGAAGGTAAATGATTCGGGTTGTCTGGAAAGCGAGTTGGAAAGTTGACTATTTGAGTTAGGGATTGAAAAAGACAAAAGTTGTGGGCCTTAATGCCTGCAGAGTCACTGACACTAGAGCCAAGCCATTCAGTGTGATGAACATTAAAGTCACTGACAACAACAATATTGGCTGATAGATAAAGAATGAGGGCCTGGTCAATATAATCAGAAATAATATCAAGAAAAGTGCAGTCTTGAGATGAGGGGGAGCGATATAGAACAAAGAGAAAGGTGATAGAGTGAAATAAAACAAAGAGAAAG
>NC_061161.1:55720215-55730215 GCF_022113875.1 Hydra vulgaris | reverse complement strand
ATAATTTAAAACTTGGGTAACCATTGGGGTGAGTAACCAAAAAAAGTTTTCATAACAATATAATGAAAATAAGAACAATGATAGAAAAAAGCGCTTAACACTAAAGAAAACTAAAAGCTAACAGTTATAAAATTAAACAATCAAAATGAAAACTTGATCAATTTCGAACTAATATTAAAAGTAACTATGACAACAAAAAATATGGAATATAAAAAAACTAATAATACTATAACAATATACTGCATTAATAATGTATTATTATAATAATATAACTACTGTTAAC
This sequence comes from Hydra vulgaris, assembly GCF_022113875.1. Classification (NCBI taxonomy): domain Eukaryota; kingdom Metazoa; phylum Cnidaria; class Hydrozoa; order Anthoathecata; family Hydridae; genus Hydra; species Hydra vulgaris. The sequence goes on along the minus strand of NC_061161.1, from coordinate 55,729,932 downwards.
TGCTACCAATGATAATATTATTAACAAAGATACTAAAACAATAATAAATAAAAATAAATCAGTATTAAATAAGTTTATAAGAATATAATATCAAAATATATGTAATAAATAACTAGGTATCAAACAAGGACTAATAATACAATTAAAAAATAATTACAATTAACTATAAATAATATAATATGAGAAAAAAAAAATAATATAATGACTGAAAAATAATAACTAATGAGTTATTGAATCATGATTACAAATTATATCATAAAGAAAAAAGAAAAATTATAAAAAAAAAAAAAACAATCTTCAAGCTCTACTTTTGCTTTTTCTTCTTTCTTTTTTAATTGATTATTTAATTTTTCTTATCTTTTTTTTCTTTTATTTGTTTACTTTGCTCTTGGTCTTTTGTTTTCTTTTGTTTTATGTTTTATTTTATTTAAGTTTATGAAGTGTTCTTTTTTTTTAAATTCAAAGTTCTTTTTCTATTATTTTATATATATATATATATATATATATATATATATATATATATATATATATATATATATATATATATATATATATATATATATCAGCCCTTGGAATTAGGTTAGGCAATTGGCAATGCCAACCTAATTTCCAACCTTAGAGTATTTAAGATTGGCAAAAAATTGCTGACCTCAATTCTATTTTTATGGTAAGACCTTTGTATTTAATTCTTTTTTGCCAACCCGATGCCAACCTCTAAAAGATTGAGGTCAGCAAATTATTGCCAAATTTATTTTTCCTAATTCGGAGGGTTGATATATATGTATTTTTTCCTTTTTGAATGATTTTTTGTGTGCATTTTTGCTTCAAGTTAATTTATATGATCGTTGATGAATTATTTGTGCTTATAAAATAAATATTTAACATTTTTATATATAGTTTGATTTTTTTTCTATATTTTTTATATTTTTCTTCACTTTTCTCTTTTACCATTATAAAAACGCATCGGCCATTTGCAAAGACCTTGCAAAGAGGTCAAGCAATGAGCTATGCATTTGCCTCAGGACATTGATCAAGGTATGAGGCTTTTCAATTTTTTTATAAAGTCTGACATGCTGGTCTTCTCCATATACTTTATGCGTAATCTACTCATTTTTTTATATGTTGTATCAGGAAAAGTATTGAAAGTTATTGAATTTTTCTTTTCTTATGACATTAATAGTCATTCTTTATAAATAACATTCTTCTTCACCACTAGTACTACTAGCTTCCATTTTCAGTTCCATATTGTTTCTTATTTACATTTTGCACAACTGTTAGTGCAATATGTCAACAATATGAATACAGCTATTGCTGCAATATAGAAATTGTTTCTTAGAACTTAATTCAAATTATTTTTTCATTATTGTTTATTAAATAATTACACATGAGGTAATAAGCATATCCATAGTTTTTTGTTTTATAAAAGTTTAAGAATTTATAATACCTTAGCTGTCTAAATTGTCATTTGCTAAGAATTTTGATGACACATAATAAAAAAATATATGAATATTAAAATAAGTTTCTTTTTTTTTTTAATCCTTTTTATTGGTAATCAATTCGCTGCTTTTAGATAATTGACACAGGAGTGATTTTACACAAAGGAGCATTCCTACGAAACTCATGGAACAAACTTGATACATTTGTTTTTATCTGTAGTTTACTTGCATTAATTATAGAGTATGTGTTCAGGTTGTTGTTTTTTTGAAAGATTTTTAAAAAAATTGATATTAAAGTTTAAATATTCTTATTTAAAATAGTTCAGAATCATCATTTCTTAAAATTCTTCATGTGTTGCGAGTTCTTCGACCAATCAAAGCTATTCAAAAAGTCAAGAAACTTAAAGTTAGTTTAAAAAATAATAATATATTTTTTAATTTTTGATGGTGTAAAATTTAAAGTTATTTACAATGATTTAAAAAGTTATTTTTTTTAAATCTATTTATTTCTCTTTATTTTTTACTATACATATCTCAATACTTTAACAAAAAGTTTATTTTGATTTAAAAATATAGTTAATAAATTATTACTTGTTCAAAGAAACTTTACCCATTCAAAATCATTCAAACTTCATCATAACCATCACCATCATCATCACCATCATCATCATCATCATCATCATCATCATCATCATCATCATCATCATCATCATCATCATCATCATCATCATCATCATCACCATCATCATCATCATTATCATCATAATGACCTTAAACATATAAATGCTGGATTAAACTAATCCTGCAAAATTGGTGTTCAGGGTCCATATTGCAAAAATCCCACACAATTTTGTTCAGAATCCAAATTGCAAAATTAAATACTGCAAAGCAGAAAGTTTCAGATTTTTTCTAATTGATTTGCAAAAATAAAAATCTTAAAAATTTATTTAATATTAAATAATACGTTTAAGGTATCATTTATAAGAATATAAAATTCAAATTATTTATCATTTTTTCTGTAAATTTTATTCTAGAATTTAGTTTGAATATTATATACAAAGTTGACAATATGCATTTGTTTATCTATGAGAAATGCAAAGTGGATTTGTTTACATATATATTTATATATTTTTAGCCTTATTATTTTAGCTAGTTTTTCAATGTATGGTTTACTCATTAAAAAATGTTGCATTTGTTTTGATTATTACATTTTTGATGTTGTTCATCTTTGCTTGTATTGGAGTGCAGCTTTTTCAGGTTTTCAAACATTTTATTAATATTTTATTAAAAGTGTTTTTTATTATCTTTTGTAATTAAGCTCATAAAAATTTAAAATATAAAAATTTGTAATTAAGCTCTTAAATATTATAGGGGAGATTTTATTATTGCAGTGATGAAAGCAGAAGAACAATAAGTGAATGCAAGTATGACATCTTTTAAAAGTATTAAATAATAACAATTGTATTAAAAAAAAAAAAAAAATGAAGTAATTTTTTTGTAGAGTACCTATTTTTTTTACTTCTTGTTACATTTTAGTTATGTATTTAAAAAGTCTTACTTTCTCAGGATTTTTCTTTGTAACAGTAACTAAGTAACTTAATTGCTTTTGTTAGTTCAACTGTTACTAAGTTACTTTTTTTATTCAACTGCTACTAAATTACTCCTGTTAATGAATAATAAGCATAAAATTATTTAATAAAACGTAAAATTATTTAATAAATTTTTTTTTGTTTTTTTAGTAACTTTTTTTAGTAAGTCTTGCATTTAACCAGAGCTGACAACACCAAGGGGCTGGAAACTTTTTTTTTAAAAAACCTTTTTTTTTTTTTTTTTTTTTTTTTTTAAGAAAATTCTAAATAAAGAAGAATTATTTTTTAAATTGACAATTGTGCCCCCCCCCCCCACTTACACACACACTTCGAAACCCGTTTTGTTGGCCCTGTTAACAAAAATATGTTGAGTAGAACCTTGCATCCATTAAGTTTTGTTTGCTTGATTTTTTGGTTAATGGTTTTAATGCAAAAAATTCATTCATTTTATTTTTCATTTAACATTATTTTGGTATTTTATTATTCATTTATCATTTATTTAAACAACTTTTTTAAAAATACAAATGTTATTGCAACTTAACATTTTTATATTTTAATGTTCTTTCATAATAAAGTTTCTTTATTATTATATGATAATGTTCTTTCATAATGAAATTTTTTTTATTTTTAAAAATGCTTTATACATACACTCATTCATGAAATAATGAATGTTTACAAAAAGATATGTAACCATATTTTCTTGTAAACATCCCTTTCCAGAAAATTTTTTTTTTTTTATTAAATCATTTTTTAATGCAAACATTAACCAAATCATTAAGTTAATTTCTTATTTTACATTTTATATGTTCTATAGAGGTCAATATTATATATTTGAATCAAAAAAAAGTATAAATTTCTAATTTTACATTTTATATGTTTTATAGAGGTCAATATTATATATTTGAATCAAAAGAAAGTATAAATAAAGTTCAACCACAAGTAAGATTTTTTTATCATCTTAGGAAAATGTCATTATCATTTTATAGAATAATTTTTAAATAACCAATCATATATGGAAGAATATAGAATCATATCGATTCTAGTTTTGATAACTTTTAGTTAAACGATTGATATAGGAGAGATATTATTATAATTTCAATAATTTTTAGATAAATGATCGTATTTGGCGGAGATATGATTCTAATTTTGATAATGTCTTTGATGCTATTTTAACACTTTATATATCTTCAACAGAAGATAATTGGCCAACGTAAGTTAGATTTTTTTAAATTTTAATGTTTTAATTTTTTTTTAATAGCATTATAAGATTTCATAAAAAACTTCTGGGCAAGGAATCATTGGTGTTAAAATAATACTGATGAATTTTTAGCCTAATGCAAAATGGTATGGATGTTACTGGAGTGGATCTTGGTCCTTTAACGAAAAATAGTTCCTATATGGCTATGTATTTTGTAATGTTTGTCGTGATTTTTACATTTATGATCATCAATATATATATTGCACTTATAATTCTGACATTTCAAAAACAAGGTGAAAAGCAGATTCATGGAGAACTTGATAGAAATCAAGTAAATTTTATTTCAACTAAATTGTTTAGATAAAATTTTGTTTAGATAAAACATTTTTGTAAATAAAAAAAAATTTGATTCAATTTTTATAGTAATTAGTTTTTAATTAAATTTAAAAACTAAAATAAAAAAATATATGATTTTTTGTTTTAAATTTTTTTACAGAGAGATTGTCTTGACCATGTCCTTAATGCCAAACCTCGTGAGCGTTTTATGCCAAAAAATAAATCATCGATATCATTTCGAGTGTGGCTTATTGTGGATTCAATTCTCTTTGATTATTTTATAATGTTACTAATAGTTTTGAATTGTATACAACTCATGATGAAGGTTTGTTTTGATTTATGTCTATGTGTTTTATGTCATCACAGTTCTTTTTTCACAGAATTTTGTGTCAGACTCATGTTCTCATTATTTCTAAAGATAAAAATGAAGAAAAGTGGTTTATAGAAATTTTTTTTTTGTAGATTTAGATTTTTTTCACAGATTCATATGAATAACTACCTACATCAGCTGTACATTAAATAAAATTATTTTATTAAATAAATTCTTCTTTTGGAGTATTTATATGATTAGATTCAGAAGGGTTTATCATTAATAATGTCATTTATCTTTATAAGGGTTTATCATATCATATCAGAAGGGTTTATCATATCATGTCATTTATCTTTATAAGTTTTGTGTTTTGTTTTTGTTTTTTATGCATGTTTTTTTTTTTTTAACTTTTTTTTGTTGTTGTTGTTTATGTCTAACATATCAATGTATGGTTACATCACTGAGTAAATGACTAAATTATATCAATGTATGGTTACATGATTGAGTACATGACTATATTATATCAATATATGGTTACATGAAAAAGTACATGACTACATTGTATCAATGTATGATTACAAGACTGAGTACATAATTATGTTACATCAATATATGGTTACATGACTGAGTACGTGGCTATATTATATCAATGTATGGTTACATGAAAAGTACATGACTACATTGTATCGATGTATGATTACATGACTGAGTACATGATTATGTTACATCAATGTATGGTTACATAACTGAGTACATAACTGCATTATATCAATGTATGGTTACATGACTGAGTACATGACTATATTATATTAATGTAAAAGAAGAATTAAAAATGAAAATAGTGAACTATGAGGTTAAATTAAACATGCTAGTTCTTAACTTTGTAAACAGGGTTTTTATTAATTACTTATATCTAAACTAACCAATTTCTATAGGTTCTTTGTATAAATTTTGAAATAACTATTATCTGATCTATTATAATATAAAATATACCTCAAAAAAAAAATGCATGCAAAAAAAATATATACACTAAAGAGCAAGTTCTTCTATTATTATTTTTTTTTTAATTCGGATTCACTCCCAAAAAATGCTGCAGACAGTCACTATTAAATTGGGAGTTACAAGAAAACAAAGAATAAAATTAAAGAGCCAGGAAAACATGATGGGAAAAGATGGGAGAAAGTTCCAAAGGGTTAATGTGCGTTAATAAAAAAAAGTTTTTAGAGCATGCAGGGACAGATACAGTAAAAGAATGAGACTTTGTTGAATGACTCAAGCGAGAATAAGTTTTTGGTTAATTGAACTAGAGTAGATAGCTCCTTTGAGCAGCAAACATGTTGCAGAAAAGAAAAAGAGATGCAACTTTACAACAATAGGAGAGAGGTTCAAGCTTGAAAGATAGGGTCCAATTATATTTACAATGCGTTTTTGGACCTTGTCTAGAAAAAAAAGAGCATCATTAGACAAACTAGCCCAAATATGACAACATTATTCCATACAGGGATAAATAAGAAATTTGTAGAGCTAGAAAACAGAATCAGGAGTGAGAAATTGGCAAGCACAATAAAGAGATGCAACCTCAGAGGATGCTAATTTAGCAATCGATTGTATGTATGGTTTTTACAAGAATTCAGTAGTGAAAAATAATCTATGAAGACGTAAATTAGAGAACTCAGTGAGATCAATGCCATTCATCAATAAAGAAATGTCAACAGTATTGCAATAGTTGTTTGCAGTAAATAACTGAATTGTGTTGAAGTTAAAATTGGCAAGCCACTGTAAGCCTCAGTCTGATACAAAAGTTGGATCAAAAAGAAAAGATTTTTTGTCAAGAAAGGAGTATAAAGTTGAGACATCAGAAAATAGTGTCACTTTAGATGTAAGGTTGTTAGAAAGATCATTAGTGTAAATAAGAAACAAAACAGGACCAAGGATAAAACCTTGAGGTACCCCAGAAGTTACTGAAAATGAAGAAAAGTGTTGGCCTTCAAGGATAACGTGAATAAAGCAGTTAGAATAAAATGATTTGATAATCTCAAAAACTATCTCAGAAGTAACACCATATGAATTAAACTTATAGAAAATACCAGCATGTCAAAATTTATTGAAAGATTTTAGATGTGAGCAATAACCCGTTGCCTCTCTGCCTTCATTCATTTAACTCCAAAGTTAACTGCCTGCACCCAACCTTTAAAAATGCAATAACTGTGGCTATCCAAAAAAGAATTTAAAAAAAAGTTGAAAAAGAATTGCAATAGACTTAATTGTTTACTGAGTTTTGTTTCACCAAAAAAAATCACAAGTGACAACTCAATCTCTAGAGCCTCTTAATGACTCATTTCAAAAATAAAAATTATTTACTTTTCACTTTTTAAATTGTAATCATTAGTTGCTGTTTTAAATTAGATTAAGGTCCTTTAATTACTTTTTAATATTTTTAATATTTTTTTAATTAAATGAAGGTTCTTAAAAAACTAAAAAATTGATTTTTATATATTTAAATGCAACTCAAAGTTCTCTAAAACTTATAAAAAAGAAAAATTCTAAAAATCCTGTAAAAAAAAAATTAAAACTGAAGCTATTTAATTTGGTCCATTTTACTCTACATCAATTATACTCTATATTAAATAATTTTAAGTTAAAGAATTATTAGTAATAAAATATTTATGAATAAAAAATTGTTAAATAAAAAATATTTTGTTACATTTTTACTGTTATTAAATAGTTACTTAAAGTAACATTAATTACTGTTTGTTTATTAATTATCATCTTCTTACTTAGTATAATGGCATGTCTCAAGAATATCGCAACATGTTGCTTTCTTTAAATATTGGATTTACAATGCTTTATTTTATGGAAGCTTTTCTAAAGATCATTGCGTACAGATTGGTATTGTGTTTTGCTTTTATAAAAACATTAATATATTTTGTACTAATTTTTTAAATATTTTTTCCTGTTGATTTTTTTAGCTACAATTTTTTTATTTAAGAATTACTTCAAAGATTTATGGAACTTATTTGATTTGGCTGTGATTTTAGGAGGGCTTTTAGATATTATCTTAACTTTAGTAAGTAAATTTTGTGATTACCATATTATGATTTAAGTTTTAAATATATATGTGTGTGTGTGTGTGTGTGTGTGTGTGTGTGTGTGTGTGTGTGTGTGTGTGTGTGTGTGTGTGTGTAATAATGTTAACTGTACATATAAAAATATGTGTATCACTCAACTAGTTGCGCGACTTTAACAGTAAAATGAAAAATACTAATGAAATTCGTGATATAACAAAATAATAACAATCCAATTTTTATTTAAAATTACCCTTCTCATGTTCCTCGAGTTTATTTTTAAAAGTATTTAAATTAACAGAATTAACAACATCATAAATTAGACTGTTCCATTTATTAAGTAATGCATTCTTGCTTCCAAAATAAAAACATTTTGTTTGTGCAACTGTTTATTAAGACCTCTTAATTTTGGATATAAGTTATTTATTGGAGGGTATTTCCAATTTACTTTATCAATGTCATTTTGAATTTTATAATTTTTTCTAATGACATCAATCCAAATTCTTTTAATCGCTCCTCATATTTCATACCTTTTAAACATCTAATGATGTCTTTTTTATAATAAGGATTCCAAATTGGTGAAGCAAATTCACATTGGGGTCAACTAACGAACAATATAGCATTTTCTTTAGGTCTTTATCTAAGTATATAAAACAATGTTTTATTTGACCAAGTATTCTGTTTGCTTTTCCTGCGATCATATCTATATGATATCTATTTTTAATCATTAGATATTAAGATCCCTAAATCTTTTTCCAAAGATGTTTTTATCATAGTGTAATGATTTTCATTGCTCGTTGGTTGGCTCATATAATAATAATAACAAGGTTTTTTTTTCCCAATATGCATAATTATCATAATTATCAATATGCATAATTTTTCATTTTTTGTTGTTAAAGTGCAATAACCATTTTTTACTTCATTTACTAAGATTTAATAAATCCTCTTGCATTGCTTAGTTATTGTTGATATTTGTAATCACCAAAATAATTTTTGTATCTTACAGCAATTTTTTATTGTGATATGCCATCAATATAGATAACAATTAATAGTGGACCTATTACTGAGCCCTGTACCACTCTATTTGTTACCTCTTTCCATTATGATTTATAAATACCAAGGACAACTCTTTGAATTCTATTAGTCAGATATGCTTTAAACCAATTTACTAAAACTTCATTTTCACAATATGCTTTTAATTTTATTAACAATCTTTTGTGTGTAACTGTATCAAATGCTTTGGAGAAGTCCAAAAAAGCTATATCAATTGAAAAACCACATTCCAGAGACTGTGTAATTAAATCTAAAGACTCTAGTTAATTTGTGCAACAGTTTTTTCTATGGACAAAGCCGTGCTGCGAATCAGATATTAATTTATTTTCAACAAGATGTTCCATCAAAGTGTCTCTTATTATACTCTCCATTACTTTGCATACAACAGACTTTAATGAAACAGGACAGTAGTTTGTTGCTTTTAATTTGTCACCTTTTTTAAATATAGGGATAATATTTGCACACTGACATAATCTCAGAATTATGCCACTTGAGTAGGATTGATTAAAAATAATTGACAATGGAGTTAAAATGCTATTAGAACATTCCTTTAAAACTCTTGGGTGTACTTTGTCTTTACCAATAGATTTATTAATATTCAATTTACTTAACTTTTTAATAACGGTGTCAATATTTATATACGGATTTGCAATTGGTTTAGGTAATGCTTTATTAAATGTTGCCACATTGTTGTTTTCTTTTTGAAAAACATATAAAACATATATATATA
>NC_061161.1:55655215-55717715 GCF_022113875.1 Hydra vulgaris | reverse complement strand
TTACCAGTTTCATAAGCGACAACGTTCCTGTAATGAAATCAGCGTGGAGGATCATCGAGGAGAAATATCCACACATCTCAGCTAGCGGAAGCGGAGCTCATGGAGTCAACTTGCTTGTACAGGACATAGTGTCTACAATTGAGGCCACAAAAACAGTCAAAGATGCAGAGAAAATCATCAAATACGTGAAAAATCATCACATCGTGAAAGCAAAGTTTGATGAAAGACGAATTGCAGCAAATATTTCTCTTTCATTGTCCATGCCTGTATCTACACGATGGTTTAGTTATTATAAATCAATGAGCAGTCTCCAGCTATCAAAATACGTTCTTATTAAGTTGGTAGACGAAAAAAGTCCATTACTGAAGAAAATTCAAATAAAGAATACATCTGCTGCTGTTATGGCGTTGATAAAATCTAACCCATTTTGGGACCGTCTCTCTAAGCTTGTCAAAAGCATTGAATTTCCTTCCAACGTGATCGGAAAGCTAGAAAGTGATACAGCTCCATTGTCTCTCGTGTATGTATACTTTGGTCAAATGTACCATTCATATATGGACGATAAAGACATACAACAAAAAGTGCAATCTCGCCTCGATTTTCTCTTTACACCATGTATTGGAATTGCTTTCATATTAACGCCCAAAAATGCCGCAGAAGGTTTATATTTGAATGAAGATAAAACCAATTTTATCACTGCTACAGTTGAATTCGCCAATAAGATCAAACCTGAAATTGCTGCCACTGCTGAGGATGAATTGATTGCTTATATAGGAGAAATTTCTGTGCTGCCTGAGAGAAGAAAGGAAACAATATTCAAGATGAACTCGCAAAATTATTGGAACATTATCGGTCGCGATAAATATCCTGCTCTTTATGAAATTGCTAAGCCTATTAACGAAATGATCTGCTCATCGGCTACAGTAGAAAGAGCTTGGTTGACCTTTCGATTTATTCACTCGCGACTAAGAAATCGTCTTATGAATGAGAGAGTTGAAAAGCTAGTATTCTTGTATACCAATAGCGTGCTGATGGACACAAATGACAAGACTGATTACATTCTTGAAGAAGGTGCAATTCTCAATGAAATTGAATGTCAAGAAATCACCGAATAGGCGCCAGCATTATATATTTTTATTACTGTAAGAATCTTTGAAAACTGCTATTGTTACTAATCACTGAATTTATAATAAAGTTAAAAGATTACTTAAAACATTTTTTAAGTTTGAAACTTTTTTTGTTGATTTCAATAAATCGTCAGTAATAATAATATCTGCGCAGATCTGCGCCGAGAGACGAACCTTAGTATATTTTAGCAGTAATAATAAATTTTGTTGGCGCCGACGTCTGCGCAGACAAATTACAATGTCTGCGCAGATCTGCGCTGACAGTGCGAACCCTTATACATATATATATATATATATATATATATATATGTATATATATATATATATATTTATTAGGGTTTGCACTGTCGGCGCAGACATGCGCAGATCTGTGCAGACATTGTAATTTGTCTGGGCAGACGTATTAGTGCATATATCTTTGCGAGAGTGCTTAATGAATTAAAGTAAATTAAAATGATTTAAATTAAAACAGAGCTGTGTTTACATATATTATTTATAAATAAAACTGCATATTTTTCACAACTATTAATTTCATGCTAAATGCAATCATCAGGTGTAAATATATTTTTTTTTTCGTAAAAATAATAAATCTGTACAAAAGAAAATGAGTTCAAAAATCTAATCTTTTGGTTTGTGGTTGTCCAGCAAAAACTTGTTCTCATGGCGACATTTAGATATTAGTTTGTTTTTTTTGTTTAATAATTCTTGAGGCTTTTTATACAATAAAATAATTAGTTTTTCGTATAAGCATAACAAACATTTTTTAGTTATGTTGTTGTACGCGGGGGCATATTTTATGATGGACCATTTTAAATTGGGTGTTGTGTTTGTTTTATTTTGTGTATCCCATATATATTTAGAAAGCGTGGTTGCATTTGTGAGTTTTTTATTTTTGAAGGATTGCTTGTAATTCGCCCATCTAGTTTTTCACATGCCCTTTGTTGAACCAATGTATGTTTTGTCGGATGTGTTTGGGAATGATGCAATGCACTTATAAATTACATTTGTTTTTCTGCAATTTCCGTTCATAGGCAGATTTTGCTTAGTTTACAATTGCAAGCTAAAGTGGCCGTTGGGTTCATCGAAATAATTTTATTGTTGTGGTTCTTTATAATTTTTGCTATGTTGCTTGTACAGCTGTAGCTGACTTTTGTTATATATATATATATATATATATATATATATATGTATATATATATATATATATATATATATATATATATATATATATATATATATATATATATATATATATATATATGTATATATATATATATATATATATATATATATGTATATATATATATATATATATATATATATATATATATATATATATATATATATATATATATATATATATATATATATATATATATATATATATATATATATATATATATATATATATATATATATATATATATATAATTGCTGCCCTAACCCAAAATCTTAAACAATGTAACAGCAATCCTTGCATACTCTCCCTATTTAGTCAACCAATGTATGTACTGAAGCCCCTGACTGCCCTCTATTTTAGAATCATGTCAGACTAATAAGCATCAAAGCATGTATTTGGGAATGATGCAATGCACTTATAAATTACATTTGTTTTTATATATATATATATATATATATATATATATATATATATATATATATATATATATATATATATATATATATATATATATATGTATATGTATATGTATATATATATATATATGTGTGTGTGTGTGTATATATATATACATACATATATATATATATGTACAATAGCGTGCAAAAGTAACCGGACAAGCACATAACTTGAGACAACTTTTGAATGAAAAGTCCAATTTCTTTCAAATTTTCACTGGAATGTCAAAAAATAGGTAACAATTCTAAAAACAAATGAATTTTTACTAAATCTAAGCAATATAATCTTAAAAGTTCATTTTATTGAAATATGCATGTGCAAAAGTTTCCCGGCAGAACTAAAATAATAAAATTGCAATACTTTTGTTGGTTTTTATTTAATGTTTAAAAACGGTTAATAAAGCATAAAGTATTTTTAATTAAAAAAAAGATTGTTTTGATAATAAATTTTAAAAATGACTAAGCGAAAATATACAAGTTAAGTTGTCAAAGAAGCGGTATTGCATCCAGTTGGACAAGGCAGAACTACAAGAGACATAGCTGATCAGTTTGATATAGGAAAAGTCAACAGTAGCAGATATATATAAAAGATATAAGGAAAGAAATAAAAATAGAATCTCTCCAAAATCAGGAAGGCCTCGAATAACATCTGAGAGAGAAGATAAAATTTGCCGCAAAAAATGATCCACGCAAAAATGCTGTCTTGTTAAATGCCGAAATGAAAAATTTTAAAAGATAAATTGTAGTGTTGGCACAACTAAGTGTTTGAGGTCTGCAAATCTATTTGGAAGAAATCCTGCAAAGAAACCTTTTATTTCCATGAAGAATTGAAAAGCATTAAGATTTGCTAAGGAACATTTGAATTGGTCAAGTGAACAATGGTCGAAAGTACTTTTTAGTGATGAATCTAAGTTTATGTTATTTGGATTTGATGGTGTTAGATATGTTCGTCGACTAAAAAGCCATAGAAACGATCCTAAATACCAGCTACCAGCAGGGGTGAAAACGTTATGGTCTGGGGTTGCTTCAATAGAGATTGTGTCGGTCCTATCTATTTGATTGATGGCATAATGGACAAAAATATGTACAAGGATGTTATTAAGGATGTTATGCTACCACATGCTAAAGACAAAATGCCTCGAGGATGGATATTTCAGCAGGACAATGACCCAAAGCACTTCAACCCTTGTGAAAGACTTTTTCAAGATCAAAAAAATTCGATTAGTGGAATGGCCTTTGCAAAGTTCTGATCTTAATCCTATTGAACATCCATCTAATGTTCCATCTAATGGAAACCTTGATCGAAAAATTTCAGGTTGTAAACTAACAAATAAACAAAATCTGAAACAAGCATGGGAAAAAATCAACAATAATGTGATTGTGAAGCTGGTGGACTAAATGCCTTGTTGCTGTCAAGTAGTAATCAATGCCAAGAGTTTCCCGACGAACTATTAAAGAAATTTACTTCAAATTACAACATTTTTAATTTAAAAAATGTTTAAAAAAAAAACTACTCCAAGTATTTTTTTCTGTCTGGATATTTTTACACGCGCATATTTAAATAAAATGAATTTTTAAAATTATATTGCTTAGATTTAGTAAAAGTTCATTAATTTTTACAGTTGTTATCAATTTTTTGGCATTCAAGTGAAAATTTAAAATAAATTGGACTTTTCATTTAAAAGTTATCTCCAGTTATGCGCTTGTCCAGTTACTTTTGCAGGCTACTGTTTATATATATATATATATATGTGTGTGTGTGTGCGTGTGTGTGTGTGTGTGCGTTTATGTATATATAAGTGCACACGTGTGTGTGTGTCCATATTTATAAATTGTTGCAATTTTCGTTCAATCCTCAAAACATATTTAATAAAAACTGTCAACATGATTTTAATAAATTTTTATATATTTAATAAAATAAAGTGCAAAAAAAAAGTTTTTTAATTTTTTTAATAAGGGTAACACAAAGATAAAAAAAAATTATATATTTAATTACATAAGTTTTTTTAAATATTTAGAAAAACTCGAAGTTTTTAGATCCAAGTATGTTTCGTTTATTCAGAGCAGCAAGAGTGATGAAACTTCTTCGAAAAGGAACCAACATTCGGATCATGCTGTGGACGTTTCTTCAATCTTTTAAAGTCCGTGTTTTTAAGATACATTATTACTTTTATTGAAAATTTTTAAATTTTTTATAAATTCCCAAAATTTAATACTATATATATAATAAGACTACTATAAATTTTATACTGTTTTTTATACTAATACTTTTTATACTTTTGTATTAAATTTTTTTATACTAATTTAATAATAAAAAAATTTAATACAAAAGTTGATAGTTTTAATAATGACAGTAATCTTTTGAATTTTGTCAACATGCTTTCATTATTACAAAAATTATTTTCAAGTAACTACCATTATGCATGTGGTAATGGTGTAGTGGTTGAGCTTTGTAAGTTAGTTGTATAAAGTTAAAACCCACTAGATCAAAATTAAAACTTAATTTTAAATTTTTGTTCTGTGTGTTAGGCTTTGCCCTATGTAACTGGCTTAATTCTACTTATGTCATATGTTTATGCTGTAATCGGGATGCAGGTAGTTGTTTCATGATATTTTAAATAGTTTCTATATTTTTAATGTAATAAGATGTAGGTTGGTTATTTTTTGTTTCAGTTGTGTTAGGAATGCAGTCATTTTTTTAATTAGTTTTTTTTTCATTTATGATTGTATTCTTCATTTGTTTTGTTTTTTAATATTTTTAGCTTTTTGGCAATATTGCTTTAGATGGTAATGTTTTTCATGATAAGAATAACTTTCGCAATGTTTATCGAGCATTACTTCTATTATTTAGGTAATTTTTGATTTGTGTAATAAATGATAGTTAGTGCAAAGGAAAACTTTTTTTAACTTTTATAAGCACAAAACACCTCTTCCCTAAAACATCCATAAAAAACTTACTCCACAATAATGAAAAATTACACCATAAATTTGCAATATACTTATAGTTGTCAATTTTTCTTACTAATAGTGGTATCAACATACAGCTTTTTCATAAATTTATATTACTGGAGTTTCAGAGAATTCTTTTAATAATATCTTAGAGTATGATAATGAATGCAAAATCAATTTTTGCTTTTAAGTTTTTTAATTAGTTTTTACCTGGCGTGTTAATAAATTGTAAAAACTTTCAACATTTATATGATAATAACTATTTAATGATGTCTAATACTACCTATCTATTGATGTCTTCGGATGATATTTATTTGATGATATACCTGTTTAAGTAAACAAATGATATTTAGATTTATATATTTAGTATAATATAAAGTAAACAAATAATATTTAGATGTTCTTCAATATTTAGATTTATGTTCTTCAATAACTTTTAGTTTTAAAAAATAGAAATCTGTCAACTCTTTGTTTTAAATTAACAATTAATGTTCAACACTTTATAATTTCTTATTGTAAAATTTTAAACTTCTATAATAAAAAAAACCTATAAACTTTTTTCTCTAAGTTTTTATTAGGTTTTTATGAAATTTTTGGTCCAGACATCCACACAGGGTTGGATTAAGTAGGGAGGTTGGAGGGAATTTCCCCTGGACCCCTACCATGCCTAAAAATCCTGGGCCCCTCTAAAAATCAAGATGCATTTACATGTAAAACACACAAAAATACAAATTAATAATGACTATTTATTGATTATATCCATTAATTTTACAAAGACAATATAATAAATATGGTAGTCATTTAAAAAAAACAATGTAAACGTTATTTAAACCTTTTATTATTATTTATCAGTAGTAGAGTAATTTATTACAAAAAAAACATTAAATTTCTTGTTTAGATTGAGTCATATGTGTTTATTTTATATAAGTTCAGGGCTTATATAAAACATATACGCAATATATACACGCAAAATAACCTGCTAATGACGGATTGAACAAGTTGTATTATTCAGTCTTAGAACATCTTTAGGTTACTGGAAGCAACATCTGTTTTCATGAAACATTCAAGTAAAAGAATGAATATGTGGAAGAAACTGGCAGGTTCTGTAGAAGAAAAAGTCAAGAGGTTAGATATGATCCATTATACACAATCAACATCAAAGGATAAAGCTCTGGAAGGTGTAATTGGAAATTATTCTTCATTGCTAGCTGATCGATTTGCTCTTCTGATTTATGTATTTCACCATATATTTACTTATTAATTTGAGACCAAAGTTGCATACGAGTCTTTGAGTATGAAAAACTGTATAAAATTTGAAATGGTATTGACTGCAATTGTTTATTTGCAGATTTTCAATATATGCGTATCTGTTTCAAAATATTTACAAAACGATGGCTTGGATCTTCTAGTTGCCATGAAGATGGTAGAAACCACTTTAAACCACCTCATTGCAGTCCATGAAGAATTTCCTGATATCCTCATGCAAACTGAATTATTTGCAATATTGGCTTATAGTTTCATATCTGAAGCTAACAAAGATATCAAAGAAACATTTGAAATTGAGCTCCCATAAAAAATAACTTGACAAAAAAAGTAAATGTCTGGTAAAAATACAAATAATGAAAGCAGGCAAGAATTTCAGGACCTAGTAAGGGAGTTTAAGGGTAATGTGTTCTATGTTATTGTGGATACTGCCACTACAGCAATCAAAGTTTCAAAGGAAATGATGTTGGTATCTTAAGGCATATTGCTTTTCTGGATCCTCAAAACTTTTAATCTTTGCTTGATTATATTGACAACTATATTTTTTATGATTTAGCCAATTTTGCTGGTATACAGAGAAAAAACTGTGCACAGAGATAACATCATTTGCAACTAATTTCCCATTAGTTAGTAGGGCTGATGAAACTGAATCAGAGAAATGCTCCTCCAAAAAAAACTGAAAACAGATGTTTGAGTTACGTTCTTCATTTTCTCCATTGCCACAATTTATATTGTTCTGCATATTCTAATATGAATGTTGCATATAATATGGCATTATGTCTTCCTTGCACACAAGTCAAGTGTGAGCAAGCTTTTTCGAAGTTGAAGATTGTAAATAATTGCCTTTGTAGTCTTTTCGGTGAAGAGCACCTCAAATCACTTATTTTAACGAATTTCGATAATGACATAAGAATTGATTTCAATGAGGTCGTCCACAGTTAGGCAAAATCATCAAAACTTTTTACTGATTACTTGTTATAATATAATACTGCAAATGCATATTTCTTTATAAGTAATCGAAAATAAACTTATATTTTTCCTAATACTGATAAAGTTATTGGGAAAAACCATTTTAGAATAGCGATTAGGGATTGTAAACTTACCAACTTTTTAATTTACTGGTAATTTGGTAAATAAAAATTGTAATACTGGTAAATCGGTAAATTACCGATAAACTTTATATATCAATAAATCAATACAACTTTTATAAAATATCATTTTTCAAAAAGTAGCTTCGTAGAAAGCTTAAACTATTCAATGTTTTGTCTCCTAACCGAGATCTAATATTTATACAAAATAATCCAGTTCCTGAAAATACTCTTTCAGGTTCAACACTTATTGGACTTCCCCTGTATATTTTCTTGTCCAACTCTTTTTTTATAATTTCTTTTAGACCTTTTATGTTACTTTCTTGTAAAAGCGTACTCCCTTTATTCTTGTCCGTTTGTTTTTTAAAAAAAAGATGAAGTTTTTTGTTCATAGAAAAATCAGTATTTGGTTTAACAGTAATAAGGTTGTTATTTAAATCCAAATCTGATTCATTTAGGTGTCTTTAAATACTCTCACCAGGTTTCGCATTATTGTATAAAATATTTTCTACTATGTCAATAATAGTTTTAATAATTACGGCTTTACTGCTGATATTAAAAATGCCATAATTGTCTTTAACAGAAATAATATCATTAGGGTCTGTTATATAGTGTATCAACATTTGGTTACTTAACTCGTCTAACATAAATTTTAATGTAAGATTGTCTACATATACTATTTTCAGTGCAGAGTGTTTTAATGGCCAACCTAATACGTTGCAAGCTTGATATTATATTTAAAAGTAATTTTACTTCACTTTCATTAAAATCAATGTCAATTTTTAAATCTATCAAACTTTTTCAAACAGCATCTTTAATTTTTGAAAATCTTTCCAGCATGCTTAATAAACTACTCCATCTAGTTTTACAGTCTAAAATTAAAGAAAGTTCTTTTCCGGCAGTTTTTTTAACATATTTTTGCAGTAGTTTATTATTTTTACAAAATTTGTTGAAAGGAATGCCATCTTGTGCAATTATTCTTGAAAGTACAGCTTCAAGAGAATCATCTCTTTTTTGATAAAAAAAAGTAGTTTTCGATGCTATTGTAACTGCCGGTTCTTTTGCGCTTTCTTTTTTTTTTTTAAATAAATTAGAGTCATTAAGTTTACTCAAGCGTTATGTTCAAACAAAAGAGTGCTTTACACTTTTATATTTTTAATTTTTAATCTATCAACAAGAAAATGAATAACTTATTTAATATTTATAGTAACTTCTTTATTAGGTAAAAGTATTCAGCAATTAGAAATTAAAACAATCCTTACATAGCAAAGATCTTGATTTACCAGTAAATTACGAAAATTTACCGGTAAAAAACTTGATTCAAATTTAGGTAGTTATCGGTAAACCGATAACCAGTATTACAATCCCTATTGGCTATAATATGCATAAAATATAGTGGTGTGATGCTGCAATTTGGAAATTAAAAAATTATTTTTAAAACCTTACATATGGATTTATTTTTTTAAACGTGCTGAATTAATTGATGTGATTAAGGGTTTAATTTATTTTTGCTAAGTATTTTGCTACCATGAGGACCCCATCTATATATCACCTCTCGGGCCCTTTAAACCCTGCATCCACAGTTTATTATGACCCTCGCCCTGTTGAATAATTATGTTGAAAATAAAAGTTTGAATATAAAATCTTATTTCATATAAGAAAAAAAGTTGTTTCTTTAATGTGCGTTAAACTGGCAGACTTAACTACCTGAATTACCTGAATTACCTGAAAACATAAATAAGCTAAGCATCTCTATTGTGACATGCGCAAAACTTTCTATGGCTGTTATGTTTATTGAAATTTTAAGTGTTTTTAAAAACTCTCTCCCTTTTGTTTGTTTTAGTATATAATATGTTTATATATGTTATGTATATAACATAAAAAAATTGGAAAGGATTAAAAAAAAAAAAAGGTGCCGGTGGATGGATTTTAACCACCGTGCTTTGTTTCAGAAACTCTGCAAGCTAACCACTTCGACCACATACCCATGTTATCTGTCTAAAAAATCTGTCAAAAAATATTTTTTAAACTATTTATTGAACAAAAGGCATTTTAAAAACGCAAAAAAGCTTTTTAAAAACTCTTTATTCTATATATGTTATGTATAAATATTTATGAAACTTCAAAACTGTTTTATTTCATTATTAATTTCTATGTTAATGAATGGCAACCCTCTCACTGAATCATCTACTTTATGTCTTTTTGGATTATTGTTCACTACTAATCATACATTTCTCGGAAACCATACATACAATCCATTGCTAAAATAACAAATGCTAAGGTTGTTTCATTTTTATTTTCTACCACTATAAAACTCTTATTTGCCCCTGTATAGAATACTGTTGTCATATTTGGGCTGGTTTTTCTAATGGTGCACTTTTTCTTCTAGACAAGATCAAAAAACGCATTGTAAATAGAGTTGGAACCACTCTATTGTCGAGATTTGAGCCTCTCTCCAGTAGTGGTAAATGTACATCTCTTACTCAGTTCTATAAATACTATCATGGTTGCTGCTCAAAGGGCCTATCATCTCTAGTTGCATCAACTGAAACTAATTCTTGCTTGACTTATTATTCAGCAAAGGTTTTTACTGGATCTGTCTCTTCATGCTCTAAAAACTTTTTTTTGTCTAGTTTTTTCCCTGCACTTTATCTATTAGGAACTCTCTTCCATCTTTATGTTATCCTGACTCACACAACCTACAACCATTTAAGTTGCCTGTCCATTGTTATCTTGCTCTACAATCTTCATTTTTTTTCTTTCAGTAACTTCCTTCTCTAATAGTGGTTGCTCACAGCCTGGTTGGAAGCAAAGATGTTAAAGCAAAAAAAAAACATGAGATTATAACAGAGTGACCAATAATTTTACATTAATTAATCTGTTTTAAAACTTAAATGCATTTTTCAAATATTAATATCATTCCTTTATTTAAAATCTACCAATACTTCAGTACTTCTCTGGGTAAATTTTTATAAAGAAACATCTTTTTAAAATTGAAATTTGTAACTTTTACAAACCATTGGTCTCGCTAAAATAATCTACTATTTATATAAGTATTTGAATACTAGTTTTGTTTATTTTTAAAGCATATGATTTTTTCAGAAAAAGAAGAAAAAAATTATGAAAGAAAATATTGCTACCTCATAATGAACCCTAAGTCAATGTAGCGGTGCTCTTTTGTGGTGGCAAGCTATAAGATAGTTGATGTATGTACTGAAGCGCCCGGCAGCATGCTATTTTAGTGTAACATCACTGTGTTTTTATAGTTTTATATATTTATATATATATACATATATATATATATATATATATATATATATATATATATATATATATATATATATATACATATATATATAAATATATATATATATATATATATATATATATATATATATATATATATATATATATATATATATATATATATATATATATATATATATATATATATATATATATATATATATATATATTAAAAATTAGTAGAAAATCACTTAACAAAAATATTTTTTTATTTTACACTATGCTTCATCAACAAAGACTCATCAGAAAATTTCTGAGTCTTTGTTGATGAAACACAGTGTAAAATGAATTGTTAAATGTTATCTCTGTTATCTTAAGAACATTGAGCACTCTATTTTGTAGAATACATTTTTAAAATTGTTTAAATAAGTATATATATATATATATATATATATATATATATATATATATATATATATATATATATATATATATATATATATATATATATATATATATATATATATATATATATATATATATATATATATATGTATATATATATATATATATATATAATATCTTATATATACATACATATATATAAATATATATATGTATATATATATATATATATATATATATATATATATATATATATATATATATATATATATATATATATATATGCATATACACATATATACATATATATACATATATATATATTTTATATATATATATACATATATATATATTTTATATATATATATACATATATATATATATATATATATATATATATATATATATATATATATATTATTGTATATTTTAAATTAGGTGTTCTACTGGTGACAATTGGAGTGCTATTATGTATGCATGTTATGCTTCAGCTAAGTGTGATGATATTTATACATTAAAAACTAAAAATATTGCATGTGGTCATACTGGTTTGGCTATATTGTATTTTACATCATACATATTTTTCTGTATGTTTCTTGTAAGTACTGTTTTTGTGTGTGATGTTCTTTTAAATTAGAAATAGTTTTATTTAATTGTATTTTAATGCATTTGTGTAGTTTTTTTTTTTTATTTTAATTTTTTTTTTTTTCACTTACAACTAATAATTAGAGCATTTTTTTATTACACTCTATAATTTCTTTTTATTACACTCTATAATTTCTTTTTATTACACTCTATAATTCCTTTTTATTACACTCTATAATTTCTTTTTATTACACTCTATAATTTCTTTTTATTACACTCAAACAAAACAAACTAATATTTAGAGCATTTTTTTATTACACTCTATAATTTCTTTTTATTACACTCTATAATTTCTTTTTATTACACTCTATAATTTCTTTTTATTACACTCTATAATTTCTTTTTATTACACTCTATAATTTCTTTTTATTACACTCTATAATTTCTTTTTATTACACTCTATAATTTCTTTTTATTACACTCTATAATTTCTTTTTATTACACTCTATAATTTCTTTTTATTACACTCTATAATTTCTTTTTATTACACTCTATAATTTCTTTTTATTACACTCTATAATTTCTTTTTATTACACTCTATAATTTCTTTTTATTACACTCTATAATTTCTTTTTATTACACTCTATAATTTCTTTTTATTACACTCTATAATTTCTTTTAGTAACTAAATCTTAAGATTGTAAATGTTTTTGTTCATTTTATATTTATTGTATACTTTTTTTTCTTGTCAGTAATTCTACATCATCTCATCAAATTTCTCCAAGTTTTTAAATCTTTTTAGATTTTATTGAAATCAAAGATATTATTGAAAAAGTTAGAGGAGAGCCTAATTAAAATTTAAAATTTTAAAAATTTGAAAAAATCAATTTTTTTCATAAACAAAACTTTTATAGAAACTTTTAAGAAAAATTATAAGTAGTTGCCTGGGTCTTGATGGCTGTGACATAGAGAATTAAATATCAGATAATAAGTAAATGAATAAGGAAAAATTCATACTCAATTACTTGATATCTCAAGCTTTTCTATATTTTTTTTAAACAAATACTTTGGTAACACTCCATTTTTTAAATTTCAATTTTTAAGATTTTTTTTGTTTTTTTTTTTAATTTGAATTTTTGAAGAGTATTCAATTGAAAAATTATTTAATTGTTTCTATCAAGCATAAAAACATGGCTTTTGTTAAATAAGGATTTACTAACAAATCTATAATAAAAATTGCAAGGTCTAGAAAAGTTTGTTTAAAAAAGAGGTTGCACCAAACTATAGTTTCCAAAAAACACCATATTAAATTGTAATAAGAAAAAAAACATATTATTGACCTCACTGAAATAAAATGGCACAAAATCTAAACAGGAGAAATTTTGCACTACAAATTTTGAAAACGTAGAAAAGGCCATATTCACATGGTTCATTGCAAAGAGAACATAACAAATACTATTTGATGGTATGGTACTGGAAAAAAAATACACTAAAATTCAAAAAAAACATTGAGAAAGTTTTAGTTTAAAACATCTTATTGTTGGTTTTATAATTGGAAAAAAAGGTTCTGTTTTACTTTTGTTTGATTTAAATTTAAACAAGTGTTTATGCGTCAGCAATGAATTTTTTAAATGTGTGCTTCAAGTTGGAATTTGATTTTTCTGCTTCTATTTTTAGGAATGACATCATCTTTATAACCATTTCCTGGTAAATTATCTCTGTAGCAAATGGTATGACTGTTTCATTGCACAGATTGGAATCTGCTAAAAAAAGTTTGAAGTTGTGCCTCTGTATCAAGGTTGTCAATAAAAATAAATCCCTGTCAAATTTCGATCCTTTAAGCAACAATAGATATTTTTTCTTAGAAATCTATTAATTAATAAATTAATACATCTTAATTTAAGAGTAAACTTTAGTTTAAAAAAAACATGTAGCATCAGGTTGTCCACTCAAAATTTAAAAAAAAATTCCAGCACTTATTACTTCATTTTAAAATGTTTTTCAACGATTTTTGTCTAAAAACCTGTATCTTTTTTGAGAATCTAAAAAATACTTAAATTCCACCATTAATAATATTTCCAAAACAATACAAAAATTGTCTCAATGACAACCACTTTACTTATAAACATAAAATTATGTTATCTAAAAATAATTACTGAATACTATATTCATTTGTGTACAACAACTTAATCCTGTAATAAATTAAAAAAACATTAAGACTATGAATACAACACCATTGAGAAATATATATTAAAAAAAAGACAACAAAAGCAAGTACTTGATACATTTTTTTTAATGTAACAGTTTTCAGAATTGCTAAACCAAATTAAACTTAATGATATTCAGAAAAGTCAGTCATAACAATGACTAAAACACAAATTTTTTCATTTTTAACATACTGTTAAGCAGTTAACTTAAAAAAGCTAAAAAAACAAAACAAAATAATCTTGACAACTAACAAAAAATATTGAAAATAAAAAACTGTAGACCAAGTATCTAGTTTATTATATCAAAAAAACTCTTATGGAAGGCACAATCGTTTACATACAAAGCGTTTTTCATTCTAGTTAAGAGAAATAAATTTCAAAATTTTTCAATAAATCACAAAATAAAATAAAATTGTGGAAGGGGAAACAACTTAAGATAATAATAACAATAAGATGAATTAAAATAAGACAGTTTCACACCATTTGTTAATAAGAAATTAACTTTTTTGTTTTCTTTTTTTTAAGTTTACAATTTGTATTTCTATAAACTTAACCTTTTGTTTCAATACTTTTTCTTTTTAATTCAATTCTTTCTAAACATAACAGGTCACTTTTTTTTCTGCAAATTCCATACACTCTGTATCCTCGTTTTTCATTTCTGTAACAATGAGGCTTGCAGTGGTTAGATCATGGTCATGGTCGAAAGACTTATCATTTCTAGTTCCATCAACTAAAACTCATTCTTGCCATTTAACTTTCATTCTTTTATTCTTATTTTTTATTAAACTTTTGTTCGCTTTTTTTTTCTTTCACTTCATTCTATTGAAACTCTCTTCCATCTTTATATTTTTTGGGGATATTTGTTTTTTATTTGCAAATTTATTTAAGCAACAAGGAAGCATTAGTTTACAATCTCGGTATTAGAGAATTGTTTCATATGTTTACCAAATGTATGCAACTAATTCCATTTGTAATTCCATTTAATGCAGTAATCACTTTTTGTGTTTATATTAAGAAAAACCTCCTGCAGAAATTAAATTTTAAAGTTCTAAATGCCTTTTTATCAAGCCACACAAAAATAGTTTTTTAGGCTACATATGTAGTTTAGTAAGGGGTCATCCACAAATTATGTCACGCAATTTTTGACCGTTTTAGACTCCCCTCCCCCTCCTCACAAAACCATTAGCCACTCTTTCCCCCCCCCCCTGCCCTTTAAAACATGGCGTAATATATGGACAACATCTAAGCCAAATATGTGGCTTGGTAGACCGCATATTTTAATTTTTTTCTAAACAAGGCTGCAAGCAAATACTATTAAGTTAGTAGTTGGTAAAACAAAAAATAGAGTTAAAGAACAAGAAAATGGTTGACAGAAGACTTGAAAAGTTGTTGAAGTCAGGAAAACATGAAAATGAGAGTTTCAAAAGATTAAAGTGCAAAAGGAAGAAGACTAGATGGATAAAGTTTTTTAGAGCATGCAGGGACAGATACCATAAAAGGATGTGATTTGCTATATGGCAAGTAAAGCAAGAATGAGTTTTGGTTAATAGAACTAAAGATGATAGCTCCATTAAGCAGTGACCATGATAGTATTTGTTAAAAAGAGCAAGAGATGCATCTTTATGGATTTGGGAGAGAGGCTCAAGTTTTGCAGATGAAGCACACCTAACTACGCTTACAAAGCATTTTGAAAAAATTGGAACCATAGATGCCATTTTCCAACAGGCAGGAAGACAAGATTCAGTCAAGCACTTACTAAATAGTTTAGAGAGAATTGAAGAGACTTTTTCAAAATTATGATACGAATGTTGTCTGGACCAGTAAGACTATGACAGGAATGTTTTCTGGATATAGTAAACTGAGATATAATAAACAGGGTTTTCTGGATATAGTAAACTGTACCAAATAACACTTTTTTACATTGATTTCTTGCAATAATAAATAGGGGTTTGTTCTTAAGTGAGTTGTTCTTTTGAAGAAGTTGAAAAAATGGTTACGGTTAAATATTAATTGCACAAGATGGTAAAAACCATGGTGTAGAATGAGGCTTGAATTGGAACTGACAAGGCAGAAAGCTTCCATACCTGTCTGGATCCAGGATGCTCTTATATCAGCAGAGAGAGAAAAGACATCAGCCCAAGGACCATCACAAAGAAAACCACAAAAAAATTCCAGTCAGCTTTAGGGTAGTAGTTAGTAGTGAGATAATATGATGAGACTGAAAAAGAAGTATGAGATGAAAGAATTATAGTGATTATTGCATGGTCCAAACCACCTAAAGGAAAATAAAGAGAAGCTGAACTAAGCTAGGAAGACAAAGCACAAATCAAAGAGTGAAGGTATGTGATTAGGTTTGTCTAAAAGTCTAGTTACAAAGTTAACTATCACAGTAACAGATTAAAAAAATACAGAATTTTTTATCAGCAGCATCAGTGGTGTTAAAACCATTCAGTGTGATGAGCACTAAAGTCACCAATAACAACAATATTGACAGAGGGGTAAAGAGAAAGGGATCAATTTGATCAGAACTTACATTTAAAAGAATCTTGACAAGAAGGAGAATGATAAAGAATAAAAAAAAGGCGATAGAGTGAAGAAATGTTACATAAAAGCACATAAAAGAATGGTTAGAGGATCAATACTACCATCAATACTGAGATTGAAAGAAAAGAAAGAAAAAAAAACAGGTAAGTCTGGTGAATTTTGCAAAAGATTTAATAGAAAGTTACTTCGAGAACCAGGAAATTTAGTGAAAGATATATTTAAACTGTTTAGTGGTGGTGATGGTTTTTTATGCTTAATATTTTTGGTTACTTTATAGTTTTCTTGCTTAACAGTAAGTTTGAAACCATAAAATTATAAAGATGTCTATTTAGAGAACAGCACACTAAATCACTAGGATACCAATAATATTATATATAAAAATATATATAACATATATAGTTTATTTATATATAGTTTGTATATATATCTTATATGTAAATACTTAAACATATATACCTTGGTAGGCCACATGTAGCCTGGTATTTCACATATAGCCGCTTAGCAAAAGGTTGAAAATCTCTTTAGAAACAAAAGGTTTTAAAATTTGTGATTAAACTTATTTTTTATAATTTTTTCATTAATTAAATTTTTTAGCTCTTAAATCTGTTTGTCGCAGTAATCATGGATAACTTTGAGTATTTAACGCGTGATACCTCCATACTTGGGCCACATCACATAGATGAGTTTATTAGATGCTGGTCTGAATTTGATCCACAAGCATCGTATGTATTTATGCTAATAATTTACATAGTTATACTATACAACTTTTTTCAAGTCTTTTTAATTTAAAACTAAAAATATTTAGAGGAACAATCTCTCATGATAAACTTTATGGAATGATGTGTTATTTATCTCCCCCAATTGGTTTTGGACACAAATGTCCTAAAGTTGTTGCTTACAAGGTGTTTAATGTTTGTTTTTTTATTTTATTACACTTTAATATAATTGAACAGTTATTTTTTTTATACATAAATTAATTTATATATATTACATATTAGTTTTTTATTTTTTTTATTTATACAGAATTATGTAATAATTTTAGTACTTGCATTAATTTTTTTTGTTTGTTTATTATTATGCTGTTATTTTATACTTTTTATCAACAGTTTAAAATTAGCTAGATTCTACTAATGTTAATTAGGAATTTACGTTTTAGTTTTGTAATCTAATTTTAATAATTTTAATTTTTTTTTCTTTGTATAGCGACTCATTCGCATGAATATGCCTGTTAATCCTGATGGAACTGTGTCGTTTTATACTACCTTACTTTCTCTTGTTCGTCTTAGTTTGGACATTTGTACTAAAGGAGACAGCTTTGAATCTGATAAAGAACTAAAAACAACAATTAAATTTTTATGGCCGAAAATTAAAAATCTTCAAAAGTTTTTTCCTAACTCAACAGGTTTCTCATTATTTTTAGTTATACTTTTAGTTTTATTTTAAGTTTTAAAACTATAAATTAAATTTTTTATTTTATAAAAAAATAACTAACTATGAGTTATGCAGTTAAGAATTTGAATTATCAAGTCTATCTTTGAAGGTATTATTTCTGCAACAATTAAATGGAGTGAATTAATTGGTAGTTTTAAAACAAAGGTGCATCAGTGCTCATGATTTTGTTAGATTTTTTTTTATGTTTGATGCCTTTTCTGATGTTTTTATTTTTTTATGGTTTTTCTTGAAGTAATTATCGGATTGTCGAAACAAAATAAGATAGTAAAAATTAGACACCTAAAAATAGCATAAAATCTAAAAAATGAAACATAAACATTAAAACATTAATAATGCAACAAAATAATTAATTTATAAAAGTTTTGAATATTTTTATTTCTTGAATAATTGAAATTTTTTTATGGGTAATATTTTAATTGTGGGTAATATTTTAATTGTAAAAATTAGTGTAACTTTTTTCTGGTTTTCATAATCATTGTTATTAATTTTTAATTCACTTAATTTTCATTTTATGAACTAAATGTTGTGTTCATGTGGTAGTAGATTATTAGTAGAACTTTCAGCTCAAAATCGAGAGTTTAGAGGTTCAAATCCATCATTTGCCTATGGAAGCATTTAAGCTGTTTCTCTGCAAAGAAACGTTTGGGTCGTGTTTTTTAGATTAGGGTCAAGAGAGTTATGAATTTAAAAAAAAATTCATGTTATTTTTGAAGTGGCAACCTATGAATCTTTAGGAAGTTTTTCAAATTATTTAATTAATAATTTACATTCTTTAGATGAACATCAAATGACAGTTGGCAAAATATTCTGTATAAAGCTGCTTGTCATGAAATTTAGAAAGTCTCGGGAAAAAAATACTGAAGAATCCTCAGATTCAGAACCAGTAAGTTCGAATATTGATAGTTTACTGTTTTAACCAAAAAAAGTTATATTGTTTGAAAGCTAGTATTTTATGTAAAATTTCTTTTAAAAGAAAAAAAAAATGATTTGCATTGGTAGCTTTATTTTGTTGCTGCAAAACAAGACTTAAATCTATTTTTGCTGTTCTGAGAAAAAGACATTAAAAGTTGTTAATTTATCACTGCGTTTGATCTTCTTAATTCAACCAAATTGTTTTTAAAATGCTTATAGAATTTTTATCTTAATATAACAAATAAAAAATTAAAAAATTAAGTTTATGAGTAGCAAATGGACTTGTTATCTTAAATCTATATAAAATAAGATAATCTTAAATCTATATAAAATATGAAAAAATTTTACAAATTAAATTGCCGCTGCAAGACAAGATCATCTTATGTCCATTTTGGCTGCTCTGAGAAAAAGACATTTAAAGTTTAAAATTTAATTACTGCTTTTGGTTTTTTTGAATAAATCTACTTGTTTTTAGTTATTTATTATATGTATTAAGTATTTTGAACTAAAAAAGTTTTTTTTTTTGCTAAAAAATGAACTTAGGATAGTTTTTTTTTGCAGCTACAATTTTTTTTAATGATTTTTTTCAGGACATAAGTTATTTAAATTTTACTCATAGTTGCAAAAGTTGAATCAAATTTTGGTTCCATATTTTGTGTTATGAATTTTGTGCACCTAAGGAGTATTTTAAACCAAAAAAGTCTATTTTGCCAAAAATGGACTTAAAATAGTTTTGCTTTGCAGCAAAAATTTTGTATAAATATTTTTTTCCTTTTTTTTTTTTTTTGATTGAACTAATTTATGATTTAAAAAAGTGTACTTTTTTTAGAGCTCTTCACATAATGTAATACATCGACTTCAATCACTGATTCCTGGATTCAAAAGCCAAAAATCTTCACATTCCAATCAAATCACAGAACTTCCAAATTATACAAATGATCCTTCTGAAAACTTAACTAAGTACTTTGATTTCATGTAAATTTTTTTAACCTTTTAAAAAATATTTATGACACATAAACACTCAGATTTTTATGGCATGTAAACACTCAGATGTACATTTGTAAGCTTTGCATCATTTGGTAAAAATTAAAAAAAAAAAAATATTTCCATTAAAATTGTATAATGACAGAATTATTGTTCAAATAGGTTATTGAATCTTGATAGAATTTTTTTAATCTTATTATCTCCACATGCATTAGATTTTAATCTTATTATCTCCACATGCATTAAAACTTTTAAATAATAACAGCATATTTTATATAAAAAGTTGAATTTACTATTATCATTAGTAAATAAGGTTGAACTATTTAACAATAAAATAAATGTATATCCTAATTTAGTCATTAAAATTAATTTATATTAAACAACCAGCATGTGTAAGACTGGTGGTGGAACTTTAGTTTCATGTAGTTTGAAATATTTTTATTTTTTATTTTGATAGTTCTTTTCATCGTCAAACAAAGCTAGAAAGAAAAAGTAGAATTTTAAATGAAGAACCAAGTAAAAGAAGTTTATCATGGAATAATGTTGCTCCTCATTCACTTTTTTATGAGAATAAAGAAAAAAAGAAAAATATCGTAATTAATTTTTGAATCATTTATATTAATTAATAATAATAATAAAATTAATAAATAGGTTGTTCAGAGATATAACTAAATTAATAAATAGGTTGTTCAGGGATATAACTAAATTAATAAATAGGTTGTTCAGGGATATAACTAAATTGTTGACTAAGATGTAAGATTGTTTTGTTCAAAATTATATTTTATTATTATACAATTTATTTTATTATCATGATAACTTAAATGATTCATATATTAGATATTTGTTGAAGAACAAAAAACATTGTTTCATCTATCCAAGTTGTGTTACTAAATTGTTTTAAATTAAAAATTGAATTAAATGTTAAATTTCTCATAATTCTTATGTAATGGTATCTTTATTATATTAGTATCAAAATAATGGTTTTATCTTATTAAGTTGTTACTTTGTTTCAATAATTTGTATTATATCCATGAATATTTGTTTTTTTAATAATTAATACAATATATGGTGGTGTTCAGTAATATTGTGGCAAAAAAACAAATCTGAGATATTAAAGAAATCTGAGATAATAAAGAAAGACAAATCTGAGATGATAAAGAAATCTGAGATAATAAAGAAAGACAAATCTGAGACGATGAAAAACATTTTAAGTCTTTGTGTCTTTTGTTATTTTATTATCAGATGATATAAACGACTTTTTGAATTTACTGTTATTTTTTATATTGATTTGTTTACACAAAAGTATTTTTTGCTAGTTATACATATACTCATATGGTTGTTCTTCACAAATCTTCATCTTATCAAAATATCAAAATTGAAAACAGACATTTTTGCAGCATTTTTTGATGTTTTACATAACTAACTTAGCTCCATAGATGTGGAGCAAACTCAAAATATATGTATGGTATTATTCAAGTCAAATAAGGATTCTTTGCAAAAAATTACAATGTTTGGAGCCTGGGAACAAAAAAGCCCTAAAATTAAAACATTTCAATCGTCATACTTTAAATTCTTCACCATCCATTGAGTGTTCATAAATAACATTTTTATAATCCAAATGCATAACTACACACTTGTCATTATTAATTTTAAAATGCCAAACCTTTGACATTCAACGGTCTTTTTAAATCTATTGTAATAATTCAGCATCATCTCTATCTTTACCATGCAAATTATTTTTGTATAATCCGCGTAAAGTTTCAAGTTACTTTCAAAGTTTTCTGCTGAGTCATTAATGAGTCATTAATTACAAATAAAATAGCCCCAATCACTCCCAATCCCTATGGCACATTGCTTACAATCTTTCTCCACTCAAAAACTACTTTACCTTGTTAAAAACATTTTCTTTTATCTTTAAAAAAAACTTCAAATCTCATTAGCTGTTTATCAGTGATGCCCTTATTTTTAACAGTATACTGCTGATGCCTTTTTAATTTTTTAATCAGTCTGCTATGAGGTCAAAACAAACAAAAAAAAAATTAATGCAAACTATAATCTAAAACTGTAAGTAGCTTCGTGCATGACTTCACTAATTCATGTTGACAGGGCAAAAGATGATTGTTTTCCATCATATGTTTTATAACTGAGTCACTAATTATGCTCTCAGATTACTTTTACGGTACTTTAGCCAAAGAGATAGGCCAATAGCTTCAAAGATGTAATTTACTTCCATTATAAAAAAGAGGAGTAACAGCCAATCTCCATAGAATAGGTAAAGAACCGCATTGTAATGACTTAGAGAAAATAGTAAATAAAGGTCTGTCTGTTCAGTTATTATGAAAACATGGTTGTATGTATTTGTTCCACACAATCAATCTGAATTTAGTTTATTTAATCTTTTGCAGGCTTGATCATATATAATAGGAAGATACTCAATATCAAGTAATTTTCATCATTTCTCATACCAAACTCAGGGAGTTCTCCTGGCTCTTCACTAAAAAAATACTTATGAAATTTGTTATTTAAATAGGAAATAGGTAATTACCTATTTCTTTCAAATCATTTGTTACAGAGAACATCATTTTTTGTATTGCTAAAACGCTTTAGAGTTTTCTGATTCTTTATATAATGAATTAACATTTTACAATTATTCTTTGACATTTCAATAAGTTGACTTTCATATTTTTCCTAGCTCTATAAAAGTATTTTGTATATATTTACAGAGTATCTGTAGAGTATCTGTAGAGTGTCTGTTTACAGAGTATATTTACAGAGTATTTCATTAAAGAGTGTATAATATATAGAGTGTTATTTCCAGGGTTCCCACCTTAAATACCTTAAATATTTGGAAAAAAAAATCTTCCTTAAAAGGCCTTAAATAACCTTTAAAAGAATTAAATTTTGACTGCTCTCCTTAATTTAATTTTCATTTGATTGCTCTCCTTAATTTCATTTTCAAAGTTGAATTTTTCCAACCAGCTGAGCAATTTAGATATCTTACATCATCTTTATTATTTTTAGACTCTTAAGGCTGCGATCTAAAGATTCTTTATTTAATTTATAAAAGTGAAAGTTTGAACTTATTCAAAACTCGCATTGATAAATATCTAGTGCTATATGATTTGTAATTTATAATTTTATTTATTTACCTAGAATAACTACACAATGTATATGCTGTCAAAGTGAAATTAATTACTATTAGTTTCACTCGTAGTTTTCGAACTACTACAGCTTTCTATTATATTATATTATATTAAATTTTAATTAATAAAATCACCCCAGGAAAAAAAGTTCTATAGAATTTTCTATAAACTTTTGAAACATATGGCCTATAGAAACTCTATAGAATTTCTATAGAATGTCTATTATTTTTTATAGAAATTGCTATAAAACTTTTTTTCTATAAAAAAAAAAATAGAAAAAAAAATTTCTATGGAAATTTTTATAAAAGTTAACATAAATTCTATAGAAATTCAATAGAATTCTATAGAATTTCTATAGGCCATATGCTTAAAAAGTTTATAGAAAATTCTATAGAACTTTCTGGGAATTTGTCAAAGTATATACACTTGGAAAGTAATATGAACGCTTAGTGTTCATGCTTCTTTCTAAAGCGTTCAAATTTTTTTTAATTTTATCAAGTTATTTATAATATATTCATAAAATTATAACTAAAGTAATTTTAAATGTAAAAAAAATGTTTGGATTTCAAATCTTTAAGCATTTGTTATCTCCATAAAAATGCTATCTACTTTTTTTTTTTTTTTTTTTTTACATAATTACTTTCTAAATGGCTTTTTTCTTTTTAGAATTTAAATTCGTTTACATCAATGTTAATTCGTCCATCCAAAAGTTCTTATGTTTTTCTGGAATCAAACGAAATAAACGTTTTACCTGAGTTAAATGTGATAGATGTTTACCCTGGATTAAAAGCAATTGATGCATCTCATGAATCAAAAGTTCGATCATTTGATACTGAAAATTTTTTGTTCAACGAGAATGTATCTGATTTTAAATCAAACAAAATTCGAGAACCAGATGAGAAGGATTCTCTTAGTATTCAAATTCGTTTCAATAATTCGAACACATTATATCAAAATTCAAATTGTAAAAGTATAAAATTTTCTTCTGCTCCTTCTCTTAGCAATACGTTTCAAGCAGGTGATAAAAATTATATTCAGAAACCTTATTTTGATAAAAGTATTCCATTAATTTCTCCTTTATTGTTATCCCCTAATTACTCCGAGGCATCATATAAGACTTCTGCCCAAAACTCTTTGCACATAAATTATAATGGTAATAAAGAGCCAGATCCAGTATTTAAATATCAGTTAAATGGAAAAAATGGTATGAACCATGAAGTCTCTGAGAGAGCTAGAAGTATTTCGGAAACTCAAACAATGGAAACTAAAGACTCGAATTACATTAGGTATAGCTACGGTAGTTTACGAGATAAACGAGAAAGTTCTAAAAGTTTTAGATTCAGCTCATAAAAAAGTTTTTATATTAATACGCATCATCCGTACCTAAATTGCAAACTCTGGAAGTTCAAATCTTCCGAAAAAATGGCGCGAAAATACGCATAATTTACTTATACTTGTCAAACATTTTGATACATTATTAATCAAAAAAGTATTAGAACTATATATTTTTACAAATGAAGTACACGCATCATTTGTACAAATAATGTACACACGTCAAGCGACATGATGGAGTTTTGTTATCTAAGATGTTAGTTACTTTTTTAATTTTAGAAACAAATGGTTTCCATGGTTAACCGATTCTATATCCATCAAATTTTTAAAGAAAATTATTGTTTTCATAAACACAAAGATTTAAATCAATAAATTTATTGTAAAACGTTAAAATTTTCATCGAATACAAGTGAAATACAAGAGTGTAAAAATATAGATTTATCATTTATTTATTTTTTGTTTACACCCTAGTTTTCTTTTTTATACCCTAGTTTTTGTTTGTATATACCCTAGTTTTACCCCCATAGTTGTAACATTTTCTAAAGATAGTTTTGTCAGAAACAATTTATAAATAACTTTATATTAATTAAGGTATTAAAAAAGATATTATATTAATCAAGTTAATACTTCGTCTAGAGTTGTTAACTGGAAAATTTCGTACAATTCCGGAAAAATAAAGTTCTTTCGGAAGGATATCGAGAATCAGGAATTTTTTTTTTCGTACCGAATTTTACGAAACAAAAAAACCCGTCGATGTTCATTTCGCAAATGCTACTTACGCAAAGTAGCCTTTCGCAAGTTGAATTACGAAATAAAATAATTTCAAAAAATTTTGATATTTTCAAGAAATGTAGTTATCACTCCTTTAAACGAAACCTAAAAAATATTATATTTTCAATTGATGAAATATCTGGGTTTTTTTAATTTTGATTTTAAGTTTTCTTATTTTGTGTTTTTCAGAAAAATACTTTATTGTTAAAGTTATAATATATTGTAAACATATACTGTGTTCTTATGTATTAATTCTGCGAATTTTTTCTTGAATAATGTTATATATAGTTTAGTGAAATATACTTTGTAAAATATATTGTGTATGAGTGTGTTTATTTATGTGTATGTGTGTATGCACCTGTGCGTGCGTATACATGTATATGCGTGTATATATATATATATATATATATATATATATATATATATATATATATATATATATATATATATATATATATATATATATCTGTGTGTGTGTGTGTGTGTGTGTGTGTGTGTGTGTGTGTGTGCGCGTATGTATGTCTATGTGTATATGTGTGTGTGTATATGTATGTATATATATTTATGTATGTATGAGTGTATGTATGTATGTGCACATGTATGTATGTGTGTATGTATGTAATATGTATGTATGTTTTTTTTTTGTATATGTCAATGTGTTTACTTGTGTTCATACAAACGTTCTATATGCACATATAATATTGTTTATGTTCATACGCGTAAGTGACTAGTACGACAATCCAAACTAACCTACTTGCCTAAAACGGCTGATATTGTTCAAAGTTGCTGCACGTGGATCAAAGAAGAAATTTTACAAACCATAAAGTGGAATATATTCACCATATGTCAATAAAAATCTTTTAATTAAAAATTCGACAAGACAGTCGTGATATACGAATCAATATTCGACAAAGACAATCAAGATATACTTATAAAAAAATAACGAAAAAAAAAGATAGTCTGATTTAATAACACATTTACAAGGTGTTTTACAATGGTTAAAGAAAATAATAATTTTGAAGAAAAATGAAATATTCGTCACAAAAATTGTGATATACTGAAAAGAAGAAGTCGCATTGTATGAGACTACATTAACTTTTATTGACGCGTCAAACTTTAGCGGTTCTCATCGCAAGACCTCTAAGTCTTCTTTGAGTTTCCGCGTTCTTTATTTTTATTTAATTTCTATCAATATTTTAACATAATCTTCAATTATCAACTTTTTAACTTTATATATTTGTATAAAAAAAAAAAAAAAAAAATTGCTACATACAAAAGTAGCGCTTACGGAAGTCGCACTTGCGAAACGAACTTTTTCGCTAAACGACGTTTTAAAGTCTATAAAAAAATTTTGTTGACAAAACGGATATAATTGTCAAAAATAAAGTTTTTATATACCAAATATTTATAATAAAATTTTATTTTCAGTATTGCAACATATGAACATTTTTTTTTAAATAATGATAAAAAACTCTGAAAACCCTTTTTCTAGAGGGTTTTCATTTGTTCCTAATATTTTTCCTTTTATTTTGTTTGTTTGAAGTTTATGTAAATATATATTTATTAATATATAATTTACTATTAAATTATACTATTAATTAATTTTTATTATAATTACTTTATATAATTTATAATTACTTATATTATAATTACTTATATTATAATTACTTTATATAATTTATAATTACTATTAATTAATTTATAAAAGATTATATTTTTAGGCCCTATTTGTCGTGCAAGGTGGCTAACAACAGCAGTATGGATTTTGGTACTATACACAAGAACAATTAATCCCAGTAAAGAGCTCAAAATCTTTGTTGAATATATTCAAACAGTATATACTCCTATGTGGTTTAATATCAAAAAGTCTAAAAGTTTCAGAGAGGGTCCTTAACTCATTTTCCAATTTATTCATTGGATTTTGAGGTTGGATACTGAAGTTCAAATTATTACATTGCCCATAATTTATGTCATTCCAGTTATTGATTGAAGATGTAAAAACTGGTCAAAATAAATAAATTTGTATGATATAGACTGAGCCCCCTTGTGTGGAAGATATATCAAATGAGGAGCTTTTGAATATGATTCCGAATCAGGGAAAGGCTCCCAACTTTCCGTGCCACTCACAAACGGTTGAAAGAGCAGTGAAAATGACTTCTGATGCTAGTGGAAAATTTATTAATTTGTTTATTATTATTATTAATTTGGTTCAGCAGTAAAAGTATAATATCATTAGTAGTAGTCAAAAGGGACATAATAAAATCTTGTTTTTTTGGGTGAGTGGGGGGGGGGGAGGATTGTTAACACCTGCCCCGCCATCTAGTCACCACCCGTAAAAATAGTTTTCTTTTTTTGCTTCTGTATATTAGAATAAATCCTGATAAAAAGTGCTGTAACAACAATATTGTTGCTTATGTTTAAATCCGTTTTTCAGTTAATGGCTAATGATTATTGAAAACCGCTTATTGTTTAAGTTATGATAACTATTTTTCCAACACCCTAAAAACAACCTTAAAAATTTAAGTTGAAATTATTTATACAAATTATCCTTATAAACAATACATTCATAAAAGTTTTTGTGCGTTAACGTTTCAAATATTTATTGTGTGACCTCTTAAAATTTTTACTTTTTAATGATAATGTATAATAAATATAAGTCCAAATAAGATAGAATCGGAAATACCTAAAGCTTTTATATTTTTCCATAATGTTTTTATGGTCTAAAGAAGGTACTCCAGCTTGAAGTAATTGCAATTTCAAAAAAAAGTTAAAAATCACTGGTGTTTAATGTACAAATTCCGCAATAGCAACTTGAAATACGGAAGATGCGAAAATGCGAAATTTTCGTAAGTTTTCGTTTACGGCGAACAACCCTAATTTCGTCACATTTACTATTTTATTTAAATTTATTTAGAACTGGTTATAATTGAAGAAGACAAAAAAATTGTACATTTGTAAAAGAAATCCCTATCATAGGCTGCCTAAAGTATAAGGTCTGATATTCCGTATTTTGCCAAAAAAAAAAGCTTAAAGGTTTTAAAAATAAATACACAATAAAAGCAAATAATAAAAAACGTTTTTAACTTTGGAAAATCGTTTTATTTAACAGAAATTCTGTTATAAAAAAAAAAATGTGGTTAGCTCAATTTAGGTATAGGTATTGTGGTTTATCCTCCTCTGGCTAATTGCCATACAGAGGCCATATTACCAAGGCCTGCAAAGACGAGTTCAGCTCATTAAAGAGCATCATAACCCGCTTCGCAGACCATGAGTAAGTGATTTTAAGAAGAACGAAAGAATTAGAGTGAAAATCAGAAAAGGTAGAGTGAGAAAGATAGCATAGCGGAAGTGGACTAATGTTGCACTAGATGTTAGAATTTGCAATTCTAATTTCATTGTGTTCATTTTAACATTATTGAAGTTTTTGACATGGTTAGCTCAGTTTGGTATTGCGCTTTTAAGTAAAATATTTTTTTAAAAACAGATAATTGTTTTTTTAACTTGCTCAAGAGCTTAGGTTGCATTTTCTCAACGTAAGTTGACTCTTGCTTGTGGCGTTGCTTTTTTAAAAACTTGTTAGATGATTTTTTTAGTTGTTCACATGTTTTTCATAAGAGAGTGTTTGTTATTATTAAAGAATATTTTAGTTTTTGATTTGTTTGTGAGATTTAGTTCGCCGTTTTAAATGTTTAGAATAAAAGAAATTTTCTTTTATTCTAAACATCTAAAACGAAAAAAAAAAATTGTTTGGTAGCAAAAAAAAAAAAATTGTTTGGTATATCCTCTCCTTCATACAATTTCAATATATTTTTTATTTGATAACATTTGCTCTTTTCCCTGATGCAATACGAAAGATAACTTCTCTACTACTTTTTTATTACCATTTGATAGAGCGCTGAAGATTGTCCAATAAATAAATAACGTTTTTAACAAAATTTTGTTACAAGTATTATTTTTAGCGTTAATTATTTTGTCTTAACTAAACCTTTAATTTTTCATAGGAAAAGTGCCGTTAAATGTTTGGTTGTACAATGATGAACAATATATTTTTTTGATATATTTGAACAATATGAATTGGTGATATTTTTTAAATAAAAATTCT
Organism: Hydra vulgaris; assembly: GCF_022113875.1. Classification (NCBI taxonomy): domain Eukaryota; kingdom Metazoa; phylum Cnidaria; class Hydrozoa; order Anthoathecata; family Hydridae; genus Hydra; species Hydra vulgaris. Next base: position 55,687,967 of record NC_061161.1, on the reverse strand, counting down.
ATGAAAAGTTAGATACTTTTGTTTACCATATTTATTTGCATAAAGAAAATATTCTTCAAAAAGAATATTTTTTTACTTGAGACATTTTGCGTTTACAACTGGACCCAGTGGACACCAGATCAAATAAAGACGTCTTTTGAACGTTCAAAAGATGTTCAAAAGACGTCCAAAACGTTTATAAGACGTTTAAAAGACGTCTTTTTTACGTCCGTGCCCACTGGGAAACTCTCTTTTAACATCATCAATCATCGACAATATTATAAAATCGAAAGTGATATCATAAAATCCGATATCAGTGACCATTTTTCAAAACTTATGATAACCGAAGATAATAATTCCTTTACAACCCACGTTCGATAAATAACAATTCTATAAATAAAATTCGGCGAATTCATATATGAATATATGAAACCAGTTAGGAACTCATGGCTGAATGCAGCAGTGAGAATAATGCATATAATCTTTTTATACGCTGATTTTTTACGAAACGACACAAAAAATATTTTCCGAAGACCAAGAAAACGTTTTATTTTAAACACTTGAGTGACCCATGGATAATAAAAGGGCTTTAAAAAAATCTTCAAAAAAGGAAACAATGCTCTAAGATATAGAATACAAAAATTATTTTCACAGAAAAAAAAAAGACACACTCAAATCTGTTAAAAAATTCAACAAAAATTGCTAGAAAAACAAGACATATAATTAATCGAATAACGGGAAAAAAATAAACTAAACAGAAAATTTTTTTTCCCGGAACGACTACAAACAAAAATAAAAAAAGATGTTATTTCTAAAAAACGAACAGAGACGAAATTGCTGATTTATAATATTCTTTATAAACAAAATGAAAAAAGTTAAACTAAAAAAATAATACCGGAAAATGAAGTCTTGTTTGAAAAAAGCACACTCAGTTGTCACACACACACAGTCTAAAACATTGTTAGATGAACGTCAAACAGCATCAAATATACTAAAAATGTTCAAGAGTCTTCGACGATATTAATGCAAATGTTCTGAAATCTCTTTTTTAACATTATTTAAACTATCTATAAAAAGTATTGTAATTTATGGTCAAATAAAAATAGCAAAAGTAGTTAATATATAAAAATAGCGACTTTATTCTTAACTCTGTAGCATCCAATTATAGGCTTATATCGATACTATCTTGCTTTTCAAAGCTACTTAAACGTATCATATATAAAAGTTTACATAACAATATCAAAATAAATGTTCTATGTAAACATTCTATAAAAAAAAAACATATAACATTCTATGTAAAAAACAGTTTAGTTTTTTGAAAAGCCACTAGACATACCATGCAATAATTGATTTAGTCTGAACGTAAAAAATCTCGGCGCTGAAGTAAAAAATCTTTTAAAATTTCGTATTGTTTAAAAACTCAAGAATTGAAATGAGGTTGCATTCACTTCCATGAAATTCTGAAAGCAAAATTTGAATAGTGTAGGTGGTGGGTGGATAAAATAGTATAGGTGGTAAGTGGATAAAGTTTTGAATGGTTTTGAAAATAATGACAATGCTCTAGTTTTATTTACTAATATAGTCCGAGAATTTGATACAACTGATTTGCCTCCCAGAGACATTCTTGAAAATCTAGGTACAAAATTTAAAAAACTGCTTTTATACCTAATTTTAAAACATCTAAAAATACCGAATTTCCAGTGTTTTTATTATTTAACGTTTCAAATTGTTTTGCAATTTCTCTAGCTTTAGAAATTCCTGGACAAGCAATTATAATATTATTTATTTTCTTCTACATCTAAGATTGGGCTGTGAATAATGTTTAATTATGAGAAATAAAAATTACAAATGCAATAATTAATGCCACTATATAGAGACAGAAGAAAATTATTTAAAAATATATATATCCCCATTTAAAGAAATCTAATGGTGTTAAATCCATATCAATTTAAATCAATGTCCAAATTAATTTAATTTGGACATTGATTTAAAAATAAAAATTTAAATATATTTCCATGCATAAAATTAGATCTATCAATTAAATTATAAAACGGAAAATATGTGAACTTCTTTCTATCGGAATTTTGTATTTTAAAAATCTCCATTTTAATGTTTGATTAGTTGACTTGCAGATATAAAAGAAAAAGAAACAATTATTTTCACATAAATAAATCTTTTTTTTTCAAGGGCCGGTATAATAAACAGGAATCTAACTAAAAAAAAGTTTATTGTAAAAACTGCATACATACACTTCAGTTTCAGCTCTTGCGCATTCCTCGCTTCTTCTTTGCTAAAACATTTATAAAAAATGAAGAACATTTGAGCTTGAAGGAAAAAAAGCAAATAAATAGCAGGAGATAGAGCAGCCGTGGCGCAGTTGTAGCGCACTTGCCTCATAAGCAAAGGATGCGTGGTTCAAACCCAACCGCTGGGCAAGTTTTCGACATTGGTTAGAAAGGAGGTGTGAAAATCCTATAAAATGCTCATCCGCGGTGCTCTGTGACAAGGCCGTAAGAACTTCTTAGATCACTCAAATAAAAATTAAAATAAAAAAAGAAGAAAAAGAATTTTTTTGCAACTATTGAAGTTATGTTTGATTTTTTTTGGCTGCATGATTTCAGTAAAGGTATACCTTTACTGCAAATCAGCATCATCTTTCAAATTTCGCTTAACTTGAGTTTTTTTTTTGTCGATATGTTTGCTTGAGCTATGCATCACTTTGACTTTGTTTGGTGTTAATGTTAGAATTTTTGCTTATCCTGACTTTTATTCTCTGCTTCCTGTTTTCTTTAATAATCTTAGAACTGGCAAACTATAGAATGACAACGACATATTTAAGTTGGGCTGTAAGGAAAGGTTTTTTCGCATCCTTGGCTGTTGTATCCAGAGCAGAGTCTTCTCTTCCGTATGTTGAAGAATCTTGCTGTTCTTTTTATTTAACCTCTAAAAAGTCTTCTTTTTGAAATATATCTCTTCAAACTGGATACAAGCCTGTTGTTTTAAAGCCATTAACGGCTCTTTCTCTAGAATGGACTTTCAACTATGCCCTTCTAAATAGTTTACTGACGTAAAATTGTGTGACAAGCCGCTTGAAAATATTTTTCAAGAACTTATCAGCGTTTTTATAATGAAAAAGTTTTTCATTATAAAAATGGTCTAACGTGTCCATAATAGGTTTATTCAGGGATTGTAGTTTGTGTGTCGTATGTGGCAGTAAACATAAAATTTTAACAAACTGCTCACTGGCAGATAAAATTAGGTCTAAATCCTTAGTGTGGATTAGCTGTCCATTACTTACGTCAACATTTTTTTTACCAATTTTATCTTTCCCTCCTCCTAGTCAATAACTTATCAAACTTCCAGAGACCCTCCCTATAAAAATACGTCAACACTCGATAACCCTCCCCCCTCCCTAGAATATTATTTTTTAATTTAAATTATTAGTTGTTGTTTTTTTTTATCTTTTCCTCCGTTTACTTAAATTAATTTTTTTCAGATAATTGTTAAATAATCAATTGCCTTTAATAAAAAATGAATTATTATTTAAAAATTTTTTAATTAATCTAAATAATTTTTCTTAATTTTTCTTGTTTTGCTTTACATATTAAATGATTCAATTGTGATGATAGTGTTAAATATTTATTATAATTTATGTGCATCTCAGAGTCACAATCCGTGATTGTGCCAATCCTCCCAACTTTAACTTTAGGTCTAATCCAATTTCACACTGAAAGCCAATTATTTATAATAGATTCTAGTGTTAAAAAATGCATTAAAAAAGTTGTATAAACTAAGCGTTGGCAACCTTTTGAGACGAAAGAGCCAAAATTTACAATGTACAAAATTTTTCAGTTTATAAAGAGCAACCAAAATCTTTATTTTAATATTATATTAATATTTGTACATGGAACTGTAGAACCGCATCTTGACATCGAAAGAACTATATGAATCTTGCGAGCTGCAGGTTACCGACTCCCGATATACATATTTAGATAATATAATGTAGACTATGTATTTACGTAAACCATTTTAATTTGCAGAGCAGACTTACCAGCAACAATTCTGAAAAAACAATAGTGTTGCGAGTAAGCATCTCGTGTGTGCTTATTTGGTTCTGTATGTGTCGGGTCATTTTAAAGCACAACACAATTTTTAAAAAGAAGGAACATAAATAGCTTTATTAAAATATTGAAGGTTGAGCGAGTGTGTGACTGCAAATGCTGCCTAATTTTCTTTATGTTTATATTAACTAAATTTATTTAAAAAATAACATTGTTGACGTCAACTTGCCCAAACCACTTCCTCCCCCTTGCCAACAATTGTCAAAAAAATTGAGACCCCTTCAATCTATTACGCCCTATATAAATAATTTTATAAATTAACAATAAAAAATAATAGAAAAGTATCAAGTAAAATTTTTAATTATCACTATAGTGTTAACTAAAAATATTTTTTATTGATATTACCAATAATGCTTCATTTTCGTTATGCCGCGGCATAACGAAAATGAAGCATTATTTGCAACGGTTTAAATACCAGGTTTTGCATCCATTTTAAAAAACCATGGCATTCATTTAAAACATCGGGACAATCAATTAATAAAACAATCGTGATTTTCAATTAAAACATTTAACGCATACGCAACCTCAACATTTTATATTATTCAAAAAAAAGATTTATTTTAATATATATTTTTATTTTTTTTATTCAATTTTTTAAAATTATTCAAAATTTTATTATATTTAAAATATAATGTTTATCATCCAATTACTGTCGAGGTATGTAATCTGACCTAAGACACGCTTCGAAAAAGCTTTCGCAATGTGTGTAATAGTTTGATAAGTTAACATAAGGAATAGATAAGCATGTCTCACGCATTCTTGTAATTAGTTCATTTCTTCGAGCTGGGGCCGTATTTCTTCGAGCTGGGGCCGTTCATTTCTTCGAGCTGGGGCCGTTCATTTCTTCGAGCTGGGGCCGTATTTCTTTGCACGTTATTCTTAAGATTAAAAAAAATCTCTTCACACGGATTCAAAAATATGGTAGCAAATATTTTATTTGAATGTTCTGAGCCCTCATCTCAATATTATGATGGATTCTGACATTACCCATCACCAAGGTGAATTCTTCATCTGTCCCAAAAACTCGCACAACTTCATCAATATATTCTTAAAATAAAATTGTGTTGACTGAAACACTTATAGCTTCGCATTGAATAATATTTAAACCATTGACGGCCAGTATCATCGAAACGTTACGCTGCCTAGAGCGAATGATCGGGTTTGGTGTTACTCCTCTTCTCGCCCACGAATGACTGCAAAACATGTGTAAATTAAATGAACTTTCATCAATAAAAACAATATTTTGATAGCGATGAATAGGCGAGACTGAAGTATACCACCTAACATATTCAATATGAAGGTTGTTTACATCATTGTCTTTCTTCTTTCATAAATTGGTCTTCAAGATAAGTCACCCATCTCCAGACAATTGTAATCGATACATTTACATTTAAAGCATATTTAATTTCAATTATACTTCTCGTTGTATAATTGTTTATAAGCTCTTCTTCTAATTATAATTTTTCTTCTAATCTCTTCATTAAAAATAAATTTATATAATATTAAATAATTATATTAATAAAACCTCTTTTTTTTTAACAATATACAATTTTGAGAATGCACATGCGTCAAATGTTTTAATTGAACATCACGATTGTTTTAGTTGATTGCCATGATGTTTTAAATAAATGTCATGGTTGTTTTAAATGGATGTTACATGGTTGTTTTAAATGGATGTCACAGTTTTTTTTTTGTTTTGTTTTGTTTGTTTTTTGTTAATTTACCTCCCCAAGGCCAAGAAGGGCACTACAGACGAGGAGACTACTTATTGTAGTTATAACCCTCTCTCAACTCTATAAACTCCGAAACACAAACCTTGACAAACAAGGCCGCTGTGCGGAGAAACAAGTTGAGCGCGGTACTACCAGGGACGTGGTGGGAATCGAATTCGGAACCTCTCGCTTACGAATTTTAAATGGATGCAAAACCCGGCACAAGAGTTTGAAGGAGTATATAATTCGCATAAGCAATTGAAAGTCAGGAAAGAGTTCAATCAAATGGAAACGATGGTGTAAACTCAATTGTGTAATAAAGCTATATATTTTAAACAAAAATATTTAACTGTAATAACACTTTAAAAAATGTTGCGAAAATGTAACTGCAATATTTAAATCTTATCTTGTTAACAAATAAGATTGAAAAAAAAAGTATACTCTTTAAGAAATACGCAAGAAAACCAACAATATAAATAATTTCCATATTTTAAAGTATTCGTTTCAGAATGTACGTTTGCATAATATCAAAGCGTTTAAAATGTAACGGTAATTGATGTCAGTTTGAATTGATATATATATGACGCCCTACAATTGTATTTTACAATAAGTTTAATTTTAAATAAGTTTTTATTTTCTTAAAATCATATATTATTAACTAAAATTTGAAACACTGATTTAAGATCTATGAGAAAAAATGAATTTTGTGTGCGCTTTTGTCAGTGTGTTTACATGTGTAGCTTTTACAGTAGCAAACAATAAAGATCGAGTTATTCAAGCATTAGTTTATTTTTAAAATATTTCAGTAGATTTAAATGTAAACTAAATCCATAAACTCAAAGCAAAGATGATTGCTGAGAAATTTAGTAATGTTGAATCTAGAATAAATGATTCAGCAGTTATTAAAAAAAACATTGCAATAATTAGCACAACGAAAGATCAGAACCAAAAAAGTTTGAAACCACTGTCAGAACAAAATATTGGGAAAAAATACAAGTTACATGGAAACAAGCACCTTAACCAAATCAATGATCGTGTTAAACGTAGTGTTGTTTTAGCTTTACAATGGCTGAACTCGCCACAAAAACCAAAAAAATATGCATATTGTTCGTTGTTTATATTTGGTCCAAAAAATAAATTTCGTTTACTTGCCATAAAGATCACTGAGGCAAAATATCTTTTCATTTTTTTAAAAATATTTTAAAGTGTTTATATAAAGTGTTTTAAAGTATGAGTATATATTGTTCCTTTTTAATAATACATTAATAAAATAATAATATATAAACACAAAGCACACAGTTATTTTTTAGATTACTAAAAATCTTTAAAAAACTTTCAGTATTTGAAATCTTTCAAAACCTTATTAATGCCATAAGTGATGTTCTTAGCTTAGCGACAGAGCGCGCTGTTGTGAAAAAAAAAATCAAAACGCCTAGCGCCGGTTTGAAATTAGAAAATCATTAAAGTATGTATGCAAAAAAAAAAAATTCTTAAATTAAAATATAAATATTTCATATTAGATATTTTTTAAATTTTCATTTATTTTTGTTCAAATGTATTTTGTTAATAATTTTTACTATAATTTTCTTATCTTATACGTTGTATGAATATTTCATCCTACTCACCATCATAATTACGTGTATAATCATGGCCTTGGATGTTCCTATGCCTAATCAAAGCAAATCGAAAATTAGCAAGTTTTCAGTAAGTTATTTAAATTAATTTTTTAGAATAATTCTGTGTGCAAAAGGAATAGGGAGATAAGTCGAAAGTGTTGAAAATATACAGCATTCGAATATACAGCATTCGAATAATAATATTGTTAAGTATAAAGGAAAAAAAAAAAATTTAAATATCCCTCAAAAAAAGAGCACTCGATTCATTATACAAGGCTTGAAATCGTAGTTGCAACTGCACCAATTTTATATTGCTTCTGCTATAAAATGACATCTCATGACACATCTCCCTTTTCCTTTTGCACACAGAATTTGTGAAAATATGTTTTTATCTAAATTCTCGACCAGCACAATTTATTTGGCTTTTTTGCCCGAGGTATTTGTTATAATAATTAGAAGCATTATTATATATAAAAGCAAATCTATAACTGGTTGTCATTTTAGTATAATTTTATACAATTTTATACATTTTAGCCAACTAACAATGTAATGTGGTTGGCCAAACTGCATATTAAAGGCTGTGACGCCAGCGTTGCGCCAACGTTGCGCCAATTACATTCAGCCTTTGTGCCAAGAGCTAAAATAAAAGAATTTTAAAAAATGTATCAATAAACTTTTAAGAAATTAAAAAGACTTCCAAGAATATTAAACTCTGACGGATTAATGTCAGATCTTTATGTTCCGAAGAGTAGAATGTTTTGAACGTTTACAATAACAGTAAAGTAAAAAGTTAAAAAAAAAAAATGCAAAATATTGTAAGTAAGTATAAACTTGTACAAAGGTAAAAACATATATAATAATAATAAATCATTAAAAAGTTATAAATTTTGCTTTACTAAGTAAATAATTCTATAATTACAAAAATATAATAAATTTTATACATGTATGTTCCGAATGAATATAACTACTAATAAATAAATAATTTTTTAAATAGTTAATCTACAAATAAATAAAACTTATATATTATATAAATTTTATAAATTTGTAGATCAATACAATAATAACTGTTTTAAAAATTTTTAAATAGTTATATTTGTATTGTATATAAATTTTATTTATTAGTAGATCAATACAACTATTTAAAAAATATTTATTTATTATTAGTTATATTTATTTGGAACATACAAGTATATAATTTATTATATTTTTGTAATTATATAATAATTTACTTACTTAGTGAAGCAAAATTTATAACTTTTTTTATGATTTAATTACAGTTATTCTTATTTTGCCCGTGACGCTCTTTTACTTTTATTTTTTGCCCGTGACGCTCATTTTAAGTAACCATTTGCATATTATGTAAATGGTTGCTAAAAACAAGCGTCACGGGCAAAAAGTAAAAGTATTGAGTTAATTCCATTTCCACATTCTATATACTGATAATTATTATTCATTTAAATATAGGTTCAATTGAATGGTTTTTTTTACTAAAATTAGAAAAATAAAATATTAATTTCTGTTGATGCGCAACAATGAATAGTTAAGTTTTTCGTCGTTTTCTCAAAATCAGTTTACTCGCATTTTGTAAATGCGATTCTCATTTATAAAGTACGCGTAATTTATATTAAAATGTAAAGTTTAAATTTTTTTGGCTTTCCGAGCATTATCTCATTCCTCGAAATAAATAAAATTTACATATTTAAATGATTGCTTAAAATGGTGCCCCTAAACTTACAAATAACTTTTGGTTAAGAATATTTACTTTAAGGGAAAGACGGGGAAAAATGGGGAACTTTTGAAAAGCCTGTATTATTGCAAAACTATCATTCATGAAGCAATAATACTTTGTAAAGATTATGTTATTATAACTATTCATTGCTTGCATTGAGTTTTCAGTTTTTAAATTGAAAAATTTTAAATAAAAATAAAAATAAAAAGTTAATAAATTTGTCATCTGGTCACTTGACCGGGGCATAATGGCTTATTACGCAATTTCCGCCTCCAATTTTATAAAATTTTAAAAATTACCAACTACTCTAATTAATGTAACATAATATAAACACGCATTGCAAAAACTATATTTCTAAAGAAGTTACTCCCGAAGGATACCATCGATATGAGTAACCAAAACCAAGGTTATTTTTAGTTAATTTTCACTTTAATATAATTTATTTAATTCACTTTAATATTTTTGATAAAGTGTTGTTTTATTTTAACCATATATAATTTATTTAAGTATTTCACTTATATTTTTGATAAAGTGTTAAGGTATATAATTAAAAAAATTAACTAAGACTTTTTCAACATGACTTTACAATATAATTAAAAACAATTTTAATTTATTAATTTTTTCTTTTTATAAAATTCTTACATTTCGATATTCTACTGATAACATAATTCTCTCCTAAAACCAACAATTTTAACACAAAAGAATTATCCCCATATTATCTTTTTGAAATCTCTTATTTGGTTTGGTTTATTCATTATCAAAAAAGTTTATAGATGTTTTATTTTAAAATAAAGTAAACAATGTTTTAACAATTTTAAAATAAAGTAAACAAAACTATGATAGAGCATTCCTTCAAAAAAAAATGTTATTAAAATTTTTTTTAAAACAATAGTAACTTCTTAAAACCTCGGGTTTAAAGTTATTTAAGTAAACCCAAGTATTATGTGTGTGCATGGGCGTCCGCAGAACTTTTTATTGTTTTAGATATTACATTTTCACGAGTAGTGCTGTTCAAACTTAGAAGTGTTAATGCCTATGCCAAATGAAGATGTTTTGCCGAAAATCGCGATTATGAAGGCCTAGGAACAAAAATACCCTAAAAATTTTGACCCTCTTTGCCCAAATGTAGGGGAGTGATGTAGTAAAATTTTCAATTTTAACATCCTATACAAAGTTTATATTCATCGACAGATTTTATTTTATTCAGAATTCTATTCAAAAATATTGTAAAGTTCAATAGTTACGACAACGGAAAGTTTCCAACCCGACCCCCCAAAAAATTTTGCATGGCCATAACTTTTGAACTTTACAATACTTATGAATGAAATTTAAGAACTGTCGATGAGTTTAAGTTTACTATAGTGTGTGTGCATGTGTGTGTGTGTTTGTTTGTGTGTGTGTGCGTGCGTGCGTGTGTATTATAAAAGTATTTATTCAAATTATTCACAAAAAAAAACTCATAGATGTGCCTGTTGAATTAATTGATTTCTGCTTTTGTTATACTAGGATAAAGCTGAATATTTTTTTCTTGTCATTTTTGGCTCTGAAGCTCTCCTCAAAATTATTGCAAATGGTTTTGTTTTGCACCAAAAGTCATATCTTAGAAGTTTGTGGAATATCATTGACTTTTTTGTCGTTCTAATAAGGTTTTTTTAAATTCCTTTGATTAATACAGTTTATATGTTGTGTTTTTGTATTCTTTTAAATAAAGTAATTTAAAAAAATAGAAGCTAATTATTAAACTTCTGCCAGTTTAAAGTTTAGCATCTTGCTCAATAAGTTTCTTGTCTAATTAATTTAGCTTTTTTTTCAATTTTTTTTATTCAACATACTCTCCTTTGATACTGATTTATTTAATTTTAAGCTCATTTAACTTTTAATGCCATTTTTGTGTTTACCATATACATTACAGTATTGTACACCACTTCTTCAATTAGGGAATAATTATTTTATTGTAGCATGCTTTTAAGGGCTTCCAAAAATATTAGTTACAAGGTGCCAAACCTGGAGAGTACAGTGAATGGAAAACCGGTTTGAAGCATAGTCCATTCAATTTAACTATCGTTTTTATCAACTGTTATTTTTGATATAAGCTAATGATTTAAACAATGCTTATTTATTTCCATAGTGATATAAAATGTTTTTATTTATTTCCAAAGTGATATAAAAACGTTATTTAAAACGGTCAACATTTAACTTTAAAAACTAACTGAACGTTAAATGTAAATAAACTATTAGTTTAACTAAAACTAAGTATACTTTTTTCCATGAAAGAGATAAAGCTCTTTAAACACTTACAAAACTTTTTAACGGTGATTGCATTGTAAAAAGAGAATATTTAGTGAAGTTCGTAGGTTTAGTTCTTAATTTAAGCCAAGCCTTTCTTAGATACGTATAAAATATGTGTAAAAAAATACGTTTTTTATACGCCTAAAATACGTGTGTTTCTTATTTACTCCTATCTTAGTTATGAATATATCTTATAATTGTATGATGCAACACCAATATCACTAAGTGAAAAACTATTTAACAAACAAAAATATGCAGATTATGACCAAACATAGACAGTCTCTCACATTCAAACGTACAGTCTCTCAATTTCAAAACGATTACCTAGTAGCAGACAATATTGGCGCAATATTGGGGCGATATTGTTTACAATATTAGCGCAATATTGTAAACTATATTGGGCCAATGTTGCAATGTGAACATTTTGCCAATATTGGCGCTACAATATTGCGCCAATATTGTAAAGTCAATATTGGCCAATATTGGCAAAATGTTCACACTGCAACATTGGCCCGATATAGTTTATAATATTGCACCAATATTGTAAATAATATCGCGCCAATAATGGGGATATTATACTGGCCAATATTGGCCTAATATAGTTTACAATATTATCCTGATATATATGATATATATAACTAAATTAAGGCAATATACTGAGTATTTTCGATTAAATTTTTATTATTAAAAAATAATAAAAAATATTGCTTTCTACAAATTTGTAATAATTAAAATTTATAAAATTTTTCTTAAGTGATACTATAGTACTAGGCTGCATTATTCTCTTGAGTTAAACAGGTTATAGTCTAGGAGATGACAATAATCATAGAACACGCTTTAAGAAAAAAAAATTCGAAATCATTAAATTTATTTGAAGTTATATGAAACAACTATAAATGAAAAAAATAGGTATAGAGTTTTCCAAAACTAAAATATAACAAAATAAAATCAATGTTATTTAAATACACGTAAAAATATATATATATATATATATATATATATATATATATATATATATATATATATATATATATATATATATATATATATATATATATATATATATATGTATATATATATATATATATATATATATATATGTATATATATATATATATATATATATATGTATATATATATATATATATATATATATATATATATATATATATATATATATATATATATATATATATATATATATATATATATATATATATATATATATATATATATATATAACAGACCATATATATAACATACACATATATATATAAACTACTGTATTATACTCTCACTATGAGATAGTGGGCATCGACTTTCATTATATTGGCGATACTTATTTACCCTACAGATGTCATTGCTCAATATTGAGCGTTGCTCAGTTACGGTTCTATTTTTCTTTTGTTATCTCTATTAATGGCCGTCGCCAGAAAGCTGCCAATTTTTTCTTAAATACTTTTGTCAGTAGCGATTTCGAAATGAACGAATGCAACGAAAAACGACTAAACGCAACTCTACAAAATGCTTTTTAAATATCATCACAACATAATTTTGAAATATATAACTTTTCACATATAAATTTTGTAAAGTAATTAGCTTTTATTAAAATATTTATTTATTAAAAGGAAATGGGATGTAGAATACAAATTGTGCTTTACCTATAACGACCTTGCAGGACGTTTTTGTTTCATTCCATACACTGAGTATGAAAAACATACTTCTTTGGCCATTAGCTGTATTAAGATTGCCGCTGTAAGTTGTTTCTCATCTCCTCCAACCGAAGTAAGAAAGTTCATCTAAAATAAGAAAACAAATGTAATATAATTGGTTGTACTAAAAGTATAATGGTTCCTCATGTGTATGTATTAGACGGTTTTCCATAATGTGATTCTAATTAAAATATGACATTATGGAAGAAAAAAAGCAATTGGTTATAAATAGATTATGACATCTGTAGCGGTGAATACAACCTACAGATGTCATAGATATCTGAGATTAGTAGTCATTGCTACACAAAATACATTGCTAACTGGGCATAAAAGATAAAAATCACAATAAAATGTAATAAGCATTTATATAAAACATTCTGATATACAACATAATTATAGTCAATCATGTATCATATTGTATCATTTGTTTGTATGTTTCATATAAATGTATCATATATTTTAAAAATTAGAAACTTTAATTAGTACATGGTACTGTTTCCAAAAACTGTTAATTAATATCAATTTACTGATATATACTATTGATTCATAAGGTGTCTTTGTTCCATAATTTTTCTTCAAGGTTTAGAAGATCTTTTTTCATCTATAACCGGCAAATAAATTCTATAAATCGAAAGAGATAGTCAAGCAAAGCTCTGATGGAATCACTTAACCCTAAAACACTAAAGATTTCTTCAATCTTTGAGAAACTGAGAGACAATCTTATCAGTGTTACTTTTTATGTAACCTGCATCCTTTTAAGCTGGAGGCACAGATAATTCCGTTCTAAAGCAGTCTCATAACTGCCAAAAAAAAGTGTAAAGAAGAGATAAAACCATACTAAACAATCAACATTTACTATATTTAAGTCAAACATAGCTGTTTAGATAAAAAACAAAGACAATATTGTAAATAAAACAAAAAAAATATTGTAAATAAGACAATTACCAAAAAATTCTTATTTTCAGCTGCTTTCAGTTACTTTTAAAAGTGTGACTTTACGTATGGCAGTTTAAAGGCAAGATGCTTGCAAGTGATTTGGCCAATACACCAAACTTTCATTGATACACCATGAAAAACAGATTACATTCATGGCACACATATTGTTTTTTCATTGAAAAATTCAGCTAGAGCAAATTTTGTAAACTTTATTACCACCTTCAGTTTAACGGTACATCAGCTAAAAAAATAATTACAAATAAATTTATATAAAAAAACTTCAGATTAACTTTCTTTTTTGAGATATTATTAGTGAGAAAATATTAGTCTAAAAATTATTGAGATTCATTTCTTAATGTTTAATGTAATCGCTTTTTATTGCAAGTAGAGTTTAATTATTGGTTAGTAAAAAAAAGTGAATTTTAAAGTTTGCGCGGTTTGGAAAGGTTTCTATGACAATATTTTCTTATTTAAGTATGACATTAAGGAAGATAAAAAAACTTGAGGCTCTAAGTAAATATTTACCATTTTGCAATTGTACATTAGATGAACCCAAGATGCATCTAGATATTTTTTTAATGTTGTGACAGATGTTGAACACTATTTCAGATGGTAGACTATTCTACAAATTTGTGAATTCCATATTAGAAAAGTTTTTTCCGGACATCTGTATTACAAAACATTTTTCTCAATTTATAAGCATGATCGCATGTTGTTAAGTTGGAGTTAGTCATAATGGAGGAATAAATACTAACTAAATATATAATCATATATTAATATTAAGAAGTGGCCATATTAACACGCATGCGCTTATAACTCAGATTAACTCTTAATGGTCTGTAATTACAATAATAAATATAATGGCTGTGCAGATGACACCATTCTGACACAGGTGTTGATAGATAAAATACTGAATGGTATTTTATGAGGAAACAAAAGAGTTGCAACTACAATTATAAAGATTGTGAATGCATTTGTAAGTTTCTGCCATGTCATTACATAAAAAACGATAGCTCATGCTAGTTAAATTTAGTCTTAGTAGTCTTTGGTTGTAAGTGAGTCCAGTCTGGCCAAAAACAAATTTACTAGACTAGCATAGAACATTTTAAATTAATTGTTGATCTTTTTTAAGTCTAGGATAGTAGACAGAGCTGCAAGAATCAAGGTGAGGACGAACAAGGAAAATAAACAAAGTACAAAATGTCAAGATATCGAGATTGACAAATGATCTTTTGATCATTCCTACAACTTTATTAGCGGTGTTATTCTTAGTAGCTACAAAATAAAAGTCAAATTACTGTCAATGAAGATCCCTTTATTGACGAGAGAGTTTTTAATATTAATTGAAGTATTGAGATTTTTATCAACGAGTATATAAATGAATTTTGTATTTGGTCCTAAAGGAAAATTTTGTATTTGTTGGTCCTAAGGGTATAACTTTACATTTTTTTACATTAAAACTTAGTTTTCATAGTTTTGACCAGTTTGCTATAATGTCCATACTTTATTGCAGGTTATTGCATGGCGAGCTATCAAAAAGCAAACTGTATAACTTAGTATCATCTGTAAATACAGATACAAAATCTAAAACCAAATCAGAAAAATCTTTATTATATATCATAAAAGTAAATAATGGGGGACCCCACTATTTACTATTATCCATTCTGAGTATGTACCACCAACAATGATACTCTAATGCTAATCTTTTAGGTAACATTAAAATCCAATTGTAGAGTTAGTCATTTATTCTATAAGCTTTTAATTTTAGAAGTAGGAGTTGTGTGAAATGTGTTGAAAGATTTCAATATATCTGATATAATTTTTCTATATCAGTTTTATTCTCCAAGGCTAATATCCAACATCAATCCTCACTAAAGTTTATTGCATTTTCAAAGTCGCATTTATATAATTTTTACTATTTTCAGCATTACTTATTGTGTGAATTTAACTTTAGTCTTGTTTAACTACTCTTAACATAATGTGATGTAGCAGATCTAGTTTAACTTATTGATTTGTTTATTACCTATAACATTGCATTAATCTATTGCATAAAATAAAATGATATATAAAACAAAAGATGTTTTAAAAAAACTTTTTTATTGCAAAATTATTATCTTGTAATAAATTTATGTGTGCGTGTGCGTGTGTGCATATGTGCGCGTAAAGGTCAATAATATATATATATATATTATATATATATATATATATATATATATATATATATATATATATATATATATATATATATATATATACATATATATTATTGATGTTATTATGTGTCAAGCAGGGGTACCTTTTTCGTAAATTAAAATCTTAAAACAGTTAGAAACAATAATAATGACGTATTTATTTCTTAAACAAATATCTTGAACAAAATAAATAGACTATAAAACTTATATTTTATAGATGAAATTTTCTGAAAGTGTTTTTATTTAAGAGTAAACTTACTATTTTAATCTTGATACTTAAGTATAGCAATATTTTTCCTATTCTTCTCGTGATGCAATATGTTTTAAATTAATTACAACCACTTCTTCTCGTAATTTAATTCGTAATGTTGAATAAAAGAATTTTATTACTCTTATTACTTCTTCTCGTGATACTATCTGTTTCAAAATAAATTACTAACACTTCTTCTCCTGATTCACTCTGTAAATGTTGAATTAAAAATACTTTTCCTACTTCTTCTCTTTTCGTAAATTAAAATTTTTATTTTGAACTTTTATTTGTTTTTATAAAAAAATTAATAACATAAGGATGCCTGTTTATGTAAAAAGATGCTATTATTTACATTTAAACACATGTAACAAAACTAAAGGACATTATGAATATTCCTTAATGTTACGCATGCGTACCAATATGTAAAATTTAACATAAAGCCAATATTGGCATAACAATATCAGTAAATCGATAATGCGATAATATTAGGGGGGGGGGGCTAAAACTCTATATTTCTTGTTTAACCAGTTATTCTTAATTAATTTTTTGAAAAAAGTTTAAAAAACAATTCAGTTTTTGCTAATTTTTTATGGTTGACCTTGTACTTTTATTTTAAAAACTTAAAGATATAAAAAATAAAAGTCTTTGCCAAAGTTTCTTTGCGTATAAAGTTACGCAACTTTTCTTTCAAATTTATGCTATTCAATTTTTGATTGGATAAATTCGTTGCGTTTTAGAAAAAAAAAGTTTTATCTTAAGTCTTTTTCTAAAAAAACGTTTTAAATAAGTAAAACGACAAATTGCTTCAAAAATAAAGTTTTATCTGAAGTTTCTTTCTAAACAAAACGTTTTAAGTAATCAAAAAGACAGATTGCTTCATAATATCTAAAGTTCCTTTTTTTTATTTATTTAATCGTTATTCAAGCTATCAAGAAGGCTATTCAAGATTTCATTTTTTATTTCACTTTTCTTTAATGAAGTCAAGAATAAATCTTCTTTTAAAGTACCAGTCAGTAGAAGTTCAGTTAAATTCTAAAGTTTTAACAATTCTAAAGATAAACAGGCTAAAGGAACACCGCTACCTAAAAGGCTTTATAAAAAACAAACTGGGTGATCAAATTTTGAAATTTTCTGCTTTACTCTAAAACGTAGAGAATAGCTAGTTAAAAAAAATTCTAGAAGCAGTTAATAAGTATACCTCAAAGAGGTTGAATGATTGTATCATTCTTGCTAGAGTATTTTGGCAAAAGTTAGCCTCAGGACTTCAAAAAAGAGAAAAGTATTATGTGTTTGGTTGATGATGAAATATGATTAGTATTAACTTTCTATTTAAGTTGTTGCAGTTGGAAAGCTTTGGAAAAAATCCATTTAATTTCAAGAGTAGATGTATACTTAATTATTTAAACCATATAAAAAATAAGGGTTCTCGCAGTTTAAAAATATTTGGAGAATTATTGTTCAGTTAATTGTCCAAAAAGTTGAAACTACGAAATATAGTTGAAACTAAATACAAAAACAAATGGATAACAACGGAAGAGCAGCAAACTTTACATTAGGTGTGCAAGATGAGTTCTGTTTTAGCTTGATTTAGCTGTGAACTAGACATTATTAAAATAGATAAAGATATGTTAAAATGAAAAAAAAGTTCGAAAAATGAGGTTCTTTATTTTAGGGATTCAATGTAGGTCATTGTCGCGGAGGTCTATTCTGTTTAAATACATGATTGTTGATATAAAAATACAAACCTCCATCTTATGTCTACCAAAGAACACGCATATAACCTAGATGTTCTATAAGGAAAGTTCACTAGTTTTATTTAATAATGTTTTCTATAAGAAAACATTATTAAATAAAACTCAGCACAAATATCTACAAAAGTATTCGAGTAACAATTATGTTCGACCCAAAACTATAAAACTCTCAATAACTATTGGAGGATTAAGATGATCAGTTGTTGAAACAAAACTCTTGATCAGTTATAGCAAAAATTAAATAACAAGAAAACTGAGGATGATTTTTAAAATTAATTTTTAAGTCATGAAAAACTTTGATGTACATTTTATTTTATTAACTTTTATTTTATTAACTTTTTAACCACCAAATTTCACTTTAAAAATTAAAGTGAATATTTTCAAATTAAAATAAAAAAATGCCAATTTAAAGTGAAAATAGTAGTAGTAGGTTAAGTTGGCCAATTTTCACCTTAACTTAGCATTTTTTTAATTTTAGTTTGGCAATTTTCACTATTGCCAAATTAAAATGAAAAAAATGCCATATTAAAGTAAAACTTAGCCAACTTAGACGCAAAAAAGTGTTTTAGTAAATAATATTGTAGTAAATTATTCGATAATATTTTTTGACTTTTGAATGTAAAAAAAAAAAAAAAATAAGAAAAAAAAAAAGAAATTTATCATAATTTTGAATTTTACTTTTCTATCATTTTTTGATTTTTATATTTTAATTACTTTATATATTTATATATTTTTGTTTATATATTTAAATATTTTTGTTTATATATTTATATATTTTTGTTTATATATTTATATTTTTTTGTTTATATATTTATATTTTTTTGTTTATATATTTATATATTTTTGTTATACATTTAAATAACTTTAAAACAGTCTGCAATCTTGAATTATTTGGTATTTTTAAGAAAACTTCTCCTCAAACTTTTGTTTTTTATTCTCATTTTTAATTTTAGTTACAAATGCATTTAAATAAACGCGCGCGTGTGCGTTTGCATATCTGTGTTTGTGTGTTTGTGTGTGTGTGTGTGTGTGTGTGAATAGTGTGTATAAATATGTGTGTGTGTGTGTGTGCGTGCGTGTGTGTGTGTGTGTGTGTGTGTGTGTGTGTGTGAATAGTGTGTATAAACACACTGTTTTCTAGTATTTTTAAGGTAGGTTATCAAAAGTATTATTAGTTATCAAAACCAATGCTGTTTTGAGAAAAAGAAAACTATTTCGTGAACTTTTAAAAAATATTTTCCTCAACACTTATCAAGCCACTGTCGAACTTCTGAATTATTTTTCCTCATCAAAAAACAATGTTTAATAACACATTAAATTAATTTTTATTATTTGTTTTAAAAATTTCAAAACGTGAGCGCGTTGCTAAAATGTCAACGAATTATCAGAACTTTTGACATGTATTTTTTAAAAGTTATTATTAATCAGAATTAAATATATAAAAACATAAATGTATCAGACTAGAGACATATTGAGTAATATGTTATTCGTAAAATTTTTAAAAGTATTTTTTATATCTTTTAGTTTCACTGTTTTGTTTCAAAATCGAATTAAAAATTCTAACGTAGAATATTCTCTCGATGTAAGAGCAGTTCGTGCAGTTCGAGTATTGCGTCCTCTTAAGTTTATTACAATAATTCCAAGTAATTTATTTAATAATCTTTACTATTGAAAATACTCTAAAAACAACTTTTTATGAGTAACTTCACGTTTTTAGGTGTACACATCATCATGACATCTATTATGAAAGCAGTTGTACCACTTTTGAAAGTATTGTATCTTTTTAGTTTCATGATTGCAATTTATGCTATCATTGGTTTACAGTTTATGGTCAACAGATTTAAATACAGCTGTCAAAACGATCTGACAAAAAATTGTAAGTATAATTGCAACGAATCATTTTTTTATGGTTAAAATAGTTTTCTTGAAAAATTTAATGTTTATTATTATAATAATTGGTACTAATTTTTTGATTACTTGAACAAAAAGTTTTTTTTTTATAAGTGAATGCATGGTCCACTTAAATACTGTATTTAAGTAGGCCATGGTGAATGTTAACTTCACAATCTAAGCAGAAGTTATTTAGAATTTGAAAAATGAGATGATTATAGTGAAAAGTTTTTCTTAGGTATTATATAATACAACTTCCAATTTTGTTTTTTTAATTATTTTTCCAATAGTTAGTTATTATTATAATAATAACAGTATTAGTAGTATAAAAAAATATTTATTCAAGAACAACTAAAAACTAAATATTTCGTCAGCTCGGAATACAAGTGTCGTACCGAAAGTTATTAAAATTATATATAAATATGTCTAATTTATCTAAATTTAACACTATGTTAATGAAATTTTTTTTTTTTTACTCAATAACCTTATTTTGTAACGTAATATAAAAATATTTTTTTACATTTAGATAAATTTAAATTTACATAAATTTAATAATTACATATTTACATATAATTTAAAAAATTTCTTGATAAGACACACAAAAATTTTTTTTCGATAAGATAAGCAAAAACTGAACTCCTAACTTTTAATTATTGCTTATATATATGCTTATAGCATGGATTTCAAAACACTTAACAATAGCAAAAAGGGTTCTTTCTTATTTTGCAAAGATAACACATAGAGCCGTCCCAAAGAGATCTTAAACGGGGGTAATGAATCTGTTTTTTCCAACTATCGACTTAAAAACAACGTAATAAGACAAAAAAAATGTCCTTGTTTACTGACATACGTCAACTGCAGCCTAAAAGGTCCAAACTTGCCAATTGTAGGTCCAAAATTACCGACTAACTTTTGAATAAAGTACTCGTTTGGATTAGACACCTCCTTTGGGATAACCCTCATAAAACATCATATTTAACCATTAGCAGTTTTCTTTTTATATTTTTTCATCTAAATATTTGTATTTAAACATAAAAATTTAACTATCTATTAGCTATACTGAATAGTTATAACTATCTACACTGATTTGCTTTGAAATATTGCAATAAAGACCCCCGCGCCATGTAAATTTATTACAATATTTAAATAAGTAAACTAAAAAAAATAAAAGAAATAAATATATTTCTGTTTAAAATCTGTTTGTAAAAACAACTTTTTTTCCCACTAGAAAACTTTGTCAAATATGCAAATGTCAAAAAGCATCAAAACTATGGTATGGACCCAGAG
This sequence comes from Hydra vulgaris, assembly GCF_022113875.1. Classification (NCBI taxonomy): domain Eukaryota; kingdom Metazoa; phylum Cnidaria; class Hydrozoa; order Anthoathecata; family Hydridae; genus Hydra; species Hydra vulgaris. The sequence continues at coordinate 55,666,503 of NC_061161.1, read as the reverse complement.
GCGATTTTACGGGTGTGTGTGGGGTTGTTACACCCTTTCCCCCTAAAGAAGGTGAATTTTAAATTATAGTCGGTTTTTTTTACTAATTTAGTCGGTTAGTCGGGTATTTGACACAATTTAGTCGGCTAAAATTTAATTTTGTTGACTTTTTTTTTTTTTTAACGAAACTAGTTGGTACTGGTTACGTAAAAAAACTTAGGATTACACCCCCTCCCCCCACACACAATCATTTTATTTGCAGAATCGCCTCTGTATGGACCTAAAAAAGTTAGATATCTAGGTAAAATTTTAGCAATGAAAATCAACCTTTTTTGTTTTTTAAAAAAGCATGAAAATTAAAGGGTAAGTAAGTAATGGTAAAACAAGTTTTTCTTTCACAAACTTTAATCAACGTTTAAATCTAATTTGAATTTTATTTCGAAAATTTTTGATTTTATTACAATTGAATCTAAAATAATATATAAAACCTAATATAAAACATTAAAATTTCTATACGATATTATATGTTTTATAAAATCGTATAGATATTATCTAATCGAGAAAAGCTAGCGATATTTTTAACGATAAAAACAAGGTTTGGTCCCAATGATCGCTAGCTAAATAAGCTAGAAACTTGCTAGCGACAACTTGTTACGATAAAGACAATGATTTGAACACTAAATCCCTGTCTTTATTGTTAAAATATACACACACACGTGTGTGTATATATATATATATATATATATATATATATATATATATATATATATATATATATATATATATATATATATATATATATTCATATATATATATATATATATATATATATATATATATATATATATATATATATATATATATATATATATATATATATATACAGTGGCGTAGGAACAGGGAGCAGAGGGGGTGATAGCCCCCTCCTAAAACACTGGGGGGGGGCGGACACTTCATTTAGCCCCCTCTCCCCCCCACCCCCTTTCCTAAACAGTTTAATAATTTTTTTTTATGATATCAACAGCTGAATTATCATTTTCCAGTCTACAATGACTCAATCACAATTAAACATCTCCATGGAAAAGTATATCCATAAAACTGTTTAGATACTATCGCATACTAACTGTTTTCTAAATAAATGTGTGCTGGCAAAAGATGACTACAGTTTTTCATGAAGTCGTTGCGCTGAAAAACATGTTGTTAAAAGGTAGTTATAGTAAAACATACATGTTGCTTTTTATAACCATTTAAAATTTTAAAAACAGACTAGACTAAATTTTAAAAACAGAAGTAAAATCGTGCTTATAAAGAATATGCTTAAAGTTTATTAACCTTGATATTATTTAAATCAATACAATAGAACGTTCGAAATGCGAAAGAACGTAATACAATTTTAAAATACAATAGAATGTAAAGTTAAAAAAAAAAAATTGTAGTTTATTGATAACGTTTTTATCTAGTTTTTTTATGTTCATACAATTTTTTAAATTGTTATTTTGTAACTACATTGTTTCAGCTTTACTAAATGAAAAATTATTTAATTCAAATATAAATTATTAAGTTACAGTATTTATATTATCTTATCAATCCGATTAACAATGACTTTGAAGCGTAGACGCATCGAGGATTTTTATCAACCGAAACTTACCGCATTAAATGTTAGCCTAGAGTGAGTTTCCGTTCTATCTATTTCCGTAACGCAAACTCTACTGTAGTTAAAAAATCCATTTAAAAAAATCAAAAACAACACCTAATATTTAGCCTTAAAATTTACTATGTAACTTTTTTTTTTTACTTACAGACAGGGGTCAAAAGATGCTAATACCCCACAGACGGAGGCATCCTCCAGTCACAGTCAGAAAAATGCAGAATTCTGTACTGATCAAGAAAGTGAAATAAGTCAGCAAGATATACCAGACAGTTAAGAGTAAATACAAAGAAAGAAACGTTGACAATAACTGGTGCACAAGCCTCACAGTCATATTCAGTAACCTCTACATCATACTGTAATGCCCTATGTTGCAATTCAAATATGACCTAGGCCTACCAACCAGATGATGAATGTATACTCAAAATGACAAAAAAAAAAAACTGGAAACAAAAAAGAGTTTAGAATGTTTCAAAAGTCATGGTACACTAAATGGTCGTGGTTAACACTATGCGTAACAAGGTATAAAGTATTTTGCTTCTATTGTCGATTTATTGATAGTATCAACAAACTTGACTTAAGCAAAAGAAAGGAACCTGCCTTTGTGACAACAGGATTCGATAATTGGAAAAAGGCAGTTACTAAATTTAACTTCCTTGGTCTATATAAACTAGAGCTATTAGATGCCGACTCTTTAACAAAAACTGTTAAAGATGTTCTACTCCGATTTTCATTAAGTCTAGAAAACTACCGTGGCCAAGCTTATGATGGAGCAGCAAATATGACAGGATATTTACGTGGCCTAGCGGCTTATTTGAAAGAAGAAAGCAACGCAGCAATTTCTGTTCATTGCTTTGCACATTGTTTAAACTTGTGTTTGCAAAACTGTACCAGACAATGCACTTTGATCCGGGACAGTCTTTCACTTGTATCTGAAATTGCTAACATGATAAAGAATTCACCTAAGAAATTTACTGTCTTTGATAAAATCAGGCAGCAGATGTCGTTTGATAAGAATGACAGAGATCCCATTAAGAACCTGAAGCCATTGTGTCCTACCCGCTGGGCTGTTCGTTCTAGTGCCTTTGAAGCATTGTTAGAAAAAACGAATTACAAGTCTTTTATAAATGCAATGGCAGAAATTGGAGAATTGGTATCAGATAACTCTGGGTCCAAAGCGAGGGGAATATCGCAACAGCTTCAAAAATTTGAAATATATTTTAGCATGAAATTTAATGCAACAGAACAGGCTTCAGGTACGTTGCAAACGAAAGCATTGTCCTTAATTGAAGATATGAAGTGTGTCACAGTCACCAAACAGTATTTGCAAAGATTAAGAGATACATCGTTTAATCAGTTCTACAAGGAAGTAAAATCTGAAGCTGATGATTTGGAAGTAAGTGAGCCATCAATTCCACGGACTCGAAAACAACCACGGTGGTTAGATTCTGGCTCAGGACCTCATATTTTCACAGATGTTTCTGATTATTTCAGACAAAAGTTTTATGAAGTTGTTGACCTCTTGATTGGTGAACTTGATTTAAGATTTCAGCAGCCATCTGTAAAAAACGCCATTAATATGGAAACGCTTTTATTGAACTCGGCAAACTTAGAGTCAGAAACTATCGAGATAGATCCATCACTGTCAAAAATGTACCCTAACATCGACAGGACAAGGTTAACATGGCAACTTCACATGCTACCTGAATTAATAAAACAGAGCAAAAGCAACAAAGTAAAGCCAATTACTAAGATAACAACCATCTCAACATTAGTTGAAATATTTGCTGAAAATGATGTATCCAAAATGTTTATGAAGTGTCTAAAGTTCTAAGAGTCTTTCTTGCTATACCGGTCAGTACAGCAACATCAGAAAGATCATTTTCCAGTCTAAGGAGGCTAAAAACATATCTCCGTTCTACTATGAATCAAAAAAGATTAAACAGCACGATTCTGAGTCATACTCATAAAGATATTTTGGAAGAAGTTGACATTAACACTATTTACAAAGAATTTTTTGCGCTGGCAAGAATAAGATAGCGCAAGAATTTGCGCTGGCAAATGATGAGCGTCAACAATATTTTAGAAAACCATAGAGTTTGTTTCACGTATTACGAAATAAATAAATTAAGTTATATTTAATGTATTACTTTATAATTATATTATTGTAATATTTAATTAGGTTGTACTTAGTCTATTACATTATTAATGTAAAACTGTCTTAGCAATTATCAAAAGCTATTAAATATTTAAATCAAAAGGTAAAATATATAAATCAATAGCAGCGCCAAGAGTAATAACATTGCGTGTGATAAATAATTTAATAAATAGATCATTTTTATCTATTTTGCTGTACCATGCAAAATTGAGAAACTTTTTCCTTTGTTTTTAGCCCCCCCCCCCCGAACTTTCACGACATTCCTACGCCACTGTATATATATATATATATATATATATATATATATATATATATATATATATATATATATATATATATATATATATATATATATATAAGGGAAAGCAGGGCAACATGGCGAATGGGGCAAGATGGGTTTTCGTATAACAACTCAACAAAAAATCTTAAAATTGGGTGAAAACAAAACTGTATATGTATTTTGTATTTTAAAACACCAAATGGTTTTTTTTTATATTATTAACGCAATTTTATACGTTTAAGTTTACATTTTGCGCTTAAAAAAAATTAGGATTCGGCAAATGCATCTGCGCAGATCTGCGCAGACATAATATACGCATATCTGCGCAGACGTCGGCGCCGACGTCTGCAAAGACAGTTTAAAGGATACGAAAAATTTAAATTATGATAAAAAAATTACTTCAGACATTTGATTCAGATAATTTAATTATCTGAATCAAATGCCTGAAATTAATCATTTTTTTAAATTAAATTTCAGACAATATTTAATAAAATAATTTCAGACATTTTGAAAAACTCATAAAAAGTAGGTAATTATCTACTTTTTACGAGTTTTTCATTACTTGTCTGTTTCTTTTTTGTTCGAGCTACATATAATCAATCGATATAAACTTTTTAAAGTGTTTCTTACTACAATTTAAAGTGATTTAAAATAAAGAAATCGCATATTTTCGTCATAACAAATGTTTAAAATGGAAAATATCCAAATTTCGAATTATTTGACAAATCTTGATCGAGGGAAGCGTTCTGGCACTTGTTTAGCATGTAACAAAACTGTTTAATGGTCGAAGGAACGCCTTGCAGCGTATAAAAGATCAACAAGTCAAAACGCCAGTGTCGAGGAAAGAAATTGTTTTCTAAGCGTAATTATGAATCGTCACATCTGATCGATGACTCTCAGCAACTTCCGTCTACGTCTGATTCACCGATGCAGCGTGTACATCCACCAATTAATAAAGAGCTCAAAAATGATATTGACACAAAGCTTGAAAATTTCTTTTACCGTACGGGTATATCATTTCGTTTAGTGGAATCGGAGGTCTTTAAAGATTTTGTGAAGTCGCTCAACCCATCGTACGCATCTGTCATCCCGAAAGCCTTATCAGGATCTCTGCTCGACAAACAATACACAAAATGTTGTATTTATGTAAATGAAATTTTGAATTTTGAAACAAACTTAACACTGATGTCTGACGGCTGGACGAACATAAGAGGCGATCACATTGTGAATTTTTGTATTAAAGCGCCCGAGTAGAAGCCTTTTTTTTACACGTCGATAAATACATCCGGAATCATTCAAAATTCATCTGCAGTTGCTGCAGCAATCTTACAAATTATTAGGAAGATTGGCTCACAAAAATTTACCAGTTTCATAAGCGAAAACGCTCCTGTAATAAAATCAGCGTGGAGGATCATCGAGGAGAAATATCCACACATCTCGGCTAGCGGAAGCAAAGCTCATGGAGTCAACTTGCTTGTGAAGGACATATTTTCTACAATTGAAGCCAAAAAAATAGTCAAAGATGCAGAGAAAATCATCAAGTATGTGAAAAATCATCACATCGTGAAAGCAAAGTTTTATAAAAGACGAATTGCAGCAAATATTTCTCTTTCATTGTCCATGCCTATATCTACACGATGGTTTAGTTATTATAAATCAATGAGCAGTCTCCAGCTATCAAAATACGTTCTTATTAAGTTGGAAGACGAAGAAAGTCCATTACTGAAGAAAATTCAACCAAAGAATACATCTGCTGCTGTTATGGCTTTGATAAAATCTAACCCATTTTGGGACTGTCTCTCTAAGCTTGTCAAAAGCATGGAATTTCCTTCCAACGTGATCAGAAAGCTAGAAAGTGATACAGCTCCATTGTCTCTCGCGTATGATTACTTTGGTCAAATGTACCATTCATATATGGACGATAAAGACATAGAAAAAAAAGTGCAATCTCGCCTCGATTTTCTCTTTACACCATGTATTGGAATTGCTTCATATTAACGCCCAAAAATGCCGCAGAAGGTTTATATTTTAATGAAGATAAAACCGATTTTATTGCTGCTACAGTTGAATTTGCCAAAAAGATCAAACCTGAAATTGCTGCCACTGCTGAGGATGAATTGATTGCTTATATAGGAGAAATTTCTGTGCTGCCTGAGAGAAGAAAGGAAACAATATTCAAAATGAACTCGCGAAATTATTAGAACATTATCGGTCGCGATAAATATCCTGCTCTTTATGAAAATGCTAAGCCTATTAACGAAATGATCTGCTCATCGGCTACAGCAGAAAGAGCTTGGTCGACCTTTCGATTTATTCACTCGCGACTAAGAAATCGTCTTATGAATGAGAGAGTTGAAAAGCTAGTATTCTTGTATACCAATAGCGTGCTGATGGACACAAATGACAAGACTGATTACATTCTTGAAGAAGGTGCAATTCTCAATGAAATTGAATGTCAAGAAATCACCGAATAGGCGCCAGCATTATATATTTTTATTACTGTAAGAATCTTTGAAAACTCCTATTGTTACTAATCACTGAATTTATAATAAAGTTAAAAGATTACTTAAAACATTTTTTAAGTTTAAAACTTTTTTTGTTGATTTCAATAAATCGTCAGTAATAATAATATCTGCGCAGATCTGCGCCGAGAGACAAACTTTAGTATATTTAGCAGTAATAATAAATTTTGTCGGCGCCGACGTCTGCGCAGACAAATTACAATGTCTGCGCAGATCTGCGCCGACAGTGCAAACCCTATAAAAAATTCCTCACTTTCGGTTTCTCATAATGGATGGTGTCCTTCAAGTTTAACTTCTTTAAAAGTAGTTTTTTGCAATTTATTTTTATTTTTTGTTACTTTAGTTAAAGTTATTGGTAGTTTTTAAAATGTTATAAAATAGGAGGTAAAAATTGCATAATAAGTCATCTTGCCCCGGTCACGTGACCAGATGACAAATTTATGAGTTTTTTATTTTAATATTTAGTTCTCTTGCTCAAATAGCGTTAAAACAATAATAGTTTTATTGTGGTAATCGAAGTTTTATTGTGGTAATTCATTTTTTAAAATATTTGTATTTACAGAAATTTACTTAATTTGTTAAATACTACTTTGCTGATTACTGCAATTTGTCTGAACACGTTGATCTTATCAAAAGAAAACCATCTCGGTCAGAATATAGAAAACGGAAGGCAGAAAAAGAAAAAGAATTTCAAAAAACAAAAAAGTTTATGAATGTAGATAAATATATCACAACGAAAAATCAAGACCTGAATGTGGCATCTACATCTGAAGTAACAAGGAATGCATCAGTAAATCAAATAGCTATTGAAGATATTGTGGACGAAGTGTCCCGAAGTGAGGAGATAAGTGATGCTACAATTACAATATTTACTCGTGATGACTCTGTTGGCGATGTACAATAAATGCAAATTCCATATGACTTTAGCACTGTTGTCCCTAATATATCGGATCCAGCCATATGGCCACTCATTCGAAATAGGAAAATTATTGATCATATAATATCTAACTGGCAAGTGCAAACTCACATTGGTAGCTACCCAAAGAATGATACAGGCCGGTATTTCTTTAAATGTGATTTCACAAAAAAACTTGCAAACAACGAAACAATTTAGCGTCATACCAAACTATCAACGACTTTTTCAAGTGTCGTTATTAAATCTCTTTAATCAACAGACAAGGCTCTCGGTGAATGCACAGAATGCTGGAAAAAAATGCTGCACTTCCTTTTAACGGCAAAGGTATTGATCAAAGAACTAGAAATCGAACCTGTGTTTAAAGCCACATCAAGAGTTCTATGTATTAAGCATCAAGCTGGAGAAACTGTACTCAATGAGCCTATAACTTCCCAAAAAAAAATTTGAAGTCGAATTTTGAACTGTCTTTTGGAGTCTACATTAGGGTCGTTCAATAAATGATCTCATCAGTTAAGTAAGTATTCAGAATCATGGTCTTTTTTGTACAATATAAAACAGATTCCGGAAAGACCGTTAGGTCTTTTTGGGGTACCTAAATAACAAAACAAACAAAAATTAACTGTGGAATCTAAATCAGATATCGACGGTAGTATGTTGTGCAACGAACTCCGATGTCTGAAAGCTTTTTTGTATGACAAGAATGTGGCTACTCCTGTTTTTATTTTAAATTTCATTAAAGATCGCAACTTACAAGAGCTATATTTAAATGTGTTGATAACATTGCAAATATTACTGACTACAGCTGTAACGGTTACTAGTGGGGAGAGAAGTTTTTAAAAGCTTAAGTTAATAAAAACCTAAGATCTACAATATCCCAATCTAAGTTTACAAACTCAGCAACTTTGTCAATCGAAAATGAAATTGTTAAAAAAATCGATTTTGATAAACTAAAAAAAGAATTAACGGATAGAAAGCCAAGAAAAGTTACATTTAATTAGTTTTTCTTTTTAATAAATATTTATTGTACTAATCATTTAAGTATACCATTTGTCTTTTTTTTCTATGGGGTTGTATTGAGTTAGGGGCGCCGTAGAAATCTCACCCAGGGCGTTGGTATTGCTAAAACCGGCACTGTATATATATATATATATATATATATATATATATATATATATATATATATATATATATATATATATGTATATATATATATATATATATATATATATATATATATATATATATATATATATATATATATATATATATATATATATATATATATATATATATATATATATATATATATATATATATATATATATATATATATATATATATATATATATATATATATATATATATATAACGCAAGTGAGTTAAAAAATAGTTCTTGTTTCACAAAAGTTTATGTCAGAGAAGACCAAACCGAGAATGAAAGGATAGCTCTTTTTAAACTTTATGCTGAATGTAGAATAAGAAATAATGCTCTTCCAAATTCATTTGAAGGTCGGCAAGGGAGGCAACTTTATTGGGGTATTAAAGATGGAAAAAAAGGTTTTTGGTCTGGGCGATCTGGCTCAACTCCATGAATTGAACAAAAAGAATAAAGCAACAAACAAAAATACTTATAATCCTCTAACTTTACTATCGTTTACCTATTTTTTCTTTTTATTCTTTATCTGAACTAAAATATCTTTTTAATCCAACGTTTTTAGAAAATAAGAGTGAAGAATTCCAAGCTAGAATTGCATCATTGGATTACCCAGACATCATTGCTATCACAGAAACGTGGCTTACTTCTACATCTTTAACAAATCTAGACAATTACACTGCGTACCTTTGAAATAGGACAATTCGGGAAGGTGGTGTGGCCATGTATTTTAGGAAAGATACATCTTCATTTAAATGTGAGTTCAGTGATAAACAAATGGGTGCGCAAATATGGTGTCAAATTTCAATTGAAATGATATCTTGTTTATTGGATGTATCTACCGTCATTCGTTTACTCGAAATGAGTCTAAATAACAAATTAATAACTTAATCAAATGTGCAAAAACTCTAATTGATGATGGGAAGTTTACAAGTGTTCTAGTTGTTGGTGATTTTAACCATAGTGATATTAGGTGGAGTAATTTGGGTGACCATTGTAAAAATGGAAAACAGTCTAGTCAACTTTTTTTAGATATTACCAATGATTGTTTTCTATCACAGATTGTCACTGAAGCAACTTTTATCTATAATACGCATAACCTAGTGCTGATAACCGTGATAGTATTTATAATGTAACAATCGGTCCTCCACTTGGATGTACTCAAAAAAATTATTTTTACAATTCACTCCTATGGGATTAAAGATTAAAATCATCGACAAAAACTTCCAGATTACACAAAGTAAATTATATCTATAACAAAGGTGACTATAATGCAATCAATGAGGGCCTTAAGGCAATAAGGCAGACTGGCCAAATTTATTATTGGTATTGTAATTTATCCTCGTCCCGCTAATTGCCATATAGAGGCCACATTACCAAGGCCCGCAAAGACAGGTTCGGCTCCCAAAGAGCGTCATAACCCGCTCTACGAATCAAGAGTAAAGTGAGTTTAGAACGAAGAACGAAGATATGTTAGAGTGAAAGACGGAAGTAGTCGTGTTAGAAAGATAGCATAGAGAAAGCGGACAGGATTGCACACGATATTAGAAGGTGCAATAGATATAATGGTAAATATTAAAGCTTTACAATATATACTGGTCAAATTTATTATTGAATAAATCAGCTGATGAATGCTTACTTTATATTTTTTACTTCTTTTAAATACCATTTTAAGTGTTTTTAAAAATATCTTTTATTTCCGCATGGTGGTCTATACAAAATAGTTATTAAAACGTTTTTCTTATTGTGGTTTAGTAATTCAATAGTTAATGATTCAAAACGCGCATTTTGAATGCTGAGAATTTCAATTTTCTGATAAGGATTGGCTTGTGTATAAAAATACATACACCGCCACAAATGCCACCATCTCGAGTTTAGTGAGTTGCTTTACAACCTGGAACTTAAAAAGTATTTTTTTCATTTTTACACAATGTTTTGGATTAAGCATATTACCATAAACTCAGAATTTATATTTTTTAGAATTGATTTAAAATTTTCAAAGTTTTTACTCATATTGCGTATGTTTAAAGTTAACGTTGAAAATAACGATTGTGACGCATTCATGAGGTTAGAAACTTCCTCAATATCAAAAAAGTTTGAGCTGATTATGACATCCTCAAAAAAGTTTACATTTGGATCAGTATCATTATTCAAAAGAAGTGTGTTTTGTTTATTAAAAATTTCAAAAAAACTTGTTACATTAAATTTGTTATCTATTTTATTATTAATTTGTTATCTATTATTTTATTATTAATTTGTTATCTATTATTACGCAAAATTGAGATTAAAAAAATTGAGATTTCTAAATTAAGATTAAAATTTTTTTTTAGCAGTATCATTTCGACTTTTTGTAAACATTTTTAAAAATAATAAGTCGTTTTTGTATAAAACCTTTTCTCCTTGTTTTTTTTTTTTTCTTTTGCTTCTGTAAATAACTTTTACGTTTGCCTTTACGTAATTGTTTAGTCCTTTTAGTTTTTTTTGTTTCTTTTAGGATGTTTGATTTGTCTTCAAATCTCAAGAATTTTATACAATGGTTCGAGATTGGTTTTCTTTTTTAAAACCTACTCGATAAGCCCTTTCCATTTCAACTCCTTTTAACTTCTAATTTTACGCATAATAAATTTTAAAC
>NC_061161.1:55597715-55652715 GCF_022113875.1 Hydra vulgaris | reverse complement strand
TGTTAAGTAAAGTAGCGGAATGTTCATTTACCATTAACAGTTAACATTTCTTCTAATTCTAAAATTAGCAAAACTTCAAAATACAGTTACTCCAAAGCAGTAATAGGGTAACAGGGGGTATTAAGCCCTATGGGGCATTAAGCCTCATTTCCTGTGTTCATCTAATGAAATAGCTGGTGTTATTGTATTAAGAGAGAGGGGCATTAAGCTATACATGATAGAAACTAACTAACCAATAAGGAAACTTTTCATAAACATTCTGGAGCAATTGAAATTTTTATATTTTCTATACAAATACAAGTACATATAGACTAAGTTTTTTTTTTAAAGTTTTTAATTATTTTTGATTGTTATCAATGAGTTAAAATACTGATATTTGTAAAGCAAATGAAGTAGAAATTTTAGCAAAGTAAAATCACATTAAAATGAATGTCTAAGATATTGTTTATAAATAGTTCTTCAAATTTACTTTAATATTAAATTTCTATTTAAGATTATAAAAGGATATCATTCCTATGGGAAATATGGTTCTATTAGTTTAACTAGTTTATAAAAATAAATGTTTTAATTAGCAGGGGCTTAATGCCCCCTGTTAACACAAACTGTTTAAAAAGGTGATTAAAACAATTAAATAACATAGATCAGATAAACAAAATTCATGTTTTAATATTATAAACAGGGCACAGATATAGTTTAAATTAAAAAGAAAAGTTATTTATTTGTAGAAATAGTTTAAATTTTTTTTAATAGAGCCTATTGCCCTCTTTATTTAGCAGAATGGTTTTAAATCTTGCAGGTGCTGAAGATAAATCACCTTTATCTTCAGCAGCTGCAAGATTTTTTTCTCAAAGAACTGCAGCCCAGATTTGCACAAACCTCTGGGAATGGTTGGTTAGAACCATCAGGTTTCGCTACGGAGAAAGTCTAACAGGTGATAGATGTTTGAAGTTACTAAGAGAAAAAGCAGCAAAAAAAGATAAATATTTAAAAATAATGTAAAAATAAATGTTTTACATTGTGAAGCTTATTGCTCCCATTTTTTACAATTTGAGTCTGCGTTACTTTTTAGCTTTTTTTTCATTATATAACTTTAAGTTTTGCTGGATAAAGCTTTTTTACATATAGAAATATGCGTTGTCTATAATTAAAAAAATATTTCTATTTTGAATTTAATATTTATTTTCTATCCAAAGAGAGAAAAGAAAAGTTATTGAAAACATGGGGCTTAATGTTCTCTGTTACCCTACATCTGGTTATTATACAAACAAAGATCTGCTAGCTATATACAAAACAAGAGCTGAGATATGAAGTAATGAAGTTCAAAATGAAGTAATGAAGTTCAAAAAAAGAGCTGAGATATATATTTCAAAATGAAGTATCATTTGCAATTAAAAAAAAAAACAGAAAAGAAAAAAATACCATTATAAAATGAAGATTAATAAAAGTCGAATTCAAGAGCACTGTTGAAATAAAGACAATGTGCTTAATAGCAAAGAAGTTGAACAAATATGGTGTTTTAATAAAGTAAGTGGTGAATTTATTTTATGTGGTTGTATATACAGACCAGGACACAATGATCTTGAAAACTGTCGTCATTTAACTAATTCTATCAAAAGAATTTATAAATTCTTTATTAAGAACAAAAAATACACCGATGTCTTGATTTGTGGCAATTTTAATTTTTAATTTTTAAATTGCAAATAGAACAATGAATTCAAGAAACTTACTTAACACAACATGTTATAAAACCAACATTTCAGCTAAAATTAAATGCTTATACAAATAATCTAGATCTAGTTTTAACAGCAAACCCATTTCGAATATCAAGTTAGTTCACACTGAGCCTTTAGGTGACACCCATCAAGTTTTGAATTTTAACTTCAATACCATGCCAAATGATCAAATGGATATAGAAAATTCAATTAAAACCACAAAGCTACTATTTTGAAGAGGAAATTATAAAAAGTTCACAGAGTTTTTGAATAACCATAATTGGAGAGAAGAACTCAAAAATATAGATATCAATCAGAAATATTTAAAGTTTATTAATATTTACGAAAAAGGGTTGTAATTAATGTGTACCTAAATTAAAATTGAACACAATAAATTTTAGAAGCAATAAAATATCTTTATGTATAAATGCACAACTTAAGCACAAAATAAGATTAAAATGATACCTTTGGTATTGTTGCAAAATATTAGATTTTAAAAATAAAGAACTAATTCAAGAATATAAAGCAAAAAATAAAAGAGTAAAAATACTTGTTGAAAGTAGCACAAAAGCACGAAAAGAAAATTGCAGTAGAATTAAAACAAAATCCTAAGCAAATTTATACCTATATCAATAGTAAACTTAAAGTTAAAAACTGTATAAGGTCACTTATTACCGATAAAAATGAGTACTAAGTACATCTAATGATGTACTTAAACTTAATGTAAACAAATCTCTAGGAAGTGACAAAGTTCACCCATTAGTCCTAAATAATTGTGGAGAAAGTTTTAGCACACCGTTATGCATTATTTTCAACTGATTGCTAGAATGGAAACACTACTAGAACTTTGGCTTGAAGCAAACATTACACTTAAAGGCTGACAACTACAGACCAATCTCTTTAACCTCAATAGTATGCAAGCTAATGAATAGTTTTGTTAGAGATATAATAATAAAACATCTTGTTTATAACAATTTAATAATTGAAGACCAGCATGGTTTTATAAAAATAAAAAGCTGCATTACAAACCTGCTAGAAACCTTAGATATACTTACTGATCTTAAAGAAAAAGGTATCTGTGCTGATATTGCCTTTTTAGTTTTTTGCAAAAGCTTTTGACTCGGTTGCACATAGACGATTAATTATCAAATTGAAGTCAATCGGTATGAAGGGGTTATTACTTAATTGGTGTGTGTTGTTTTTGAATAACAGAAAATAAAGTGTAGTTCTAGGGAAATTTTTATCAGAATAGGAGATTGTAAAAAGCGAAGTACCGCACGGGTTAGTTCTTGGTCCTTTACTTTTTGTAATTTTTATCAATGATCTAACACAGGGTTTAAATAACAAAGCTAATTTATATGCAGATGACACAAAAGTATTAGCAAAAATAAATAAATATAATAAAAATTTGCATAATAATTCTCTTTAAGATGACTTGGATTATCTCTGCGAATGGTCGACTAAATGGCTAATAAGCTTTAATAGTGATAAATGCAAGATAATGCACATAGTTCATGATAACCCAAAAAATAAATACACGCTAAAGTGCAATACTGAAGAACTAGAAACCTCTAGAAAAAATCTTAAAGAGACATTGTTTGAACGAGACTTAAGTGTATATATTTAAAATGATTTAAAATAGGAGCATCATATTGAGTCTATTGTTAACAAAGCTAATAGTACGTTGGGGTTAATAAAACATGCGTTCAACTATATCGACAAAAATACTATGAAACTATTATACATATCACTTGTGCGACCTCACTTAGAGTATGCATTTTAACTATGGAACCAATACTACGCTAAAGATATTAATCGTATAGAAAGAGAAAAACGAGCAACTAAAATTTGTTTCCCAAAAGGTATTAATTATGAACTAAGGCTACAAAATATGGAACTTTTAAAAATAGTTGATAGAAGGTTGTGAGGTGATCTAATTCAGATGTTTAGATTTCAAAACAATATAGGTAAAATAAACTGGCATAACGAACCTGAAAGAATAACTAATACTACGAGAAGGAAATTAAGAAGACAATCTGTAAACTCACTTTCTAGGCATAATTTTTTCACCAACCGTGTTGTAGAAGCTTGGAATATCTTAAATCAAGATGTTATTAATGCAACTTCTGTAAATGATTTTAAAAACAAACTAAAATGCTTTAATGATAAATGGCTGTTAAAGTCTAACACCTACTGTCGTTTTTATTGTTTTTCTCGGTAAAACAAGAAAACAGTATTTATATTATCTTTATATTATATTTATATTAAATAATAATTTGTTTTTATAAAAATTATTGAACATAAATATTTGTAAAATTATTTATATATAATCAATGTTTATGATAAAATAGTTGATTTATTTTATTTTATTTTAAAAGTTACAGACCAGCTTTGTGATGGTGCTATTAATGGTACTACTAAATACTTTGTTTCTGGTGTGAAATGTGCAACAAATGAGTCGTGTGTAATAAGTAATCTTGAAATTAACAATGGAGTTAAAACATTTGACAACATTTTTTTTGCTGTATTAACAGTGTTTCAATGTGTGACAACTGATGCATGGTCAGAAATTATGTACAAAGTAAGTGATTTATTATTTACATTTCAATATTTTCTTGTTAATCTTTTAAAAATTTAGCATTTTTTTACACTTTAAAAATAAATTTAATTATCAATTAGTTTTGTTTTGTAGCAGTTTATTTTTTGTATTTACATTTTGCACCACACATTCACACTATCTTGTAGGAGGCCTATTGTAGAAAGTTTTGTTGACCAGCCTTTTCATCCAATAGCCTGGCATAGATGTAAACATTTGTTACATTGTTTCTTATGTAGAATAATGAATGCCCGATTTTCATGATTATACTCATGGGTTTTTGCTTGTGTCTCCTTGTTAGTGGCTATGTAACTCTTTCTGTTTTCCCGTAAGCGACACAGTTCTAAAACTCATTTTATTTGTTCTAAGGTCAGCTGGTAGTAAGTTTATGGTTTATAGTTAACTTGAGAAAAGGCTTGACTTAAAGTTGACAATAAGGAATGAAAATATGTATATATGCATATTTTTATAAAGAATAAATATGATATATGCATTTTCGCATGTATGTATGTATTACTGATTATTTAAAATATAATTGGATTTATTGTTTAAATATTTTTGAAAGTAGAAAAGTTTTTTTTCTAATTTCTTGTTTTATTGATTTTTAATAGTTTTATTCAAATAAATTCCTGAATAATATTATTATTATCATGCTTAACTATTAAAAAAAAAAGTTTTAACAATATTTTTATTGCTTTAAATTATTAAATTTTAAAGTTTATGTGCAAGGTTGAAAACCTGAGTCAGAGAGCATCAAATGGTGATTTGTTGTTTTAATCAAGGAAACAGCAACCTTGGTTTATAAGCTAAATTATTTGTGATTCTGAAATTTGTATGCAAAAAACTGTCAAAACCTGGAGGCTTACAGGTGATGTTGTTGATGTGCCTGATTCTGGAAGGTTAGTGATAGTGACAAAAGTAGCTTATTCAGAGTCAGCAAAATATATCATTAAATCAGCTACAAAATGTTCAAACAATTCTTTTTGTTCTAAATCTTATCTCAAATAAACTTTTGTGTGACATATTTTTAACTATGTATTTAACTAATTTTTTGTAGTTTTTTAAAGTTTTTTAAAATTTTAGATTATTTAGAATTTTGTGAAAGTATTAGAATTTATTTATAATTACAAATAAGTAATCAATTCTAAACAATGCTCAAAATATTTTATAAGTTATAAAAATTAAAAGTTATAGTGTTAATTTTTTTACGTTTTCTTTCCCATAAATAGATGGTAGTAGCAGAAGTAGTGTTAGTAAAAGGTGTAGTAAGTGGTCGGTGGAGGTTGTGGAGAAGTGGTGGTAGCAGAAGGTGCAGTATACTTATAGTAGTATACCTTTTGTATTTACAAAAGGTATAAAAGTATAAACAGTAGCATACGTATGCCACTGTTTATTACTGTATTATTCCTAGATTCTTTTCTCTAGAGAACTATAGTTTTCGCGGAAACCTTTTCAGAGTTCTAAAAATTTTCATCAAAAAAAATGCATATTGGATAAGCCTAATAAAATTTTTGGCGTTGAAAAATTGTTTTATGACATATTTATTGACATTATCTTTTCATACTTGTACTGCACATTTTTGATGCTTACAAGGAATTTCATTTCTCGTAAAGTAGGAAAATAAATAAAAATAGTGGTAATTATAGTTTTTACAAGTTTTATTGATTTAGGTACATTTATAGGTACAAGCTTTATAGATTTAATTAAGAGAAATTTGTGACAAAAAAAAATTTGCTAATGGTACATTATTTAATCTAAAAGTCAATCAAACACAAGTATTACCATTTTTTTCTTCTGCATAAACTTACATATTATATATTTAGAATATAATTATATATTACATATAAAAAACTTATTTTTTATGTGATTTTTGTATGTATAAATTTGGATATTGTAAAGGCTATATTTGCATTAAATATTTGTTTTAGCTTATTTCAGCATACATGCTGAAACTTTGGTGAAAACTAAATTTTATCTTAATTATCAGCATATCTCAACTTTTATGTCATTAATTAATTTTTGTAGTGTTTCAAAGTTATTTTTTTCATCATTTATCCATTATTTGGAATTTAATAAAAATATTAGAATTTATAATTACAAATAAGTAATATATTCTAAACAACAATATAAAATATTTTATTAAATATTATAATTAAAAGTTGAAGTTTTAATCTTTTTATGTTTTGTTTCCTAAAAATAGATGGTAGTAGAAGTTGCTGTAAATAGTAGGTGGAGGGTGTGGAGGAAGTGGAGGTAGTGGAATGTGCAGTATACCTATATTAGTATACCTTTTATCTATTACTGTTTAATACTATACTATACCTTGATTCTTTTCTCTAATGAACTTTAGTTCTTGCGAAAACCTTGTCACAGTTCTACTCTTTTTTTAAAATATTTTTTCACAAACCTTTTGAAAAAATCTCCCCATCTCTTTTAATCTAATTTTTAAAGTATCAAAAAATTCTACTTAATTTCCAGATTCAGGTTTTATCAAGCTTTATTTTTTCATTTTTTTCTTAGTTTTAAACAATAGTTCAACACAAATATTGTAAGCAAATGATGTTGAGTATTTTGACTTTGTATAGCTATTCAATAGGATTTCATATTTTTAATCAATATTTAAACAGATCTTGACCTTATTCTATAAGTTTATTTGTATAAATATTGAATAACAGATAAGGCAAACGTTATCCTAGTAAATCTAAATTTGGCTGCATCTATTTTATCTAGCAAATTTATGGCCGCATCAGCATCCACATTCTTGTCACCTCATACAACTATATTTGCTATAAAAATATGTTTTTTCTTTAAGATAGTTTTCCTTTCTTAAAAAATTTAAATCAATTTTCCTATTTGAGCTTAAACTCTAAACACTTGATTTTTACTTTTAAACACCTACACCTGGTCCTTTTTTATACTAGTCACATAAGTTTTAGTAGCAACTATTATGGTAAATAATGTGCTACCTTTCCAGTGTTTGTATTTTAAAGATAGCATGTTTTGTTTCTTGTAATTTTTTTTTTCAGTACATCCAGAAAAAACAAACTTGACTCATCCAGAAAAAACAAACTTGACACATCATGGACTAACAATGTCTGAGATTTTATTTTATTTTATCATATTAAAAAAAAAATAGATAATAAAAAAATATATATACTAGGAAAAAAACCTTTAATTTTCAAACTCATTTTAAAGTTTTCTTTGTTTTGATTTATATACTTTTAATAATTGTACATAATTACTATATAAGACATAAATTATTATATCACAATTTTTTTTCAGACATTTTATACTATGGATGAAAAAGGGTATTTATGGTCAGCTTATTATGTTTCATTGGTGATGCTAGGTGCATTTATTATACTAAATCTGGTTCTAGGTGTTTTAAATGGGTAAAGTTGTTTTTATTGTACTATTTACATATCTTGTTAGTGTATACACGTGTCTATATTATACATATGCATATTATATATACAGGTCTTAGTCAGGTAACTTATTATACAGGTCTTGGCGCAAGAGCTCTTGCTCTTCCCTTTTATCAACTTTTTTTTCTCCGAATTATCAACAATTTATGGCTCATAAAAGGGAAGTGTTTTCTGTGTCTCCGAATTATGGAGCAATTTATGGCTTTCGCAAAAGTATAATTTCTTCTCTCAAATGTATAATTATCATTGTAACTAAAATAAAAAACACAAGCACATTTTTATAAAACAAATTAATTACATAATTAATTGGCGTTTTAAAAGACATGGTTGTTGCAAAAAAATTTGTTGTTGAAATGCAAATGTTTTTGATTAGATTATACTAAGTGATTAATATAAAAATATTACACTGAATTATATTGATAAAGTATAAAAATATTTAACTGATAAAATATTAAATTATTACACTCTAATTGCATCTGTTACATAATAATTTTTATTTTATGTAATAAATTATATATTTTATATATTAATTACTTTAATATATTTTTCACTTTTATTGTAGAATTTTTAATTGTTGTAATAATTATTAAAATGCCTGCGTTCTATTACAATAAAAAGTATAAAACATTTTTTATAAGCAGTAAAAACGTTTATAGCTCTTTGTCAAATTTTTTATCAAACAAGAATTTTTTTAATAATTAGTGGATATTTATATGAAAATCTAAAGACAACGCTCTATAAAAGAATTTTTTCACAGCGCAATAAATGAAAATAGTTATGTATATACTCTTGTAATATTAACGTCACAAATTTTAAACTTGTAACAAATTTAAAACCAAATTTTGTATTTGATAAGCAACCTTTTTAATGAATGCTCATGCAAAAACCAAAAGATCTTGTCAGAAGCTGTTTAGAGCAGATTGCCATGTTTGTTTTATGTTTGTTAGCTTTTCTCCGCTTATGCACTCATATAGCACTTTATAGGCCTTGAAACGTAGAAGTGATATTGGCCATTTTTTGCTGACCTTAAACACTTTTAGCTTAGCAATGCTGAATGCCGACCTTAATTCCATGAGCTGTATATATATACATATATAAACATATATATAAGTATACACACATACATATATATATATATATATATATATATATATATATATATATATATATATATATATATATATATATATATATATATATATATATATATATATATATATATATATATATATATATATATATATATATGTATGTATGTATATATATATTTTGCTTTCTGTTATTCTACAAATTAACATTATTTGTTTACTGTTAAGTTAATGGATGACAGTAATGTGAGTGCTCACCATATTGTTTCATATGAGTTACTATGAGAAGTTAATTCAAATTATCGTTAGTTACTTTTGGACATATCTGAATTTCTGCATGATGAACTGGTTCATGTAATGTAAAAAATAATAAATTATATATTTTGCTGAATTGTAATTGAAATGTAGTTAATGCAATACTGAATGCATATTGTAGATTGCTAAAGTTTTTAATTTAGTTTATCTATTGCATCAAGTTTGATTACATACTTAGTTCTTTTTGTTTACAATGTGCATTATTTATCAATAATTTAATATTGTATAAAAAGTCAGCACTTTAAATGTCTAGATGAGTAGATGATGATTTATATAGTATAATAAGCAAAATATTATTGGTTCTAAATTACACACATAGTAGTAACACTACATATTATTATATAATAATATTTATTTTATAAACATTTTTTTTTACAAAATTATGACAAACTTTTGTTACTATTATGAATTATACTAAAAGTGAAAAACATTGTAATCCATTTTCCCCAAGATGGTTACAGGGACAATTTAAAATAATTTGCTCATTTAAAATACGGATGTTTAGGTTTTAATTTAAACTGAAAAAAAAAAAAGGAAAAAAAAAATTTGTGGTGCTTACACTGAAGCAACTCAAATCAACTCACACTCCCTATTAACTCAAATCATGCTTTGAAAATTGATCTTTAAAAAACCTTATAAATCTCAATTTGTCAAAAAAATTTTAAAAGGTTTTTGTTTATTTTTTATACCATAGTGTAAAAGTTATATAAAAATATTAAATCCTATTGAAACTATAATGAAATAGTTGTTAAAAAAAGGGCATTTGACACACTAGAGTTAAATTGTTTTATTTGTGTTTTGCAAAAAATTCACACTTCCTATTAAGACCCCTTCCCCTTTTTTTAGATCCGGATTAAAATTGTCCCTTTCCCCTCCCCCTTCCCTCTTTGTATTAAACACACAAGAGTAGTTTTGTTTATGCTTCACAAACACTGATTGCATCACACCTTTAAAACCAGGAAGCTTGTTAAAATCCTGCAATTAAGCATTTCTGAAAATGGTGTTTGCTCTAACAATAGTTAATGACACCACTAATAGAGTATACAGGCTAGTATATCATCTTTATAGTATATATCACCTTTGCACTAATAGGCTTATACAGTCTTACAGTTCTTTGCTAACAAAAAATAAAGTACAGAAAAAGTTCTTATAACTGGTTGTGCATGAACATCACCCCTAATTTCTAGGTTTCAAGAAAAATATTTTGCTTTTGGAGCTTTTTAAAAATGAATAAGTCTGCTATGATATAGATTGACTGTATTAAAAACTGTTTGCAATGTAAAGTATAAAATAATTAAAATTTTTATAACTGTCAGTCTTACTTTTGTTGTTATAAAAATATTTTTAGACCACTTTAATATATATATATATATATATATATATATATATATATATATATATATATATATATATATATATATATATATATATATATATATATAAATATATATATATATATATATATATATATATATATATATATATATATATATATATATATATATATATATATATATATATATGTATATATATATATGTATGTATATATATATATATATATATATATATATATATATATATATATATATTATATATATATATATATATATATATATATATATATATATATATATATATATATATATATATATTAGGGCAGGCCACAGTCCCGCATAAATTTTTCAAAAAATTAATTTTACTAGTGGCTGCATAAAATATTGTTCCTTTTACTATAAAAATCATTTTTTGTTATGAAAGTTTTTATGTAGCAAATCTCTAAGTACTGCCGCAATTCATTTTTAATGTGAATTTGAAATCTAAATGAAAAACACAAATCCTCCATTACATCTGTTCCGTTATTTAAATTATTCGGTTAAATACATCCAATAATAGCGTTTTTTTTTGTAAACAAACTGAATATGCGCTACTTTTATAATGTGAAATATTTAAATCAGACTTGATATGCTTATGCAAAAAGTACTAAGAGTTTAGCAAATAATACTTATTTTTCAATTTAACAGCCTAAGTATCATCCTAATAAGATATTTATATTTTAATCTTTTTCTTGTAAAACAAAACAAAAATCTTTTGTTCCAATACTTATAGATTTTTGTTTTACAACACAATAACTTTATTTAGTAGTTTTCATACAATAAATAGGCACCTGTAAGAGTTGCGGTATTCGTTGAATTGTGTTCAAAGATGTGTAATTTAGATTAAAACTCATTATGTTTATTTAATGTTTATTTTTTTACAATTCCTAGGCCTATATGTTTACATAATGTTTTTCAATAAGCATATAGTAACAGATTCAACACCAATGTACTGACTATTTATTATTATCAGCCTGGTTATTCTCTGATCATAATATAGCAAATTTATTAAAATCTAGCACGCCGCTGTCATTTATCTTATGTTTATATTATTAGCAATACAAAATAGTTAAGTGGTTAATACTATATGCTCATCTTGTTTTTAATTCCAGTTAATATGTAATTCAAAGTAAATATTTGATAAAGAAAATGTCTTTAATTAAACCAAAGAAAAATGACATTGAACCAACAAAATTAAAAATGTCGATTAAAAAGAAATACTTGAAAGTATTGAAGTCAACAAACAAAATATGGTTGGTTGAATATCCTTTGGAAGATTTAAAAACAAGCTCTGTGCCCATTACCAGAAATGTTTATAAATTTCACAGGTTAGGCTTAATACTATATTAAGACTGAAGTTATAACTTTATGTTTTTAAAAGTTTTTTTAAAGGTTTAAATTATTTTCATCTTCCATTTCAAGGTATCATTTGCAAGTTATTGATAGCTCTTATGAAAAGTTTACTAAAGATAAGGAGGCATTGTACACTCAAAGCAACGTTTCAAAATCTAGGTTAGCTGCATTGCTTACTACTAAATCAGTCAAGCTCTTTTAGGATAAGGCTGGCATTCCTTATAAACAAGACAAGTATAGTATTAAAAATATTTTAAGGCTACATGACAAATGGAGGTTGCTTGCAAAATCTAAAAATAGAATTTCTAATAAGAAGAGTTTACTTGAACAAAACTTTATTCAATCATTAGATGGCATTTTTGATATTAGTTCTCCTAGTTGGAAAGATGGCATTAGAAAAACCAGATCAGCTAAGGATGCAGATGAAGAAATTGCCTGGTTTACAGCTCTTCAAAATGGAATAAAAACTTGAGGAATTGGTGTAAAAGATAAAATGCTACATTCTAGTGTTAGGAGAAAAAAAAGAAAGAATTCAAAAAAAACAGGTGGCAACTGAAAATGAAAAAAAAGAAAAATAGATGATAAAGAAACTGTTCAGTTGGTTGGTTATAGTAGTGACTCAGCTGAAGATTCTTATGTCACTTAGTCGTTCTATGAGTTCTGCATATCAAAACTCTCTCAAAAGTAATCCTGAGTTTAATATTTCTAAAAGGCAGCAAGGAGAAAAAAGAGATACCGGATTAGATAGTACCACACTGGTTTTGCCAAAAAACTTCATTTCTTACCCAATGATATCAGCAACTGCAGATAGAACTAAGCTATCAAATCCTCAGCTAATGATGAATACTTCTGCAATTCTAATTTTGGGTTCGTTTTTTATTAATAAATAAACAAGATTATTGTATACAATCTAAAAAGAAATATATATTTTTTAATTTTATACAGGTGGTATTAAACCTGACGATGTTAGCCTTTCAATAAATACTATAAGAAGATCACGAAAGCTAAATAGGCAAGTAATGGCAAGAAAAATAATAACATAATTTCAAAATAAGTTACAGGAGTTAGGAATGGAGCTGCAACTCTTTTAAGGACTGTAAATAAATGAAAACTCTTCTTTGGCTGGCTTGTCGCCATCACATTTGAGAATTGGTTATTTAAAAAAGAAAAAAAAGCTAATTATAAAATAGATTTCAAAGATTTTCAACAAAAATGGATTTTCAACAAAAACTTCTATATGGTAAGGAACAATTTTTTATACAGCCACGTTTAATTTTTGAAATTTTTAGATTTTGGCCTGCCCTAATAAATATATATATATATATATATATATATATATATATATATATATATATATATATATATATATATATATATATATATATATATATATATATATATATATATATATATATATTCTTATAGTTTAGTCGAAAGAGACTTTTATGGTAAAAAAAGTCTCTTTCAACAACAATTTTTATTACCTCGTCTCTTAAGCTGTATTTGATTGTCATCGAAATGTCAAAGCAATAAAATTAATGCAGAAGTACATTAAATTTTATTGTTTTTTAAAAAAACTGCAGTAATAATGACTAGAAAGTTTTTTTTAATTAGTGGTATTTTTGTTTTTGTTTTATTAAAAAACATTTTTAAAACATGCGTAAGTGTTGCTACATCGACTATCTTATAGCCTGCTGCTACAAGGGCGTGTTGCTACATCAACTATCTTATAGCCTGACTCGCAACGGAGTGCTACTACATTGACTGACAAATTGCCTGACTTGCAAGGGAGTGCTGCTACATTGAATGACAAATAGCCTGATTCGCAAGGGAGTGTTGCAACATCAACTGAGGGTTTGGTTTGGGCAGGCAGTCTATCATATAAAAAAATTTTTTTTTGAAGTTTTTTAACATTTTCTGGTCAGGCTTATTAACGCACTCTTTAAAACAACAGTTTATGGGAAAAACTTTGTGAAAACCATGCAAGACTATATATATATATATATATATATATATATTATATATATATATATATATATATATATATATATATATATATATATATATATATATATATATATATATATATATATATATATATATATATATATATATATATATATATATATATACTTCATATATATATATATATATATATATATATATATATATATATATATATATATATATATATATATATATATCACTTAAAAACTGATAATTGAAATAAAGATGGTGAATTAAGTTTTTTTCTGGGAATTAAGTTAGTAGACCAACAACGGTGATAATCTTTAACTAAGTAAAATATATTTAACAAGTTAATTTAAAAAATTTTAAAATTTTTTCCCAAATACAGAAGGTCTTTCATATAAGCTTTAGCTGTATGATTTACAAAACAATGTTTTGTAAATTTTTTTTTTGATAGTTTTGTAAATCTCATACACAGCTAAAGATTTTGTATGAAAGGTCTTCTGTGTTTAAGAAAACTTTTCAAAATTTAAGATGAATAAAATATATTTTACTCATCTTAGTTTGAATAGTTTTTCATTTGTATATATATATATATATATATATATTATATATATATATATATATATATATATATATATATATATATATATATATATATATATATATATATATATATATATATATATATATATATATTGTGTTAGTGTATTCTGTATATATATAAATATATATATATATATATATATATATATATATATATATATATATATATATATATATATATATATATATATATATATATATATATATATATACAAATGAAGAATATTTTTATTAGTTAAATAGTTATTTTTTCAAGTATGATAAATAACTCATTAAGACAGTAAAAACATGAACTATAAAGGTTAATGATATTCAGTATCTTGAAAGAGAAGAGAATATTATAATTAAGAGAGTATTATGATTAAATAGATGTGTGGTGTGGCTCTAAAAGATAAGAAAAGAAGAAATGAGCTTAGAAAGAAAGTAGGAATAGCAAATGTATCTAATAGTTAATGTTGCATTAATGGCATGTTAATGGCAATTAATGGCAATTAAGATGGTTTTGATCATGTAAGATGTAAAGATCCAAATAGTTGGGTTTCAATATGTAAAGTTGCAAGTTTCAGGATAAAAAAGTTGGTATAAACGTAAAAAAACATGCACATTATAAATAATATGAACAAGGTTCATATTATAAATACATGAACAAAGTTCATATTATAAATTATATGAACATGGTTCATATTATAAATAATATAAACAAAGTTCATATTATAAATAATATGAACAAGGTTTATATTATAAATAATATGAACAAGGTTTATATTATAAATAATATGAACAAGGTTCATATTATAAATATTATAAACAAGGTTCATAATATAAATAAAATGAATATGGTATTCAAGATAGTTATGAAAGTATATTCAAAATTGTGTATATTAGAGAAACAGCATTATGTAAAATGTTGGTAATGATGGTGACGATGAAAAGAAGAATAATTTTTATTGAGAACAATTGCATTACTTTGTCTGGTATTGTAAAAAACAACAATTGCATATTTAATAGACAAAGGTATAAAAATACTTAATATAAAAATCTTTAATAGACAAAGGTATAAAAATACAAAATCACTTAAAAGACTTCAGAAATAAGAAAATTTTCTAAATTTGCAATTGCACTGTAAATCACTTTTATGAAGAAGCCACCAAATGTAGTTCAACTTCATGTTTTCATGATCTTGTTCTTGGTAACAGCATTTTAAGTCCAATATACCTTAATAAAAATGCTTACCTTGCTCCTCTGAGTAAGCTTCCATGTTCTCCTTGATTTTTTTGAGATAATCTTCTAGGATATTTGAGTGACATTCAGCATTTCATTTTGATGTAATTTTTATGAGAACCTGAGTCAACCCCACATAGTTTTGGATGTTATGATAGAAAACCATGAAAAACAAAAAAAAAATTGGTACAAAATGCTTTTTCTGTTCAGGAGCTTGGTTTGTATTTGATCTTCTATAGATTGTTGGTTCTGTTGGTCTGTATGTTCTGTATTTTGTTAAACATACCAGCTCTATCATCTTGAACAGCTTTGGAAAATTTTTTTGTCAAAGTTTTTGTGGAACAACAACTTTTTTTTTTTTTTTTGATCAAATAAGTTAGGAAAACACACTTAACATAGGTACAAACAAAAATAAGCATTTAATACATAGAGTTATTGTTTTTCATGATATAATAGATATTGTTTTATCATGATATAATAGATATTGTTTTTCATGATATATAAATGTTTAGCAGCATTTTTTAACAAATATAAGTAAAAGTTCCTTGTAACAAATAAAAAACTATTTAAACTAAGATAAGTAAAATATATTTATTAATTGTTTATAATTTATTATATATTTGCCAGGAATTAAGTTAGTAGACCAACAACGGTGATAATCTTTAACTAAGTGAAATATATTTATTAGTTAATTGTTAACAAATTTTTAAATTTTTTCTCAAACGCAGAAGGTTTTTCATATAAGTTTTAGCTGTATGTGAGACTTACAAAACTATGTTTTGTAAGTTTTGTTTTTGATTTTTTTAAAAAAAATTTTCGGACCATACCATCTCAGACTTAGCTGATTTTTGGAGTAAAAGTTTAAATTAATGAAAGAAAACTTCACTCCAAATTTTCGTATCAGACTTCTTACTGTTTTAGAGATATTGATACTCGGTCCCAATCTCTTTTTTGACTTTTTTTTTCATCGCCATTTATTTTTTAAGCTCATAGCACAACATAATTAGCTTTAACTTATGAAATACTTGTTCAATAGTGATGAAAATTTCTACCTTACTACTTTTTAGGGTGAGGAACTCAAAAATCATGGCTAAAACATTTAAAAAGTTAAGCTTTTTTTGATATTGAATTTAAATATTCAATTTCAAAATGGTATAACACTTTTTGTACAGAAAAAAGTTTATCTCGAGATGCCTAAATGATACGATTCTGAAATTTTTTTCTAATGTTCTATATGTAACAAACTCCATAAAATTAATTCCTATGATTTCATTTTGGCAAAAAATTAAACATTGCAGATGCTGTAAGAATATGATTTGTTGTTGCTCAATGAAAGCAAATGATTAAAGTTAGTCTTTTTACAGTGCCACCAATACCATCACAGGGTGATTTACCGTGACTTGTTGCAAAGAAAGACCAGATATATTTCATAGCAAAGTCTTGTTCATGGTGGCATATATTTACCAAGTGTTTGCAGTTCTTGTACTGGCCAGCACACCAATCTAAAAGTAATGGACACTTTATATTTGATGAGAAATATTGCTTTTAATATGTTCAGTTGTTAGTTCATCACATGATAAACCATATCTATATCATGCAGTAAATCATCTGAGATGAAACATATTGAATCACATTTGAGGACATTATTTTCTTTATAATAAATTACTGTTGGATGCAATGTTGCTTGAATTTTGTTCCAGTAAAAACTTTTTATTTTGTCTTGTGAACAAACTTGTAGTTTTCTGAGAAATCACAAAGGACAATGACCTCAGTACTACTTAAATCATTTTTTAACTTTCTTAAAGAAGTAGCTTGATGTTTTGCTATGTAAGAATGAACAGTAAGTTTTTGCAACTTATTTTTCAAAGTATTAATAAAGCTACTTGTCATTTCTGTTAGACTTAATAGCTCAAATCAGACTGTTGTTTTCCATTGTTTGTAATCTATACAATAATCATCATTTTCATCAATATCGCCTTGAGAGTACAACTAATTTTCAAGATAATGTACTAATGTAGAATCTTCTGGGCACAAAGGGTAACGATGTATCATGCAAGTCTTGTTAGCCATACTACAAACAAGAATATCAATAAGCTTGTGATAATCCTTTGATAATTCAACTGCATTAATCATTAACTTAACATTTTGATGGTAGGTGCACACACATACTGTATGCGTACCAGATGCTTTAACTGTAATGCACCATTTTGGACGATGTGAGCAAAAGTTCGAAAAACAGCTCTTTATATCTGGATAACAGGTTTTAAACTTTGGATATAGCTCTTTTAGATTTAAAAAAATCAAACGCTTTTGCATGTGAGATCTTCGAGCTATACTAGCAAAATCATTTTTAACAGACATTATTTTCATCATTACAATAAAATTCAATAATTTTATCTACAGTTTCTTGAGGTATTTCCTTTCCTTTTTTTTTCAGGAAAAGATAAAATACCATTTTTCTGCAGTAATTTGCGTGGTAGCTGCGCCATATAATTAGTAACATTAAATTATTTTTCTATATCTTTGTGAGACCAATAAATTGTTAGTTGTTGAATTTTCTGATTACGATTGGAAATTAACATTTTTTCTTTGATTTTTCTAATAAGTAATGTCATTTGCTTTACCTTTACCTTTACCTTCCTTAAATAATTTATTGAAAGAATTTTTTTGGCTTAACTGTTCAGGATCTATATTTAAAGTTCTTGCAATACCTAACTTTACTGTTTTTTGAACATGTAACAATTTTTTTTTGCCAATACCAACTCTTGAGTGGCTATTTACAGCATGCATTTTGAGAGGATATGATATTATGTTCATAGTCGTCAAAGAAGAATTAAGATTTTTTTTTAACAATTCATTTATATTAAGTTCATTATCTTCATCTTCATAAATCTGGTTAAAAGTCGGTTCTCTTTGTCCATCATCTTTAAATGACATCAATTTAATCATACAATAATTTAATCATATCTTTTCTCCAGGAATAACATTAATACCAATGTTTTTTAATTTCCCAGCAAGTTGCATATTAATTTCTATACATCCTGCTAAAAACACGAGAAATAATTACTCCTTCAGTGAGTATTTTGCAAAAATGATTTATAAATAATTACAATAAAGTTTAAAAAAGTTTCATGGTTAAGTAATAATACCTTTTCTTCTTTTTCCATTGTATAAATTAAATGGATCACAGCAAGTTAAGTGGATTGTGGAGTAACGTTTTAAATAAACATATTCATGGTGTAAGCAAACCGTTGCATTTTCATCAAATTGAATGCCAGAACGACTAATTATTAAGTCTTGAAACTTTCTTGATTTGATTTGGGATTTTACATATGTTTGTTTGTTACAAATTTTTTTATTCATTATTCCAATTGAACATCTTTCTTTATCATTCATATTATTATATTATTTTTTAGTTCTGTAAGAAACAATTTTAAAATAATTGTTTGAAGGTTTGAAAATAGAAAATCCTTTAGCTATTAAACATTATAATTGCATAAAATAAAGATCTTTTACGTGATATGCAAACAATTTATATATTAGTACTGTACCTAATACAGCAAGATTCTAAAAATCTTTATGAAAAATGGAAAAAAAAGATGCAAATTAATTTTTTTCATTATTAAACAACAGTTTTTCTTATTTTTCTAATAAAACTTAAAATGCAAATAAATCTAATTTAAAAAAGAAAACCCTTCCAGATTTTTTTTTATTATGGAATTTATTACATTAAGAACATTAGTAAAATATTTCAGAATTTTATCTTTTAGGCATCTTGAGATAAACATTTTTTGTATAGGGCATCAAGAAACTTACAAAAAGTGTTACACCATTTTGAAATTGAATTTTCATATAGAAGCTTGACTTTTTGTGTATTTTAGCCATCATTCTTAAGCTCCTCACCCTAAAAAATAGTTAGGTAGAAATTTTGACCACTATTAAACAAGAACTTAGTTAGCTAGTTAAAGTTAAAGCTAGTTGAGCCTAAAAAATAAATGGCGCTGAAAAAAAGATCAAAAAAGAGGTTGGGACCAAGTATCAATACTTCTGAAACCGTAAGGAGTCAGACACTAAAATTTGGAGTAAAGTTTTCTTTTATTAATTATTAATTCAAGCTTGTATTCCATCAATCAGCAAAATCTGAGATGGCATGGTACCGAGCATAAATATATATATATATATATATATATATATATATATATATATATATACATATATATATATATATATATATATATATATATATATATGTTTATATATATATACATATATGTATATATTATATATATATATATATATATATATATACATATATATATATATATATATATATATATATATATATATATATATATATATATATATATATATATATATACATATATGTATATATATTATATATATATATATATATATATATATATATATATATATATATATATATATATATATATATATATATATTTATATATATATATATATATATATATATATATATATATATATGTATGTATGTATGTATGTATGTATGTATGTATGTATGTATGTATGTATGTATGTATGTATGTATGTATGTATGTATGTATGTATGTATGTATGTATGTATGTATGTATGTATGTATGTATGTATATGTTTGAACTATAAACATATATTTTAATGTTTTCATAGGGAGTTTTCGAAAGAAAGATCTAAAGTTGATCAAAAAAGTGAGTTTATAAAGCTACGTGAAAAGATAAAATTAGATCAATCATTCGAGTTTTACTTATACTGGATTTTAGAAGGAGGTACAAAAAACATATATTTTATTTTCAAATATAGATACAAAAATTTTTTTTCACTAAGTTTGTTAAATATTGACCTAATGATGTTTTTGATGAATGATGCACATTTAGAACCATTCTTGGAAGTTTTTCTCCACTCTAACTAGCATGTTGAGAAATTTTTTCAATTTCCTCTGAAATGGCTTTCTTGAGTTGGTTTAAGAAAAAAAATTTACCCTTTAAAAACTTGCTCTTAAGGTAACACTACATAAAAAAAGGACTTTTTTTTTTTTAACTTCTTTGCTTCCAAAAAGGCTGCAAGTAATCACTATTAGAGTTGGAAGTTACTGGAAGAGAAAAAATAAAGATTGTAGAGTTAGATAATGATTGACAGACGACTTAAAAGATTGCAAATTGTATGAATCATGAAAGCAAGATGAAGGAAGCGAATTCCAAAGAACTGATGTTCGAGGGAAAAAAAATAGCAGAATAAGAATTTGTAAGCATTTAGGAACAGTCACGGAAAAAGGATGAGACTAAATTGACTGAAGAGTAACACAAGAATGAATTTTAGTAGATGGCACAAGAAATGCTAGCTCTTTAGAGCAGTGCCCATTATAGTATTTATAGAAAAGAGAAAGAGAAGCAACATTACAACAATATGATTATGGTTGGAGATGGAGACTTGGCTGCAAGAGCAGGTCCATCTTGTTTACAATTCATTTTATCACCTTGTCTAAAATAGAAAGGACATCATTAGAAGATCCACCCCAGATATGGCAACAGTATTCCATGCAATGCCGGGTTTGAAATTTATAGAGATAGAGAATCGACTCCAGAGCAAGAAAGTGTTGAGCTCAATAAAAAGATGCAACCTTTGCGGACGCTAATTTTGTAAAGGATTTGATATACAGTTTCCAAGAAAGATTGGAAGTAAGAGTTAATCCTAGAAGATGAAGGGTAGATGACTCATTGAGTACATTACCATTCATAAATATAGGAAAATTTAAATTATTGCAATAACAATTGGCTGAAAAAAATCTTAAATCAGGTAAAGGTGGTGGCTACATAAAAATAGAGATTACATCATCATAGTGTAAAGGGATCACTTGAACCTGAAACATATCCTAAAAAGTTTCGGTTTTACAAATATTATAGAAAATTTTAAAAAAGCTATCAAGTCTTGAATCCTATTTTTTAATATCTTACTTGTCAAAATCTTTGGCTAAATTATATATTTACTTTTGGTAAAGAGTAAAGTTCTAAAACTTTTGAAAAATTAGTTTATTGGTTTGTATGTCAAACTGTTTTTTGTAAAAATGATAGATTTTTGTGATAATTGTTTTTGTGTATTTGTATACACACACATCATAGATGGTTTTTTTAGTTTCCAGAAATTTCTGGTTGTGTTTTGTACTTGATCTGTGATAAAAGTAAATAAAACTTTAAAAATGGTAAAAATTGCATGAAAGCAACTATATATTCTATACTAAGTTTTTCATGAAATAGAAAATAAAAAAAAAAACAGTTTTGGAATTTAAATTTATTAAATCTAACTATTTCAAATATTGTAAATTACTTTTTGTAAGAAGTTAACTGATGTAAAACCCATTTTGAAAGTTTAAAAAAGTTTTTTGTCAAAAGTTTCTTTATATTTTCAAGTTTCTAATTTTTTATTTCTTTGTCTAAGTTTCTATAACTATTGATAAAAAACACAAGTATTCGTAGCAAGTTCTTGTTATTTCAAAAACTATAAAATGCAATTAAATAAACAAACATTTTAACGCAGATATAAAAATTTAAAAAAATAACAACATTTTAACGTAAAAACAGTTTGAAGTGTTTAATATAAACAAAAAAAACACTAGTTGTTAATATATATACATATATATGTATATATATATATATATATATATATATATATATATATATATATATATATGTATATATATATATATATATATATATATATATATATATATATATATATATATATATATATATATATATATATATATATATGTATATATATATATATATATATATATAATATATATATATATATATATATATATATATATATATATATATATATATATATATATATATATATATATATATATATATATATATATTATTCAGAAATGAACATTAAAAAATTTTTTTTTTTAAAAGAAAATCAATTTTTCAGTAAAATTATTACTTTTCAGTTAAACTATTACGCTTCAGGTAAATTATTTCACCTTTTTCCAACTCTCTAGAATTTCTTTTATCAATATTTTGACTGCAAAATTTTTCAAGATTTTTTTGAAAATAATTTTCTAGGATTT
Source organism: Hydra vulgaris (assembly GCF_022113875.1). Classification (NCBI taxonomy): domain Eukaryota; kingdom Metazoa; phylum Cnidaria; class Hydrozoa; order Anthoathecata; family Hydridae; genus Hydra; species Hydra vulgaris. The sequence continues at coordinate 55,629,967 of NC_061161.1, read as the reverse complement.
TTGTAACATTAAAAACTTATCTATGACACACACAACCCTAGTTTTTTAATGTTTAAGTTATGATTCTTGTTAACTACATAATTTGATGATTTCAAAAAGAATTACTGATTTGTGTCACTAATTATATATCTAACTAACAACTAATTATATTAACATACTTAAAAACTTTTATATTAACATACTTAAAAACTTTTAACACTTTTATTACTGTTTTACTACATTTTTACATTTGTTTTTACAATTTTTTAAATTTATTTTTACCATTTTTACATTTATTTTTAAAAATTTGTTAAAGCTTACTATTGCTGTTGTAGTTGCAACATTATTTTTATAAAAAAATAAAATAAAATTTATTTTTTGTTTTTATTAATTTTTCAGAAGAATAGATAATTGCTGAGATGTGAAGTTTTAATGACAAATTTAATCCATTAAAATTTTTTTTAGAAATCATTCGAGAGGATTGTTTAAGAAGATTGTACAAGATTCATGAAGATAAAACATCAAGACTCCATTTTATTTTATTATATATAAAATCCTTGCAATTGAAAGCAAGAAAATTAGTAAAGCATAAAATTTTCTTCTGGTTTGTTATTTCAATTGTTTTTCTTAATACTATTTTTATGACTACCTATCACTTTGGCCAGCCTCATTGGCTTAATGACTTAAAAGGTAAGTGAAGTTCAAATAAAGATTAATTAAAATTAAAGGAAAAGTTAATAATGTTGAAAAAATTTATGTCTTTGTTTATTATATATATATATATATATATTATATTTTATGTTTCTTTAGTTTATTTTGAGAGAGTCTTAGGAAGCATATTTATTGTTGAGTTGCTGTTGAAAGTTTTTGCATTCACATTAAAAGAATATTGCAGTTCATCATTTAATATTTTTGAATTTGTTGTAAGTTTATGTTTATTTGTTTTTTAAAAAAATTATAAAAAATTAAAAACTATAAACGTTTCAAAACATTTTATTTAACACATGAAAAAATAATGATTTTAAAATTATTTATTAAAAAGAATTTAAAATGTTTATATTTTATCAAAATTATTTAAATATTTTCATAAAGATTTAAAGAAAAATGATTTTTAAAGCAGAATTTTTTTTTCAATGCATCAATGTAGTGTTTTTTGAAATCTTATTGACTAAACTTAACTCCTTCCAAAAAAAAAACAACAAAAACAAGAATTCACTATATTTTTAAACATAATTATTTTTAATAATTATGTTTAAAATGCTCCTACTGTTAGTGGATTTTTAAAAGCAGTTTTACACAGTGGTTTTCTTACAAACATTTTTTAGACATCTTAAAATTGCCTTGAGCTCCTTAAATTCAGACTTGGTTAAGTAGCATTACGCAGTACACATTACACATTATGTAGCATTACGCAGTACACAACGAATCGGTAATTTCACCACATCTTCAGCAATTTAGTTTGAGCAAAAACTTTTATTCGTTGGTGTATTTAAACTTTATACAGTCCTTATTTAGATTAAATTATTGTAAAAAACATGTTAACCGCATTTGTGAAATAATTTGATTTTTTGTTTAAAAAAAATTAGTAATTAAACAATTTTTTTTAAATAAAAAACTTTAAATATAATTATGAAAATTAAACTTTAATTTTTACTTTAAAAAAAAGATAAAATGATTTTCCAATACTTCTTAAAGAAATAATTGTTTCCTTTTTAATTTTATGAAAGTCTCCATCATATATTTAGTTATTTAAAAGGAGCCATCAAATTTCGTTTTATGTTTTAAAAAAGGAGAAGTGTTTTTGTTTAATAGAATTTTTTTTTAATTGCGCAGTTAAAATTTTTTGTTTTTAATTTAAGATCATATTATTACAAATAGTTCATTAAATACTTTTAAAAATAGTATTAAAACAAACAATAGATTATCTTATAAATAAAATAATTTTAAGAAATAAATAATAATGAAATAAAATCTTTTTTAAATAAGGAATTTAAATTTCTTTGGTAATTTTTACAGCGTGGTACTTTAAAATATGCTAACAATGCAACTTAACTTTTAATAATATAAAATTAAATTCCTTAAATTCTTAAATTAAAAATACCTTGAATTCAGGTAAATATAATTCCATATTTAAATGTTGCTCACTTATATATAAAATATATGAGCCACATTGATTAAGTTCACCATTATAATTATAGTTATAATTATTTATAAATATAAAACGTGTACATTAATATAAATATCATGTATTTATTTGCTTTTATTTAATAATGTTGGACTAAATTAATATTGGAATTTACAACTTAGGCAATTTTTAGTTTTGGCGCATTGGTTTGGGTTCTAAACCACTCAAACTGTATGGGTATACATCTGGGTGCAACACTGTTTGATAACAAATAAAGTTAGCCAGATATTTCAGCTTATCCTTGTTCTTAATTATGTAGTTCTGACCATGCAATGATCTCTATAAATCTTTTATTTTGTAATTTTTGCTCACCACACTACTTCATCATTTTATCATCACACTGCTTATTACCCAAAAGCTGACTGGGAATCTTTTGTGATTTTTTGTGTGAATATTCTTGAGCTGGGCATTTCCATTTCTGTGCGTGATTTTTTTTTTTAATTTGTTTTAGCAATTAAAACTGGGACTGAAAACAATATGCATAGTATTATGATTTTCTTATAAAAAACATTTATATCAAAAATATTTTTATCATACTTTAGGTCACGTGAATAAATTAAATATATATTTTGATCATTTTAGTTTTTTTGCGTAATAATATTGCTACAGTTTGAAAATAAACAACAATTTTCAGAACGCTATCTTTAGCTAGAAATAATTGATAACTGTCATTTCTCATTGGAAATATTTTCAATATGAGTGGTAGAAGTATGATATTTCATTTAAAATAAATGCCATTTCTCATTGAAAATATTTTAAATATGAGTGGTAGAAGTATAATATTTCACTTAAAATACTCACAAGATATTTTTTAAAAAATATCTATTTTATATAGGTATTTTTTAAGAAAATAAAATGTTTGTGAGTAAAAAATATTAACAAATTCTCAACTTCTGTGCGTGACTTCTGTGCATGATCATTCATGAACTGCATTCAAACAATTGGTGTGACTCTATGATACATGGTGCAATCCTGTAACTTTCTGGAAAGCTTTACTAATGTTTAAAACATTATTTTTAAGATATATATATATATATATATATATATATATATATATATATATATATATATATATATATATATATATATATATATATATATAACGCTGAAACTTATATTTTTAGAGGGATTGAAGTTTATTCATCTAGTAACGTAAATTTGAATTTTTCTGTTCTGTGTGTGATTCTGCTTCAAACTTAATTTATTCTTTGTTAACAGAACTAATGTATACCATTTTTTGTTTACAAAATATTTATATAGGTTAGAATTAAATGGGAGCAAATTAGAGATCGCCAGTTTTATTATTATGAAAATAATACACAAAACATGTATGAGTTTCTGAGCATGATTTTTTGGAAATGCCCAATTGATGTTATTTGTCTCTTTGCTGATAATTACGCCTCTTGCTAAACCTCTTGAATCCAGGCAGGTATAGTAGCTTTTATTTCTTTTTATTAGTTTCAAGTGAAACCTCATAGCCGTTTTCGCCTTCTTATGTAGCTAGTATAAACGGTTTAATCATAATCTTTTTTTCATATTTTTCACAATTTTTTACTCTCTGGTAAACAAATGTCTTTTTATTATTGTAAAAAGGTGCTGTCTGCAACTAAGCTTCAATATTAATCATATTTATTAAATCTCGTATTTTATCTCAGCAGTTAGGCTCTTTACTTTTTAATCAAACATTGCATCTTTAACTTACTATTATACTATTATTATCATACTATATAAGTTAATAACTTTGGTCTTATTACCTCTCCCAAAGTTAAGTCAAAACTTTAAGCAAAGAACTTTTCCTCTTTTGACTAATTCGACTCTTAAATCTAATGGTTATACTCTTCCTGCCGTTCCAGTTTAACATGTTAGCATTGTTTTCAATTCTTTATTTATTATTCACTTGAGAAACTATTTAATAAGTGCTTGATTAATTCTTGCTTTCCTGCTCACTGTAAAATAGCATCAGTGGTTCCAAATTTTAAAAAATTCAAAGAACGTTCTTACCCCTTCAACTATCTTCTGATCAGTCTTTTCTCTGTTATTAGTAATGCCTTTGAGTCTTTGATCATCAAATTAATAACTCATTTAACAACAATCAATTTGGTTTTTGATTCTCTTGTTCTACAGCTGACTTGTAAACTACTAATTGAAAGATTCTACTGTTGGTAGTACTGTTGTACTTATGGGAACCATATATACAATTGATTGCAAATTTAGCATCTTCTTAAGTTGCTTCTTTTTATTATTTTTATCATTTTCTTATTCCTTATTCTATTCTCTAAATCAACAAATCTCTTATTTTTCCCTGTATGGAATTCTGTTATGTTTTTCATATTTGGGGTGGTTCTTCTAATGGTTCTCTTTCTCTTCTAGACAAGGTCCAAAAACGTATTGTAAACCTTGTTGGACCTGCTTTATCATCAAAACTTGATAAGGCAGGTCCAATTATTTTTTCTTGTCTGATAATTATGCCTTGTATAGTCTTTTATATTAAATGTATTTATTTTTTGAATTAACAATTTTGTTTTATAATTTACAGTTTTTTTTTTAAAGACAATTTTGTTAATCATTTTTTTCAGGTTGTTTTTCTAAGTTTTGTAGAGATTTTCTCAAACTGGTCTATTGGTTTACCTGCATTGCGTTGCTTTGTATTACTTCGTGTTTTTAAAGTTACAAAGTAATTTATTTTTTTACATTTATCTTGTTTAGTTTATTTTTTTTATAGGAAATATCTTTATAAAAGATACTCAAACCTCAAATAGTTGTACAAGTATCAGTTAAACTTATAAAACATTTTAAAAATTAATTAAGCATGCAAAAAATAAAGTTAAATTGTTTTATGTTATTATTGTCTTATAGTGATGCTTGTAATAAATTCAATTTTATTTAAACTATAAAAATATTTTTTACATTTTCTTTGTTTATTTTATATAATTATAGGTACTGGTCAAGATTTCAACATATTGTTGCATCATTTAAAAGCGCTATGAAATCAATACTCAGTCTTTTTTTCCTTCTCCTTCTCTACATATTTATTAATGCACTTCTGGGAATGCATTTATTCTCTGGAAGGTTTAATATTTTTAAGATAAATTTTTAACTTTATTCATGTAGGTAGTGATTATTACACATTACTTTGACTTCTTGACAACTTTCTTAACCAAAACATAACATCAGTTATTTTTGACATGTTGTTTTATGTAACAATCATCACAACAATTATTTGTGATATTGAGCTGTTTATTGCATTCAAATTTTGTAATTTTTTTTTAAGTTTTTTTAAACTTCCCATAAATTAAATGAAACTACAAGAATTTAGTTTCACTATTTCACATTAGTTAGATAACTTAAGAGGTTCATACAAGAAATTCAAAAACAATTTACTCACTTAGTTCATTATCAGTATTTTAGCATCCTTGGTTTGTTCAATAGAATATAAAGTATAAAAACTAATATTTAAAAAACATTATTACGTTACCTACATTACTACTGTTAAAACTAAAAAAAATATATATCCTGAATTTTCTAATTGCTTGTTATACTTGCTTACCAATGTGTAGATTTTGTTTTATTTATATTTATCTCTTTTGTTTTTATTTAATCTAACACTGGAATTTTTATAGCAATTTTTCTTATGCCTCTGAAAAGCAAGAGACTGAGCACTCACTTTAAAATTCTTCATTTTTTTTCATCTTTGGTTTTTGATTACTGTTGTGATAATTTTATATATACCTCTTTTGGTATTTTTTGCTTTTTTAAGTTCAGCAAATGCTATTCATTACTTTTCTTTTTGAAAAATCATTCTCGATTTTGTTTTTCAATAAATATTGCATTAGTTGTTCCCAGGTCAAAAATGCTAAAATTTGTGTTTTTAATAAGCACACTGCTTCTTATATTATTGATAAGCAGACTGCTTCTTTATATAAACAATAGTTTTCTCTAAAATCTTTATTACTTAAGCAACTTTATTTCTCAATATAAATGTCACTCTAGTATGTTATGAAACTTGTTATAAATTATTACTTTAAAAGTTTTTTCAATTTTTTTGGCAATTTACCATGCACAAGTTGCAAAAGCTTTGTTCCATTTTATAGAGAAGTGGGTTTGGGGCCATCCATAAAGTACATACGCAGGTATGGGAAGGGGGTTTCTCAAAAGTATATGAATATGTACAAGGAGGGGGTGTTAAAGACAGTGAGTACGTACGCGGTTTAACTCTCCTAAACATGATTTTAAAAAAAAATTGAATTTTATGTGTGTAACAAATTATATTTGTGTTTTTTTTCTGACTTTCTTTATAAATAATGAGGAGAGAGAAAAGAAATCGAGTTAATTAAAAAAAAAAAAATGAGGATGAGGAGGGGGTCTTTGAAAGCATACAAGTTTGTACAAGGAAGAGAAAGATGGGGGGGGGGGGCCTAAATCAGTGATTTTACTGCATACATAATTTATGGATGCCTTCTTTTTCCTTGAATCTTTTAAAATTCAGCCAATATACCAGAAATAGTATATAATATACAAAAATACCAGAAACTTTATATGCCTGAACCACGGCTATCTAAAACACAGGCCTTATTACACAAGCGGCAAAACTTAAAAACTGGAGACCGATTGGTAAAAATTTAATTTTGACTTAATTTTTATTTTAAAAAATAATTTAACAAATTACAATTTTTATTTAACTTGCAAACTAAAGGCATACTTATTTTATATTTATTGAAGAGAAAATATTAGAAAATTTCAATGAAACAAAATTTATTAAAAAGAGTTTACATAAATCAAACAACAAAAATTACAAAAGTTTAAATTTAATCACTCAGTTTTAAAACTTTTTGAGCTAGCTTCTTGTAAGTGAGTGGAGTGTTTAGCTTTGAATAATTAATTAAAAAAAATATTTGACAAAATTTTTCATACACATATTATTCTTAAAATAACCAAAAAAATATAAATTGTCGATTGATTCAAAGTAGTAGGATAAGAAATACAAACAAACTGGCAAAGTTAGATCCAGTGCAATAAAGAGTACATAACAAAAGCAAAAGTAAATTGACATAGAATGTCAGTTGGCTTTGTCAAACCACCTCTAAGTCTTTGAGATAAGCACCATACTTGTTACAATATGAACATTTATCAGTTTCAAAATCTTCATAAACAATCTTAATTTGAAGGTAACTAGCAATGTAAATGGAAGGTGTGTTGCAATTATATATGACAATAATAAAGTCAATTTAAATTGTTTCTCTCTTGAAACTTTTGAAGAGAAACTATGGCTGACTAAAAATAACATATACTAAAGCCATTTTAACAGCATCAGTTAAAGTAGACTCTAATATTTTCAAAGAATTAAATATTTCAGTTTCTTTTTATGTTAGTTGCCTCAGACAGTTTATGCAAGTATGACCAACATGAAGCTCATGAAAGTCTGAATCATATTGTAAAAGTAGTTTTGAGTGCTCAATTTTAGTTTTTTCTAAAACTTGTTAAATCAAAATAAAATAAACACCACCAGCACCTTGATGCAACTTATTAAATGCTTTTTCAATAGGGTCAGATGTTAAGTCACAAAGTTTTACAAATTCGTGAGATGTACATAACAAATATTATGTTAACTCAACTATTCCTTTTATGGTATGGACTATTGCTTTAGATGTTTCAACAGTCAGTGTTTTAATTCTTCTCTTTTTCATTATGGCAAACCATATCTTCACAGACTTGTGATAATGAAAGTTGCTGTTGCAGACGAAGATCATCTGGTGATCCGATGACAAAGCGCAATGGGTCTCTTGAACTTTTATCATCACCCAGTTTAAGAAGATTAATAACTTTCCATGCATCTATAAAATTTTTTAAAAATACAACAGTTTCTTTAATATTGGTTTGGTCTATTTTAGGATGTGTTGATAAAGCAGAAATGTTTCATCACAAAAAACTCTCAAACACAAAGAAACATTTTGTCTCTCAACAAGTTTTGGAAAGATTGAAGCTGTATTTAAATGTGAAAGAGTCACAAGTGTCTTACTTTTTTGTTGTAAATAGTTCTTAAGATCATCCCACCCTGCAATTTATGTCTTTAAACTGAATTTCTTGAGTTTTTTCAGAAACCCAATTATTTCTTATGTTTTTCCATATATGAGCATAATCGTAAAGTAAAAAAGTGTTATTTTAGTCAACCATAGTTTTTCTTCAAAAGTTTCAAAGAGAGAGAAAAAACTTACATTAACTTTATTATTGTCATTTATAATTGCAACACGCCTTTTATTTGCATTTGAAATTGATCCAAGTATAGAATCTACTACTTCAAACTGAAAATCTGAATAAAGACAACAAATTGGAGTCATGCATACTATAAAAGTAAGTCAACTAAAAAGACACAACTAAAAAGACATAACAGCTAATATTGTTTTTGCTAATTTTTTTGATTGATTAACAAATTTCCCAAAAAGTTCTCCACTGTGATTTATCACAGTGGAGAACCTCTTAACTTATAAGTTAAGGAAGCTTTAACATATACTTCATCAAATATTAAAATGCACTGTCGTTGTTGGTTAGTAAGTTAGCAAAAAACATGCAAAATAAATTCATCATTGTTTAATTTTGAAGCTTTTGATGTCAATTTTTGTAGAGTAGTACACACTGAGAAGCTGATAATCATTTTAACTTGCTTATAAAGTACTCTTGAAACAGAAAAATATTCAAAAGCTTGAACAATAGTATTAACAACAATAGTGTTTGAAGAATATAATGTATCACCAATACTTAAAATTTTCATAGAAGATAAACTTTCTATAATAACTTTTTTTTTTATCAATAACTCAATATTAGTTAATTATCTTACAGCTTTAGCTAAATGCAACCACTTGTCTAAAAACTGTTATTGAATAATCAAATCATTAAAATTCAAAAAGTCCATGGCTTTGAATGTCTCAAGTTAATCAGGTTGTACATTTCTTGTACCAGTTGATGAAATTGTAACTCTTGATTTAGTAGGTGCAGTTGGTACAAGGCTGGACTTAACACAATGAAAAATAAAAGGTCGAGATGAGAGTCTTTTCTGACCATAAACATTAACTTTTTTTAAATTTATAGGCCAATGTTCAGAACATGCAACAGTGTATTTGCTTTGAGGAATGTTGCTTCTTGGAATAGCTGATAGCTACTTTCTATATTCTTCTGGATCTTTTGGTAATTTTTAAACAGCATACTTTTTTTAATCTGTTATATAATTAGTAGAGCAATTTGCAACACTTTTCACTTTAAAGGCATAATAAGCCTCAAGAAATATTTTTTCTTTAATTTTTTTTGAGTTAATCAGCCTTAAATTATTTTTACGGTTTGCATGATTAATAGGCCTGTGTTTTAGATAGCCGTGGCCTGAACCATATTAGTAGCTAATTTTACTTAGTTCATTTTTGTCATCAGTTTTGCTGGAAATAATAGTAACCTACACTAACCTAACACTAATCTTAAAAAAAGTTTTATTTATTTCAATTGATCTTATCATTTAGCAAAGTATTTTTTCAAAATTTCTTTTTTATCTTGTTTTTGCATCTTGTTTTTGTTTAAGTTTTGTTTCATCTAGCCCTTAATACTGTTTTCTCTGAAAAAATTTCTCTTTTTTCTTACCATTTGCTATACAGCTCTAAACAATGTTTTTTTTGTTGGTCTTTTTTTTTGTTTTTTTGTAAACAGCTTGCTTTCACTACTGTTTTGTCAAGCAATACAAGATTCTGTTATCTTGGTTCTTAGAATTTTTTTAAATTTTATAAATATATTTTAATTTTATTCACTTCTGCATTTCTTTACCGTGTTTCCTTGCATCTCTTTGGAACCTTTTTTTTTTGCTTTAAACTTTGTTAGTTTCTTCTAATAAAATTTTCATTGTGTTTACTTTTTACATTACTTTTGCATATATTAAAATCTTGTTTTAGATTTGAGAGTTTACAAAAACCAAATTTTAATGGTCTCGCTAACTCTATTCTTGCAGTATTTCAGGTTTGTAATAAGTTTTCAGTTATTAGTATATATATATACATATATATATATATATATATATATATATATATATATATATATATATATATATATATACATATTTATATATATATATATATATACATATATATATATACATATATATATATATATATATATATATATATATATATATATATATATATATATATATATATATATATATATATATATATATATATATACATATATATATATATATATATATATATATATATATATATATATATATATATATATATATATATATATATATATATATATATATATATATGTATATTTTATATATATATATATTTATATATATATATATATATATATATATATAATATATATGTATATTTATATATATATATATATATATATATATATATATATATATATATATATATATATATATATATATATATATATTATATATATATATATATATATATATATATATATATATATATATATGTATATTTTTGTGGGTTTTTTTTTTTTTGAATTTTATATTGCACATCCTTTTATTTGGTGAGGTTCAATAAAAGAAGTTCACAAATAAATTTTTTTTCCAAACTGATGATGGGAAGTGGTCCCCCACACCTGTTTTGTAAGCCCTTTAGAACCCTGTCTAAAATGTATTAAAATCAATTAGTATCAGTATTACATTCATCAGTCTCACTTATTTGGGTTTAAAAAAATTATATAGCAATGACCTATTTCCAGACTCCATCCTAGCAGGCTTGGTCGGGAAACAGGTGCAATTGCACTCGATAATTGACCACAGAAGTATTATTTAGTTGCGAAGAACCGGCCAGATTATTTGGTCATTTTGAGAACATTTCAAAAACAAACAAAAAAGCGTAATAAGATTAACTGGACCAATGAGAGACAGTTGAAAAAAGAAAAATAGCGTAAAAATATAAAAATAGCTTTTAACGCGAAAAAACGTGAAGAGCAATTATCTTTGAAACGTCGCTCTTTTATAACTTTTTTTATAAAATAAAGCGACATTTTTTATATAAAGTAACGACTATAAAAAAACAAATGTTCTTCGATTTATCAAAGAGTATATATAATTTTTATTTATATACTTATGTCTTATTTCCAGTGCTGGATTGAGGAGGTGGGGTGGGGGTAGTAGGGCTATAGCCCCGGGACTCACAATGTTAGGGGAAATAGTCAAAAGGACCATTCTGTATTTTTTAAAGTCATTTTTATGCTGTGGCACATAAAAAAGGCCGCCAAAATAATGCAGCCCCTGGCCTTGAAAAGACCAACAAGATTCAACCAGATGATTTATTTATAAATAAAAAAGTTTTTTCAATAACTGTTTTATGCTTTGCGTAGTTTAAAAAATTTAACACATTTAAAACAATTCTTCTTAATAAGATGAACAAATGAAATTAAATCATTGAGTTACTGTAGAAATTCAATTAGCTTGATAGAAATTAACAAAAAACCTTAAATTACTTTGTGAGAAGGAAGTGGAACTGCTTCACAATACCGTTGATGATGTTTAGTGAGTGGGCTTCATAATTTTAATTAGTATTTAAAACAGAAAAAAGTAACTTTAAGTATAACGAGTTTGTAAGAATGGCTAAAGCAAAAATAATTGAAGTTAGTAAACCAATTTCTATAAACTTAAAATCTTTTCTTTTTTGGGAGAAAGAATCAGTTATCGGATACACTGAGGAAAATGGATTAGTGGTTAAAATTATTTGTATTAACTTTGACGATTATTAATAATTTCATTGAAAACGCAGTTATTATTGAAAGTATTTTTGTTTACAAAATCAATAGCACAAATTGCTTTAAAAGATTACATTTGAATAAAATACACATAGATAAAATTACATAGATAAAAATACATTACATACATAAAAATACATTACATACATAAAAAATACATCCCTTATATATAAAAAATAAGAATCTACTAATAAAATCTAAAATATATTTACAAAACGTTGACAAGTTAAAAAATATAAATTTAAAATATTTATTATTGCAAACAAATAATGTTAGTTTAAAACATTTATAGCTTTGCAGATGTGGCTCCAAGAATTAAAATAATAGTTTGTTTGATAGTATACTCTTAAAATAATTTATGCTAGAAATCTCAACAAAAATGTAACAAAATTCAAATAATACTGTTTTTTAAATATTTCAACAGAATACTCAGGACATTCGGTTAGTTTTTTTTGAATACTCTAGAAATTTTGGTTAGTATTTTTTGAACCAATAGAATTAGTTGTTCGTAGATTTGGCGGGTTTTTTGTGTTTGCAAATATTCTTTTTTTATTTTTCCACACTTAGATGTTTGAGAACATCCAAGTTTATGTATGTTTCCATGTAAGTCCGTAAAACAAAATATTTTAAAATTTACGACAAAATAAACTTATTATTTTGCGGAAAAACAAGGAAACATACATAAACTTAAATGTTCTCAAACATCTAAGTGTGGAAAAATAAAAAAAAAATATTCGCAAACACAAAAAACCCGCCAAATCTATGACAAAAAAATCTGTCCGGTTTTTCGCAACTAAATATTATTTCCATGGTCAGTTATCGAGTGTGATCGCACCCGCTTCTCGACCAAGCCTGTCCTAGGAACGCAAGGTACCGGATCTGTTTTTAAGCTCTTTTGAGATCCATTTTTGTCTAAAATAATATATTTCTGAAATCTATTAAAATCAGCTTGAATTAGTGTTACATGCATCAGTTTTACTTATTGGGGTGATAAAAATAAAAAGAATGTATCTAGCAGTGACCTATTCCTAGACCCCACTCTCAGGGTACTAGGACCCGGACATGTTTTTTAAGCCCTTTTAAGGCCCATTTTTGTTGAAAAAAATAATTTTCTGAAATGCATTAGAATAAACTATTGCCAGTGCTCCATGCAATAGTTTTACTTATTAGGGTGAAGACAAGTGTATGAATATATGTAGTAGGGGTAACTTGAGGCAAGGGGAAGGGGGGTAAAATACAAAAAGCTATTATAACAATTTAAAAAGAGTTCTTATTTTTTAAAATTTCTTCAGTTTTTTCAATTGTGAGTACTAGTGGCCAGAGTAGTTAGTCCTTGGCCTTGACTTTGCCTTTAGGCCAAAAATTAAGGCCTTGGTCTTGGTCTGGGCCTTGCTAATGTGTAAACATAATTTGTGTAGTGATTAAGTAATAAACATCTCCTCAGAGTCCCGTCTATTATTACTGGCGTTTCGATGAGGATCAGCATTTATAACTAGTTTATCCCATCAGACAAACGTCATCGCCACTTATGCTTTACCCCACGACTTACGCCTATTCCATACTGCAATAAAAAAGGACTCACCACACATAGCCAAAACCCAACCAACCCTAAATTTGTAAAGCACCAATATTTTACTAGTAAACCATTTACTTAAGTAATATGTTATTACACAAATTATGTTTACACATTAGCATTAATGTTTTTTTTTCAATTATTAAAAGCCTTTCATCGTTGTTAGTATATTTTTTATTTTGTGATCGGTTTTTTGTTTTATAAGTTTTTGTCTGGTGATGTATATCTTCGTTCATATTGGTGTTTATAAAACAATTTTTTGTTGTTGTTGTTGTTGTTGTTATTGTTGTTATTATTGTTGTGGGTGTATAGCCTGTCTTATTTATTTTTAAATATTCCTCTATTAATCTTTATTTTTGTCTTGACAACTGTAAAAATATGCTTTGTCTAATAAATAATTCTCCTTTATTCTAATGTACTTCATTTCTTCCCTGCAAGACGTTCACTGCTTGTGTGTGACCATTCGGCGAATTTTATATGCCAAAGTTTTTAAATAATTTTACTACAATTGATTTTGTTTACAAGAATTATTTTTTTTTTATTTGAAAGCTTTTCAAATTATTTTTGTGGTTTTTATTTAATGGTTTAAATTGTTGTTTTGATTACCCATTTTAAAAAAATCATCAATGACATGATTGGTTAAACAGAAGTTTATATCTATATAATTAATCACATGAATTATTTTAACTTCTGTAATTAGTTAGAACATTTCAATATTAAACTATAATTTATTATAGTTTTTATATGTATTTAATTATACTTTTTTTATTCAATTTATCTAAATCTATTTATATAAGTTGTTAGTAATGTATTTTTAATAGAGTTTTTTAAAACAATTCTATTTATAAAATGCAACTTTGAACCAATAAGCAATAGCTTAATTATGCTTCTATAATAAAGATATAATAGTTCTATTATAAAGATATAATAATCGAAAAAGGTTTTTTTTTTTTTTTTTTTAACATCTTCGCTTCCAACAAGGCTGCAAGCAACCACTAATTATGTTGGAAGTTACTGGAAGAGAAAAGATGAAGATTGAAGAGCAAAATAATGATTGACAGACGACTTAAAAGATTGCAAATTATATGAATCAGGAAAGCAAGATGAAGGAAGCAAATTCCAAAGAACTGATGTTTGAGGAAAAAAACTAGAGGAATAAGAGTTTTAGGAGCACTTAGGAACAGTAACAGAAAAAGGATGAGACTTAGTTGAAGGACGAGTAACACGAGAATGAATTTTTGTAGATGGCACAAGAGACGCTAACTCTTTAGAGCAGTGCCCATTATAGTATTTGTAGAAAAGAGAAAGAGAAGCAACATTACGACGATGTGACAGAGGTTGAAGGTTGGCTGCAAGAGTAGGTCCAACTATGTTTACAATGCGTTTTTGCACAGTCATCAATTTTGGATTCAAAAATTTTCTTATAATTGGAGATAAATGGTCAGCTAAATGTAATACATGTCATTCTAGTATTACAGAAACAGACTGTGTAACTTCAGGATTTATGAAGTAAGTGAATAATTCACATTTGCAATAGTTATTATTTATACAGTTCTTTTTATTTGACTTAAGGTCATTTTTTTTTTTAGAAATATCAAAAGATGATATATTTATATCACACATTTGTTTATATTTTAGACATTTATCTGGCAAACATGAGTCATTATATGAACAGTACAAGAAGATTCAGATCACCAAAAATCAACCTTTGATGACAACTTTTTTAACTAGACAAATTACTTAATCATTTGTAACCAACATTATTGTAAATTGTAGTTTGCCAATCTCATTAACTGAAAACACGGATTTCCAAAAGTTTTTGAAAGAGATTGATCCAAAGTTTACACCGCCATGCAGGCAAACAATTGCATATGGAATTTTATTAAAAATGCAACAAATTAAACTCACAAAATTGCATCAGTTTTTAATGAAATTGTCTTATCTTTCACTAACAACAGATATATGGACCAATAGAAGAGCACATGCATTTCTTGCAGTCACTTTCCATGTTTTTATAAATGGTAAACCACTGTCTTATCTTCTTGCATTTCATTCCTTCCAACGATCACACACCGGAAAAAAAATAGCAGATGAGTTGGAGACAACAATTTCAGAAAAAACATAGCCAATAAAATAGGATTGTTAACCGGAGGATTTCGTGCAATTCCGGAAAAACAACATTCTTTCGTAAGGAGATTGAGAACGAGGAATTACATTTTTTCGTACCGAATGTTACAAAACATTTAAAATTGCCGATGTTCATTTTGCAAAAGCCACTTCCGAAATTTAGCATTTCGCAAGTTGACATACAAAACAAAACTATTTTGCAACATACGAAAGTAGCGGTTTCAGAAGTTGCACTTGCGAAACAAACATTTTCGCCAAACGACGTTTTGAAGTCTATAAAGATAATTTGTTTGCCCGACTGATTTTAATTGTAAAAATTAACATCTTTAAATCCCAAAATGTTTATAATGAATTTTTATTTTCAGTACAATAACATATTAAATTTTTATGGTTTTATTTTTAGAAATATTGATAAAAAACAAAATTTCTTTCGAAACGAAAGTATTTTGTATCACAACATACGAAAAAATTCTTAACGGAAATAAACTTGCGAAACGTGCCATAATAAATATATATAACGATGTTTTTTGAACTCATTACGTATATTAAAAATAAGAATGATGGGTAGGAATATACATGTTTTTTTTTTAAAGCATATGAAATTTTTGAAACAGGTTCGAATACAGGTTTTTTAGAAATATTGATAAAAAACAAAATTTCTTTCGAAACGAAAGTATTTTTTATCACAACATACGAAAAAATTCTTAACGGAAATAAACTTACGAAACGTGCCATAATAAATATATATAACGATGTTTTTTGAACTCATTACGTATATTAAAAATAAGAATGATGGGTAGGAATATACATGTTTTTTTTTTAAAGCATATGAAATTTTTGAAACAGGTTCGAATATGCTTAAGCAAATAGTAAAAAGAGGCTCAAAAATATGCTTTAGCTTAAGCATATTTCTGATAAAATATACCTATTTCAATAATTTCTAAAAGTGTGCACATTACTAAAGTTCTAGTAGATTTTAAAGGTATGTAGAGTCTTGTTTGAATATGCTTTTCGAAGTATAGGTCTTAGAAAATATTGTTTTTTAATTTTAATAAGATATAAATTTAAGTATAAGATTGTATAGTTCAATCATTTAGATACGTGATAATTCGCCTTAGAGATCCGGGTTCGCATCCCGCAGCCGTTGTAACTTTTGTTCATCAAACTCTTTTTACTTAAGATAGGATTTTTTGACCTCCATGTTCTATATTACAGATCTTTCGTCACCTTCATAATAGTGACAACCTCTCTCTGTTAGTTATTCTTTTAAGATTGAGTTCATTGTGCTTAATTCTACACGTTTCTCTTGCTTTACTAAGTTCTACTTAAATTATGATGAAATGTAGGTAAAACAACTTTTTCAAATATTATAAATCATTTTGCTTTAAATCTTGTGCTTTATGTACTAGACATCTGTCCTAAACACTTTGTAATAACTTCTAGCTAACTCTGAGTCTAATATAATCATTTCTGAATATAATTTCTCTGAGGCTCCTACAGCCACTTGTGTTCCATTAAAAGTAACTAGTTTTCGAGTCCAGATATTAATTATAAGCAACTAAAGGTTCACATTACTATTCATTTTCCTGATATATAGAATCCTATTAGCATACGTATCTCTTTCTGTAAATTTTGTTTTATATAGTTTCTTAATTATATAATAAATAAATATTACTATTCACTTAGTTGAATGAACGCATAGCTCATTCAGTTAAGAATAACATTTAGCCGCGGAGACCCAGGTTCACATCCCACTGTATCACATATATTTCTTCTCTTTTTACTCTTTCTGATATCATTTACCTTTAGAGAGATCTCTCGTTCTTTATAATAAAGTATTTAATTGTTTATCACACATCCTCTTTATACTTTTTAAAAAGAAAGGCATACTGTTTATCTGTTCATTGAGAGTCCAACTTAACGGGATTTTACTATATATATATGTATATATTTATATATATATAATATATATATATATATATTTTACTGTATATATATATATATATATATATATATATATATATATATATATATATTAGGTATATTTGTATAAACATTTGAAGAATTATTTGACAACATTTTTTTATAATATTATTATTTATTATTTAAACTGTTAACAGTTAATATCTTAAATATATTGTAATATAAAATCTTTTGCGTCTTTTTCGTAATTTCGGAATTCCGGAATGCTTTTTCCGTAAGGAACTATTTCGTAAGTATTCTTACGAAATGATTTGTTTTGCAAGTTTTCTTTTGCAATGCTTTATTACGGAATTTTATTTATTTATTTTTTTGTATAGCGCGTTACGGAATGTGCATTTTTGCATGTGCAACTTCCGCAATAACAATTCTATTAAGGTAGATAAAGATACAAAATTTTCGCATGTTTTGTTTTTCGGCAAACAACCCTACAATAAAGTGCTTTACATTATGACAAACAATGCCTCCAACATGAAGAAAGCTATGAATGTTTTGTTGGACAATTGGTAAGATCATTTGGATTATGAGGCTGATCCATCATTGTGGGAACACCCAGTTGAAGATAATATATATCTAAATGAGCCTCTGAATATACCTGCAAAGTGAATACCTTGCTTTGCTAATTCTCTGCAATTAGTAGTTCGTGATGGATTAAAGTCGCTAACAAATTTTAAGTTCACTCTTTAAAAATGTTCTAAACTTCAAAATTTATTACATCAAAGTTTTCTATTTTGTAGTGCCTATAATTCTGCAATAGGAAAAGGGCATTGCATTCCATCTAAAAATGAAACTCTTCGGGACAGTATATTTAGTCAGTTAAAGGTAATTGTTTCACTTGATCTAACTAGTATTATCAGTCAAAGAGTTAAACCAGCTGCATCAATTTTTGTACATATTGGAACCTTTTGCTGAAGCAACAGATCTTTTTTAGAGTGATAAAGTAGTAACTATCAGTTATGTTGTTCCAGTTATTCTGTCACTATCTAAAATTATAGAGGAAATGTTAAGAAACAGCATTTTTTTCTCATTAATTATCAAAACCCTGTTACAAGGACTACATAACCATTTTCATACTATATTTTCATTTCTAAAAATTAACCGTCCAGATGAAATTGTACCATTTTCGAAAATTTATAACTTTGATGATAACTTATTTATGATGGCCAGTGCAATGGACCCAATGTATGCATATCATTGGCTTGAAGATCATCCTGGCACATATGAACTAAAGGAAGAACTTAATAAAATATACAGTGAGTTGATTTTTTGTAGAACTTTTTTTTGGTGTAGAGAGGGGGGAGGGGTGATATGATTGATTTTGAAAAAATCAACCATATTACCCCTTAGTAAAAAGTGGTTATAAATAAAAAGATTGAATAAAAGACTTTCAATATTCATAAATTTTATTTTCTCTACATTGAACTATCAAATATGTGCTTAAAAACAGCACAAGAAGCCATTTTAATATCTAGTGAAACTACTGTAACAACTTTTACGATTCAAGAGCCCTTTACCAAAAAAAATGCCTTTTTGCAAATTATAGGAAGAATCATGTTTTATAGGCACAGGTAAGCATTGTCAACCTCGCTCAGCAACTGTCAAACTATCTTTATTAAATAAGTTCGCTAAATTTTGATCAAAAAGAGTTTCCGTTGAAAAAACGCAATCGAACAATATTCAAAAATCAGCATCATATACATCAGTATAAAGTATTTTTGTGTCCCAGCAACGTCTGCCCCTAATGAGCATGTATTCTCTCAGAGTGGATTAATAATACACCCTCATAGAGCTCGCATGACTAATGCCTTGTTTGAAACATTAATTTTTTTAAATGTAATAAAGACTTATAAGTTAAATATAGTGGTAGTTAATGCTTATGACTTATAGTTAATGCCAGCAACTAATATTTTAAGTAAAAAAGTATACAAAAAGTACAATACAAAAAAACATAAAATTAAAGAGTTTAAAGTTTTAGTACTTAATTTTTATATTTTTTTGTTTTGGTCTTTTATATAATTCTTTTTATTGACTTTTTTCATATAATTCATATAATTCTTTTTATTGACTTTTTTGGCCTTGTTAACAACTTTGCTAGCCCATACACCCCAAATTAGATGCCCATATGCCCCTCTAGGAGTCATTTCTAACTCAGCCCAAATTCAAATTTATAAATTAAAAAATAACAAAAGATAATGCACTCAAACAAAAATTCTAAAAGAATGAAAAAAATTATTTTATGCGTTCAAAAAAACATATTATAAATAACAACATTTAAAATTATTCTAATAAAACAACATACATAATTTAATCAAACTTTGGCATATAACTAAATTAAAATACTACAGAAAAATAATAGCCATATATGTACTTAGCTATATATTTAGTTCATATTATATGTATGCATGTTTGAATAGATTAAATTGTTATTATTTCGAATGATTATGGCGTAACTGTCTCTTTGTAGCTTCAGTTGAAATTTTTTTTCTATGATACTCAACTACTTGATCAGCTAATGCTGATTGTCATTTTTTTGTCAAAACTTCATTAAAGTCAGTGGCTAATTTAACTGCTCGTTCTGCACAGTCATTAACCACTTTCATGACACTAGCAATCTTACAAGCAGCCTTGTAGTTATCACGATTAGCCCAAGTTTTAGAAGACAATGTCAAGAATTCTTTTGGTAGATTGAGAGAGTCAAACAAATTCATTGAGCTTTGTGTAACAAAGTTAGCTATAGAAAGTTTAGAGAATGTATAAATCTTATTTGAAGCAAGCCTTCTATTATCACCTGGTAATGGTTCTTTTTGTAAAGCATTTACAATTTTCATTTTCTCTTCAACAGAAATTTCTTTTCTGAATAATGAGAGAGCAGCTATATCTTCACTTAACTACCATAATTGAAGTTCAATTTTATTTTTGCAACATTTGCAACTTTGCTACCAACTTGACAATAGTTCTTGATTACTTTTAAAAGAAGTAGATCATTTTTTGGTGCTTCTGTTGTGAGAGGTGGTGAAAACCAGAAACATACATAAATTGTGGTTATGAAGAGAAAAATTCTTCTTAAAACCATAATTTCTTTATCTGTGACATTTAGTTGATGACAAAAACCAAAAATTTTTAAACAGTATATTCCTTTAGCCACTCATCTTGCACGATGGTAAGCCTCAGGAGTGCAAATATTTGTTGTATCATTATTTTTTCCCAAAAAGAAAAGAGCTAGTTGTCCGAACTCTTTATAATCATCACATGGTTGAGTGTCCTTTAAGTATTTTTTCAAATTTTCCACCACATCGGATTTTTGTGATGCAAGCCACTCTTTTTCAAGGTTTGTAAGGCATCCAGTTCCGCTTTGATTTTTCTCTTAACTTTCACTCTACCAAAAAGTTCAATGTTTAGTCCTTTTGATACAAAAAAACGCATCAAACACAGCATTTGTACAGATTTCAAGAATATGATGTTGACAGGCTAAAAGCATAACTCTTCGATTCAATGACTTCTGTATGACAGTTATTGCCCTATTATAACTTTCTGTATTACTTGCAATCGTGTCAAAAAAAAGACCTGTAAGATGCTCCTCGACGCCAGGCTATTCATGAATGAACTTAACTTCCTTCTGTCCTATCAGAGCACTAGTACAAACAGGTATTTCAGGGATCCCTAGTTAAATTCTCAATATCCAAGCCTGATACAACAATTGGCAGACATTCGGGTCTGGTTCTATACATATACGACAATATTTTACCATCAAAATGAGCAACTAGCGGAACCAAGGGTTAAAAATCTTTTTTTACTGCTATTGAAAGAGATTCGCGAGATGTAGTTCAAGCTTCCATTAGAGTGGAACGTGATAATGTTAATTTATCTTCTATATAATAATGCCATACTTAATAGTTTTAGTGTCCCTTGGAACGTATTTGACACGAAACCCTTTTCAGCCATTGCAATCAAAGTAATGTTGCAAGTGAGAGTTGCAGCAGTTTTGTTTTATAAGAAAACGCGAACGAACGTGTATCTAAATATCTATCGTACATTAACTTTAAATTAAGTGATGTTAAAACATACTAAAACATTTATCAAGTTTTACAGTTTGATTTTTACTTAAAAATTGCATTGCGTCAAACCCTTCTTAATTTTGATCTGTTACATTTTTTCCTTTAAAAAATCATTACATTGTTTTAAAAATATTTGCTTGAGTATGTGCCAGTGTAGCCAAGTAGATAAGGCGCTGAGCTTCTGAACAAGTAACCTGAGGTTCAATTCTTAACTTTTTTTAATTAATTTTTTTTTTTATTATTTTAAAATACAAAATAAATTTGAAGTTTTAAAAAGATTATATACAAACATATATAGCGTAACAATATCATACACTATCACAAAAGAAAAGATTTTAAGAAAGCTAAAATTTCATAAAACATCAACAACAACAAAAAAACATCACTGGAAGAAAAAATTTGATGCATATGTATGACAACTGACACTTATGTTATTAATGTGCTCAGGTAATTAGTCTTAATAAGCTGCGGATGGTCTGAAAACTTGTTTTTCTAAAACTTAATATAGAAAAAATTATATTAAATAAATAAGAAAGTCCTGCTACTCAAAAAGGTGCTGCTGTGGAGGCAAAAAAATAAAATAAAAAACATGTAGCTAGAAAAAAATTTAAAATTTTCTTTTGACAATAAAAAGTTTTTTTGCTACATTTATTTATAGTCAAAAATGGTATTTTTAACCTTAGGGCGTTTTGAAAAACGCTATATAAATCATTTTTTAATTTTAATATAAACTAATAATTTTTTTAAACTTTGTTGCGCTTAGCCATCTCTATATAAACAATGTATATATAGATATATATGCTATTTGTTTATATATATTGTTTATAAAATGTAAAAAATCTACTTTATAACATTTTATTCAGGATCATATGTAATATAAGTAAACTTTTCTAATAATTACAAGTCTTTTTTGCTCAAACTGTTTTGTTTTGATTTCTTGTAGTTATAATATTATTATTATTAATATTAGTTATAATAATATTATAATATAATGTTATTATATTTAAAAAAATTGACAAAATTAAAAAAACGCAAAACATATTGTCACTTCCTAGTAAAAAATTTGAAACTTCAACTTTAGATTTGCTCCTCTCTTGATAATTTCTGATTTCTAAAGTTATGTCATCTGCCTCTTAGACCTTTAAAAATGATAGTCATAGAAATAAGATTTTATTTCAATTTTTTATAAAAACTCAAGCTATTAAAGATTTACGGAATATATTTTTATGGGATATATTCCAATAAAGACAAAATGAGCCATCCATAAAGGACGTCATCCATATAGGGTGGGGGGAGGGGTTCGAGATAAAAAAGACAAAAAAGAACAAGGGGAGGGAGTTTATCAGAAAAGGACATCACTTAGTAGATTTTTTGTTTTAGTTTAACTAACTTGAAAAACTATGTAAATATGTGTTTTTAGGAAGATAATGTATGAGAATATTTTTAATTTTTTTTTCTAAAGGTGTAGCAGCAGATTCAAACACGACTGCGAGATAAAATAATTTTTGGGTGGGGGGTTTAAATTGGGGGAGGGGTGCACGATTTTATGACGTCCTTTTCAAGGGGGTATAGGGAAAAAGGACAACCTGTTATAAAGGGGGAAGGGGGAAAAAATTGGCTAAAAAATGACAAGGTCCTCCACGGACAGCCCCAAAACTATTTATTTATTACTATTGTAATAAATACAATTTTTTATCCGTGACAATGATATATCTGTACAAGTTTTATATATTTTAATGCATTTTTATGCAACATAATTAAAATTAATGATACTTGATGCATAAAGGTTTACTTAGCCACAAACTTACATTAATATCCAAAATCATTTCGGCCCAACTTCTTGACAAGTGTTTAATATTATTCTTTTAGTTCTTCATCATAAGAATTAATATTTTTATGACTTTGGTTTAGTGCTCTTAGATCTTCTTAATTTTATTTGTAAAGCGTTATGTACAAGTTTATGTAAGTGTAAAAGTCTTTATGTTGAGTTGGCACGCATTTTTTGGAATAATCGGGTATATCTATATATTTATAAAATGAGAAAAGTTGAAAAAAAAAATTTTAATTTTAGAATTTTTTTTTCTATATTTTTATTTTTTTGTTATGAATTTATAAGCAAAATTTAAAAAATTTATTACACTATGAGGATATTTTAAACCCTCCAAAACAAAACTGATAACATCGCATTTAATCACTGCGCTATCAAAGAAATGCATTTAGCCAAAAAACAAACCTAATTATAAGCCTTTTATAAGCTCTACCTATGCGGAAAAGGTGTGCATGTTAAGATATTTGCTCTTAAATTTTTTTTTTCAGAATAAATTATTTTACTAAAAAATATAGAAATAAGGAATTGATATAGAAATTTTTGGCTAGAAATAGATATAAAAATTGGTAAAGACGTGTATTTTACAGATCTGGAAAGCTAGGATATTTAAGGAGAAAGTATAGAAAAATTTGGTTTGTAATAGATATACAAAGACCCGTATTTTTACGGGTCCGATCTTAGCTAGTATTGAAAAATTGCGTATATCTATATATCTATAAAATGAGAACTTAATTTGAGTTTTAGAAATCTTTGTTTCAATATTATTATTTTTTTGCTATGAATATATAAGTGAATATATAACACTGATGACAGTGTATTTAATCACTGAGCTATCAATTTAATCAAGTCTCTTTTAAGCTTTATGTATGTGGAAAAGGTGTGCATGTTAAGTTTTTTGCTCTTAAGTTTTTTTCAAAATAAATTATTTTACTAAAAAACATTGAAGTAAATAAAGAATATGTATATAAATAATTGACGAGGAATAGATATGTCAATTGGTAAAGATCTGTATTTTACGGATCCGGAAAGCTAGGATATATAAGAAAAAAGTATAGAAAAGTTTGGTTTGGAATAGATATACAAAGACCCATATTTTTACGGGTCCAATCTCAGCTAGTTTACATAAATTCCGATTGCAGCTAGGGCTGGTAAGACAAACATCATTGCTTGTCATGGTGTTATTTTTGTTCGGTCTAATGCTGCATGAAAGAGTTGATTGTCAAGAATACAATGTTTCGATACTGTAATTGTTGACTAGTGCCCATAGTAGAATGTTTTAGAATTTTTCGACAATTAAAAACTTTTTGTGTTAAATTGACGCATCACAGTCAGAATTTTCATCCAAAGAGTAATCTGATTTGTCATCCATTAGTGTTTCTGTAGATTTAACTTTATTTTCTTTATGTTGTTCATAGCGTCTTTATTTTCTTCAAGCTTGTGTTTTCTGTATTTTACAACTGCTTTCTTATACATTAAGTCTTCTGATGTCATTAACATTTTTTGGTAGCCTTTCTCTATCAGGAATTGTTTATCTTTATTTATCTTGATGAGACAATCCCATTCACTATGGGCAATATCAAAAAGTGTAAACATCTTGGTGGTGAATGTTTCTTCATAGTTGTGTTGAGTAGCTGATTTTCTACTTCTGTGCTTAGACACTTGAACATGTTGCTTGTGAATACTCTTTAGTTTAACAACTACATGAGGCTTTGCTATAGTTGGAATAGTAGCCTTAAGCCAAACAATCATAACTTCGTCTGCAACTGTGTTGCAGGATGTTGAAAGAGTTGACTTTTTAACTATTATTTCATAAAAAACTCTACATAGGGGCAACACCACTTGTTGGCAACTGACTCGGTCCATCTATTGTGGAGAGAATATGTCCAACTAGTCAAACATTTGTAGTTGAGGGTGTTGCTTTGTTTGAAGTAGTCATCTTTTTATGTAATATTTTAATACTTTTTCACTATAACAGAAAGAATATAACAGAAATTTAATAATTATAAAGTGCTCAAAGCCAAATAACTAAAAAATTGAAAGTATTAGCCAAAATACCCGCTCCCTATTCTTTTCTAACCCTTTCCCACCCAACAATGGCCAACCATGTCATTACTATTATTAAATTTATACAAATTTAATTTCTGAGCTAAGGTTTACTTATAAAAATTTTACTTGAAATTATAGCAAATAAAATGTTTTTGAAATCAAAATAGGCATTTAGGAGCGATTTTGGGTAAATAATGCTGAGGGAGGTAAATCTAAATTTGCTTGTACTTTCTGTGTCTTAAATTTGCAGTCTTCTGTAAACTGTCCATTTTGTATCATTATAATACTTTATATAACTTGTTTTTAGATCAATTTATAGCAGTATTTTTTATGAAAGAATTACAAGATTAAGTTAATAGACAAATTTTAGACAATTAAAGGTTCCGAAATAGGTTTTAAGGCACCACTTCCCATTTTCAGTTTGCAAAAAAATTTTAACTATATACTTTTATATCAGACCTCATCAAATAAGAGGTTGTGCATTTATATATATATATATATATATATATATATATATATATATATATATATATATATATATATATATATATATATATATATATATATATATATATATATATATATATACATACTAATTTCATTAATATGATGTTAGACTTACAATTCTAACTTTTATAGTTCATTCAATAGTAACTCAATGGGGTTCAGGTCTGGACTTTGGGGAGGCCAGGTTATTACATGTTAAACATTTTCAGCTTTTTTTGATTCTAAATAATTTTTACATAATAATGTAGAAATTATTTAGATATAATATGTGAGAAACAACTCCAAACTATCACAGAGCCTCTACCATGTTTTACTGTTGGAACCAGACATAGAGTTTAGAATTCTTAGTTTATTTCTAAAAACTTTAAATTTTGACTCATCAGTCCAGAGTACTTGTTTCCATTTGTCCATCATCCAATTTTTGTGGAACTGTGCCTAGACTTCTAGATTCACAGTATCGACGAGTTGTATAACTAACCATTGATTTACTCAGATTTAATATTTCAGCTATTTTACTAACTGTCTTCTTGAAGCAAAGTAAGTATTACTGCCTTTTTTTCTACACTTATTGACTTACCTTTAGGCATATTTTTTCCAATATTTTGAGTTTACACTAAAAAAAAACTTTAAACTTTACCTTTGAACTTCTGCACTTGAAATTTTTAAAAAACTTACACAAAATACACAAAATATATGCATATAAAAACAAATAAAAAAAAAATACTTGTTAAATAAAAAAATTAAAAAATTTGAGTCGATAACGTAAAATACTGGTTCAAATGTGAATTTAATATGTTTCTCTGCTTATTAATTTAAAATGATAAGACTTTTACTTGCATCTACTACTTACATTAAAATAACTTAATTTAGAATTAAATTTCCTTAGTAAACGATTTTTATTTTCAAATTTTGTTTTCAAATAAACTTTTGCTTTTGCTTTTTAACAATTTTGCACCTTTTTTCAGATGATTGGTTTAATTTGTAGATTAAATTTATACCTACAAAATAAAATTTATTAATTACCAAAATGATTATGATTTATCAAGGTACCCCACCAACCTATGAGCATCATTAAAAAGTAAATAAAAAGTCTATAACTTAAAGAAAAGGCTGATTTCTATTTGAAAGACAAACAAATTAATAATTATAACCCAGATTATGCATGCAATGTTCCAAATTACAATTCTAAAAACCAGATAATAAATCGTTTTAAATGTCATTCTTAAGTGTCAATAAAAACTTTGTATAGATATTGGATCTCCTAGTAATATATTTACATAAATCTCTTAAAAATTGACTGTAAATATGAAAAGAAATGATTTTTAGGATTATTTATGACACAATGGATTACTATTCTACAGTTTTAGGCCCCCTCCCCCTCCCCCATCCTCCCACAAATGCTAAATTAGTTTTTTTAGTAAAAACTTAACAAGTAAACATTTTTTTGGCAAAAAACAACTGCAAATAAGGTTTAGTGCAATCATTCTAAGAAACCAACAAAACTTTGCTAAATTGTTTAACACATTTAAATAGAACTCAATTTTAAAACCTAATTAAATAAATTTTTTTAAACAAAAAGAGAGATTGCTTTCGACAATCACTACCCTTTATAATTCTTACTTTTAAATGTTTATTAATCTGTTGTTAATTTTAATTATTTGTTAATCTGTTGTTGCTTTCAATTGATAATTAATCTGTTTTTACTTTTAAATGTTTATTAATCTGTTGTTGCTTTACAAATATAGCAAGTTAAGGTTACTCCTATTACACAAATAAAAAGTGAAAAAAAGTTTTTTTTCGGTAATTAAGTACCATTACTTTTTTATTTATGTGAATTCAAACATTGTATTGAAATCAATTGAATTGTTTATTCACCAAATGAGTATCAATTTCAGCTCCAGAAAACCCAAACTTACCTGATAACTAAAGTTCTGAAAAAATGTTTTGAACAAATGTAAATAGGATGTTTAAGCATATTTTTTGAAAGTTATATTATACCCATGCTGATGATGATGTTTTATATTTCATGGAAAAAAAATTAATTTTTTAATTCATTCTTTAAATAATCTCTATTAAAAATGTTTTGAGTTAAAAAAATTTTATGTGACAGTATTTTTTTTTATGTGACAGTATTGCATGATGTTCATAAAATAATTTTTTTTTATGTGACAGTATTGCATAATGAATGCATAAAATATTTTTTTTTATGTGACAGTATTGCATGATGTAATGCATAAAATATTTTTTCCTTGTTTCTGTGTGAATAAGCCAGTTAAAAAAAAAAATTCAATACACACAACTTTAAACATAAAAAAATTTATAAAACAAAAATATATTGCTAAATGAAATTATAATAATATATCAAAATATATAACAATTTGGAGGTGAGAGGGATGCATAGAAGTATTTATAGAAAATGAGGTGAGCTACTTGTTAGTACAGTGAAGTGTATAATATATGAGATTAAATACAGGTGTAGGGTCTATGAAGTTAGTTACATGAAGGTGCAGCAAAGTTGCATGCAAAGTTGCATGTAGCAAAGTACACGAGAATACAGAGAGTTGTATGGTACATGAGGTAAAATAACTAAGGGTACAGAGAGTACATAATATTTGTAATTTGTAATTTAACTTCAAATAACTTATACATATATTTTAGGTAGAAATCATTTTTTATGCTGAATTATTATGAACAAAAAGACTTTTATATGTCTTTAGCAACTTTAAGTTTTTTTTAAATACTTTTTAAATTTATATTCTAATCAAATTTCTTAATAGGTAATTAATGGAGCAGACTGGAGTAGTGTTATGTATAATGGAATGAAAGTGTATAAAGATGATAAGATGTTTTATTTTGTTAGTGTATACTTTTTATTTCTAGTTTTGTTTGGCAACTGTATCTTTTCTATATATATATATAGATAGATAGATTCTTAAACCCAATAGATATATATTGATTTTTAAACCCAAAATTATTACAATTATAGAATAACTAGTTATGTTAATAATACTAATAGCTATAGAATGATTCCATTACTCTGCATATAGTGTTTATAATATAAAGTTTATACAATAATTTCATTACTGAGTTAACTATATAAACTTTATTAAATTATATTCATACAGCACCATTTGTTTCAAAAAGTATTTATATTATGTCAACAGTGACAAAAATTTTTTTTTAATTTTTTTGTAGAAGACTTATATTATATTAACTATATATTATAATTTATATCTTTATTTATTTTTACAATTCATTATAACACATTTTCTTATGAAATTTAATAAAAAAATTAAACTCCTTTGACATATTTAAAAATTATTTAAATTTTTTAGTGTGATTTTTTAAAACAATTATAAACCTTATGTTTTGATTGAATTATTTTCGATTTAACTATATGTCATAGACATACTTCTCAACATTTTTTTGGCCATAGCTGTAGACAACCTTGCTAATGCAGAAATACTTACAGATGATGAAATACAAGATAATATTATTAGAATGGAAAATAAAAGAAATCTAGTTCAATTTTATAATAATGGTATATCTGCATCATGTTCAAAAAAATCTTTTTCAAATGTTCGATTGAAATCTATAGATATTGAGAATAATCTTTATTACAAAAATCAAGAAATCAGTGACATAGCGGAAAATTGTAGTGACAAAGTAGTGTATTATAATGATGTCATAGCAGAACAGAGATTGTAAGCATTTCATTTTTTTTAAAGTTAGAATTTATTTCTTAGTTTAACTAGTATTTTAATAAGACTACATAAGCTAAATTTAAAAAATATGTTATTTTAGTTAATAATTTAATATATTTGTATTTGTATTTGTATTTATTAGAACAGATAATATACATGTTCTAAAGGACACGCAGGTCCAATATTGATGGACACTAACAGCGTGCCCACCGAAAAAAAAAAAAAAATTAAATTATGTAACAGCGTACAACATTGAATATATAATTTATCAACGCCAACAAAACTTTTCAAAATTGATTGAGTTAATTTTCCTCTTAAAGATGTTGATATTATCGGCATTAACAACATCGAAAGGCAACTGATTTCAAATGTTGACAACTTGGTCAGAGAAACTAAATTTTGCAAATATCTAGTCAACAATGTTGTTTGTGCAATTTATACTTATGTCCCCGAATGTTGTTTTTGTTGTCAAAAAGAAAGAACACAGATTTATCAATTAAGACCAAGTTATGGAGAATTTTGTAGCAAATCAAAAAATCATGCTTTACTCGCCTTAATTCAAGCGACTCCAAATCAAGCAACTGAAGTCAGTTATCGTAGGTTAAATTGCCTAAGTGCAGGATTTTTTTTGTGAAACGTTTTTGCACGTTCTCAACAATCTTTATTAGTTCAACATGATATGGTGACTAAACTGGGGAGCAATATTCTAATATAGGCCTAATATATGTATTGAAGGCTTTTACTAAGATTCTAGAATCGCGAGACTTCAAGCATTTTAAAATAAGATATGCTCTAGTATTAGCTGCATGTACAATGTTTGAGATGTGCTTTTTATAGTTTAGTTGAGAGTCCAGAGTTACACCGAGATCTTTCGGAATAGAAGACCAAGCTAAAATATGATCTCCTAACTTATAGTTAAAGTTAACAAATTTTCTCGATGAAACAGGTGCAATCCTATGAACAAAACACTTACTGGTAGAAATAGGTAGTTGCCATGTTTCTGACCAAAGTACTACATTATTAAGAGCAATAGCTAAATAATGGCTATGGTCCGTATTGCAAAATGAAAGTTTTAAAGAGCAATCAAGAGAGTTGACTATAGTGGTTATATCATTGATATATAGTAAAAATAATGTTGGGCCTAACACGCTGCCCTGAGGAACTCCACTAACGATGCAAGTTGGGTTTGATAATGAAGTTCCAACCTTAACTTGTTGACTCCTCTTGTTAAGAAATGCAGTAATCCAATTTTTTAAATTACCTCTTATGTTAAATAAAACTAGTTTGGCTAACAATTTGGGGTGTGATACAGAATCAAATGCCTTTTGAAAGTCGATATATACAACATCTGTTGTTAGATTATTGTCTAGTGCAGTACTCCAATCATTAACAGATTCTAAAAGATTAGTGCATGTAGAGCGTTTCTTGAGGAAACCATGTTGATTATTGGCTATTAAGTTATGGAGAGTCAAGTATTTGATAATATCCGAGTTAATAATTCTTTCCATTGCACGACAACAGGTGCATATGAGTGAAATTGGTCTATAATTATTAGGGTCTGATGTTGCTCCTCTTTTAAAAATTGGAGAAACAAAAGCTTGAAGCCACTGTTGTGGTAGACTATTTGACTTTAAGCTGGCATCAAATATAAACGAAACTGGGATACATAAAACAAGAGCTAGCTTTTTCTAAAGAATGTTCGGTATTCCGTCCGGACCATAAGATGTACTCGGTTTGAGATTGATTAAAGTTGAATAAACCGTCTCAACAGAAAAATTAATGTCTTCAATGTTTATCGAGTCGTTAACAAAACTAGTAATATTTGGTGAATAGTTGTTATCGTCCATAAATACACTTCCAAAGTGTTTATTAGAAATTATTGTCTTTGTTCTTTATAGGGTAGTTCCCTTTATGATTATTTAGTTTATTATTAACATAGTTAAAGAACTTACTGAGTTTATGGTCATCAACTAATTTGAGTTCAATTCTTTTGAGATAAGCAAACAAGGTTTGTTTACATTTGATGGCGTATGTTTTGTAAGCTTGTTTATGTAGAATGGTTTTATTAACGGAATTTCTTTTCCATAAAAATAATTTTTGACATTTTCTTGATATATTTAGGGTAATAATGACTCTTTTTACTATGACGTATTTTTCTTACCAGAACAAAACGGTCTATCCCAATTCTCATATGATTATAGAAAATGTTCCAATATTCATCAATATTGAATACATAAGAAAACTCGTAGTCCCAATTAATATTCGAAAGGTAAATTAGAAAGTTATCTATATCAGCATTGATGAAATCATAAAAATATTCCGATTTCTTTTCGTACTGATATTTATCATTAATGTTTAAAGAAAAATGGACTGAGTTATGGTCGCTGGTACTAAAAAGGCACTCGATAGGAATTTCACTTAAAAGAGCATTGTTATTAGAAAAAACAAGGTCTAAAATATTGGATTCGCGTGTTGGTTTGTGAACAAATTGATGCATACCAAG
>NC_061161.1:55441130-55596715 GCF_022113875.1 Hydra vulgaris | reverse complement strand
TTCTTTCAATTAATTTTAAAAAACTATTTTAAATAGTTAAAGTAGTTATAATGAAGGTTATATATAATATATATAATAATATATATATATATATATTTTATATATATTATATATAACATAAATGTTTATATAATATTATATATATATTATATATATAAGATGAAAACAATATATATAAATATATAATAATTATATATATATATATATATATATATATATATATATATATATATATTTGATATATATATATATATATATATACATATATGTATATATATATATATATATATATATATATATATATATTTACATATATATATATATATATATATATATATATATATATATATATATATAATTATATATATATATATATATATTTACATATATATATATATGTATATATATATATATATATGTATATATATATATATAAATATATATATATATATGTAAATAAAACTCTGAAATAAATACTAAAAAATAAAAGTCATAACAGAGAAATAATAACGGAAAAAAATTTTACATAATGAACCAATATATTTATTAGAAAATATTTTATTTTAATTTTTTATTTCGAGTTATATTCTAATATAATATATATAATATGTATATATATATATGCGGTAGTGGTGTATATGTATATATATATATATGCGGTAGTGGTGTAGTGGTAAGAGCGCTCACTTTGTAAGCGAGAGGTTCGGAGTTCGACTCCCACCACGTTCCTGGAAGTACCGCGCTCAATTAATGATAATTTCCTTATTTCTCCGCGCAGCGTCCTTGCTTGTCAAGGTTCGTATTTCGGAGTTAAAGAGTTAAGAAAGGGTTGTACCACGATTTACAACAACAACAAAAATAAAAAATAAAAACCTCAACTGTAGTGGCCCCCTCAGGCCTTGGGGAGGTGAATAATTAATATATATATATATATATATATATATATATATATATATATATATATATATATATATATATATATATATATATATATATATATATATATATATATATATATATATATATATATATAAATATATATGTAAAATAAACTTTTCAAATTAAATAAACGTTTCTTAACAGATTAAAAAAATAACTTATATAAAAAATTCTTGAAAATCTATTCACATTAAATTTCAAAACCAATCTTCAGTTTAAATTCTTAGGGAGAGTTATGTTAAATAAAGTTTTGTCTATCTTTTTGAGCACCTTCAGCATGTTGTTGATACAAGTTTTAACATAAAACGGTAAAACAATGGAAATGGCCTTTTTTTCCAGACTATTTATTCTTATGACTATGGAGTAAATTAGGTCTGAGTTAACTTTTCCTAGTTTTTGCCTTCAAAAGTAAGTTCTTCAAGACAGCAGGACTTGTGTCATAATGTTCTGGATTGCATGTTGCCAGTAGAAGACTGTTCTAGAAGATCATTATCCTGACCTGGTCTAAAATATTACAAAGTATATAAAATGCCAGGAATTACAACAAATGTTTTAATGCTTAAGTGCAAGTTATGAAAGCTTAAATATATTCAACAGATTGACTGATGTTGAGGCTTTTAGTAAATAAGTAAATACCGAGTAGTTAATTATAATTTATAATATTTTTTATATTAAAAATTTATTTAAAAGAATCACTAGTTGAGCTTTGTAATGTACTGGATAAAACTATAAAGTTTGGAAAATTGAGGCTTAGCTGGATGGCAATATAAATATATAAATAGAGACAGGGTATCAGGCCATTATAATGTCTAAATCTTAGTTGAAAATTTTTGCTATATTTTAACTCATACTTAAAGAAAAATTGAAATCAGTAAATAGAATACAGGTTTTAAAATCTGTTAAATTGATATTATTAAGTATAAACTTGCTCCAACATAAGGATTGTTCTCAACTGGCATGTTTAGTTTTAAACTTGTAAAAAAGTTTAGTTTGTGATGAGGAGATAGAAATGCATTGCCAATGCTTAACAAGTCAACTGTTGGTATATCAATTTTTGTCAAAACTTCACAAAATGTCTTTTTTATTTTGTTTTTGAAACTGCAAAAAAGCAGAATGTTTGTCAGCACAAATTTTTCAAGAGTATTGATGTTGCTTCTACTTTTCTGCTAAATTGTTTGGTACCAATTTTCACATCCTTTTCTTTTTTTTGTTTCTTGATGTTTTTTTAAATCTTTCTTACTGAAGTTAAGGTCTTAAATTTTTGAGGGTGCTATTTCTTTTTGAAGCTGCAACCATTCATTTGAAGTACTTGTACAACCAGTTTTTTCTTAAGATTTCTTATTGCAGCTACTTAGTTGTAAGCTTGAGCCATTTAGTTACAGTGGCAGACTTTTTTTTGATTGCTTTTTTCTAATACCAACCACAGTTTATGGTTTATATTTTTTTTTTTTTTTTAACATCTTTACTTCCAACAAGGCTGCAAGCAACCACTATAAGAGTTGGAAGTTACTGGAAGAGAAAAGACTAAATCTGTAGAGCGAGATAACGATTGACTGATGACTTAAAAGATTGCAAATTATATGAATCAGGAAAGCAAGATGAAGGAAGCGAATTCCAAAGAACTGATGTTCGAGGAAAAAAACTAGAAGAATAAGAGTTTTTGAAGCACTTAGGAACAGTCACAGAAAAAGGATGAGACTTAATTGAATGGCGAGTAACACGAGAATGAATTTTTGTAGATGGCACAAGGGACGCTAACTCTTTAGAGCAGTGCCCATTATAGTATTTGTAGAAAAGAGAAAGAGAAGCAACATTACGACGATGTGACAAAGGTTGGAGATTGGCTGCCAGAGCAGGTTCAACTATGTTTACAATTCGTTTTTGTACCTTGTCTAAAAGAGAAAGAGCATCATTAGAAGATCCGCCCCAGATGTGGCAACAGTATTCCATACAGGGACGGATTTGAGATTTATAGATATAGAGAATAGAATCTGGAGTAAGAAAGTGTCGAGCTCGATAAAGAGATGCAACCTTAGCAGATGCTAATTTTGCAATGGATTTGATATACGGTTTAAAAGAAAGATCAGAAGTAAGAGTTAATCCTAGAAGATGAATGGTAGATGACTCATCTAGTACATTACCATTCATAAATATAGGAAGATCTAAATTATTACGATAACGATTGGCCGAATAAAATTGAGTTTTATCTGAATTAAAGTTCACCAGCCACTGTGAGCCCCATGCTGTATCAGAAGTGAGATCCTTTTCAAGCTCAGATACCCCCTCCAAGCAATCAGAGAGTGTAGGCTTCTTATCATGACAAGAGTAAATGGTAGTGTCGTCAGCGAATAATGCCACCTTAGATGTGAGAATATCTGGAAGATCGTTAATGTAAATTAAAAAGAGTATAGGGCCAAGGATTGAACCTTGAGGAACCCCTGAAGTTACAGGATGTGAAGAAGAGTGTTGTCCATCAAGGACAACTTTTATACTACGATTGGAAAGAAAGGACTCAATAATCTTAAAGACGTTACCAGCTACACCATAAGAAGAAAGCTTATGGAGAAGACCAGCATGCCAAACTTTATCAAAAGCTTTAGAAATGTCAAGTGCGATAGCCTTAACCTCTCCACCTCTATCTAATGCACGGTAAAACCTATCGGTTATTACTGTTAGCACATCAGCTGTAGAACGAGAAGACCGAAATCCATATTGATGATCAGAAAGTAAGTTATTTGATTCAAGATGAGAGATTAAGTGTTTGTTGATTAAAGATTCAAAAACCTTGCTTATGACAGGAAGAAGACTAATGGGGCGGTAGTTAGATGAATCAGATCGCTCTCTGGAATTTTTGAAAATAGGGATAACAGATGCTGCTTTCCAGCATGATGGAAAACAAGACTCTGATTATATACTGTGATAGCAAACATTCTGATTGCTAAAATATGTTTAGTGGTTAATGTTAAGCAGACTTATATTTGTGTTTTTATAATAATCACTGAGGTCTTTACTTCAAAAAAGTTTGTTTTGATGAGTTATACATTAAGTAGTTATATATATCTTAGTGTAACAACATTGGTATACCCTCTTGTTTATCTATGCAGCCATGATGGATTTTAAACAGAATAATTTATTAATTCTAACCTTCATTTTAAAAGTATATCATATTAATCACCACACTATTTGCGTCATTACCATCAATTCTATCAACATCTAAAATATCACCATCAAAAATATCACCATCAAGATTGTCACCATCATCAGCAATACCATCACTATCAACACTACCATCACACCAGCACTATCACCAACAATACAATAAATTTTGATTAAAAAAATAAAGAGTCAAAGTTAAAAAAAATATTATCAATTAATAATTTTTCCAGAAACAATTTGTTTGTTTTTAGTATTTTTTTACTTGGAAATTAAATATGTTTTACACTTACACATAATATTACAAATGTTTTATAGTTGTTTTTGAAACATTTAGGAGAAAGAAAGGAAGTGAAATTATAAATAAGGTAATTTTTTTTTTTTTTTTTGAAGGTTTGGTTTTAGGAACAACAATTTATTATGTATAATAGTTTTTTTTTTTAAGTTAAACTACTTTTCTTTTGTTCAAGGTAATATTTTTATAATTTGATAAGTTATAACAATTTCTATAATCATTTATAATGTTATACCTGTTAGTATAGCTAATGGTTATCCAAGGGTATACCAAATTTTTAAAAGTGTGTTAAAAAAGGTATAGAAACAGTTAAACACCCTCTAGGCAGTGTGCTAAGCCATTGCCTAGAGGGTGTTTAAAAAATATTCATGGGTATGCTGGGCTCGGAGACTAAACAAGAATCAAGCATAGCCTTTTGCTTTTTATTTTGAAAGTTTATTCTTTTTGTAAATAAAGATATTTTGCTTTATAAATGAACCACAAATTAATTTTTGATCACTCTATTTATAATTTCACAAAGTTGTTTAATTAACTGTGTGTTGTTTAATTAAGTTGTGTGTTGTTTAATTAAATTGTGTGTTGTTTAATTAAATTGTGTGTTGTTTAATTAAATTGCGTGTTGTTTAATTAAATGTATAACTTTTAAAAAAAAAGCAGCAATAGTTTTTGTTTCATTTTTATGTTATATCTGACAGAATGTACTTAGTTAATTTTTCAAATTCTAATAACCTTTAGTTCTTAAATTTCAGTTTAAAGGTTGTGATGGTACTAAATCTTTTTTTATATTTTTGTTCTGTTCTTAATTGTGATTAATTATATTCTTTATTGTAATATGAAGTTTGTAAAGCAAGATAACCACAGAAAACTTAAAAGATTGCAAATTATATGAATCATGAACGCAAGATGAAGGAAGCAAACTCCAAAGACCTGATGTTTGAGGAAAAAAACTAAATAAATAAGAGTTTTTGGAGCACTTAGGAACAGTCACAGAAAAATGAGACTTAATTGAAGTTCTTTAGAACAGTGCCCAATATAGTATTTGTAGAAAAGAGAAAGAGGAGCAACATTATAACAATGTAATAATAGTTGGAGGTTGGCTGCAAGAACAGGTCCAATTATGTTTACAATGCATTTTTGCACCTTGTCTAAAAGAGAAAGGGCATCGTTAGAAGATCTGTCCCAGATAAGGCAACAGTATTCCATACAAGGGTGGAATTGAGATTTATAGAGATAAAGAGTAGAATCTAGAGTAAGAAAGTATTGAGCTCGATAAAGAGATGCAACCTTAGCAGATGCTTATTTTGCAATGGATTTGATATACAGTTTCCAAGGAAAATAAGAAGTAAGAGTTAATCCTAGAAGATGAAGGATAGATGACTCATCAAGTACATTACCGTTCATAAATATAGGAAGGTTTAAATTATTGCGATAATGATTGACTGAAAAAAATTGAGTTTTATCTAAATTACTAGGTTGGTTGAAAAGTTCGCAGAGCGGCACCTATGTTGCAGTAGTAGAAAAAAATTTATAACTGTATTAAACGTATTCATTCTTCGTATGAACGCATAAAAAATTTCAAGTCGATATGTCATTTCAGTCTTTGTTTACAAGCTATTGAAATTAGACGTGTCATAGTATTTTTTAAAATGGAAAATATTGAACATCGTGCTGTAATAAAATTCTTTGTGAAAAAAGGTTTAAAGCCCATGGAAATTCATAATGAAGTGGTAAATGTGTTGGGTGATGATGCTCCTTCAAAAACAACAGTATGCAAATGGGCTGCGGAGTTTCAACGTGGGCGTTCAAGCCTTGAAGATGACCCTCGCTCTGGACGTCCAAAAAGTGCTACTACTGAAGAAACGATTAATGCTGTGCAT
This sequence comes from Hydra vulgaris, assembly GCF_022113875.1. Lineage (NCBI taxonomy): Eukaryota > Metazoa > Cnidaria > Hydrozoa > Anthoathecata > Hydridae > Hydra > Hydra vulgaris. The sequence goes on along the minus strand of NC_061161.1, from coordinate 55,590,451 downwards.
GACATGGTTATGGATGATAGACGATTGACCAAACGTGAAATTGCTGAGGCTGTGGGCATCTCAGATGAACGGGTATTACACATCTTGCACGATGAATTACGTCTGAGAAAGCTGTTGGCAAGATGGGTGCCGCATTCGCTAACTCTGGATCAGAAACGCACTCGAGTAAAACTTTCTCAAGAACATTTGGCCCGTTTTCAAAAGAATAAAACAGATTTTGTGCGTCGATTCGTAACCATGGATGAGACTTGGGTTTACCACTATGATCCGAAGCTGCGACAACAAACTGCAGAGTGGACAGAACCCGGTTGTTCAGCTCCGAAGCAAGTGAAGGCGTCAAAATCGTCAAAGAAGGTTATGGCATCAGTTTTTTGGGATACGAAAGGAATTTTATTAATAGATTACCTTCAAACCGGTAAAAGGATAACAGGTGAATATTATAAAAATCTTTTGGACCAGTTGGATAAAAAAATTCGTGAGAAAAGACCTGGTTTGCTGCATAAAAAAATCATTTATCACCAGGACAACGCACCTGCTCATATCAGCGATGTTGCAAAGGCGAAATTGGTCGAATTAAAGTACGAACGCTTGGAACATCCACCCTATTCACCAGATCTGGCTCCGTCCGACTTCCACCTCTTTCCACATCTCAAAAAATTTCTACGTGGAAAGCGTTTCTCATCACATGAAGAAGTCATTGCAGCCGTAAATGGGTATTTTGAAGGCCTTCCGGAATCGCACTTCAGAGATGGGATACATGAATTGGAGAATCGTTGGAAAAAGTGTATTGCTCTTAAGGGAGAATATACTGAAGAATAAAGTCATTTTTTGAATCATAAAATTGTTTTTTCATTTCCGCTCCGCGAACTTTTCAACCAACCTAGTAAATTTCACCAGCCACTGTGAGCCCCAAGCTGTAGCAGAAGTGAGATTCTTTTCAAGTTCAAATGCCAACTGCAAGCAATCAGGGGGAGTTGGCTTCTTATTGTGACATGAATAAATGGTAGTGTCATCAGCGAACAATGCCACCTTAGATGTGAGAATATCTGGAAGAACATTGTTGCAATTTAAAAAGAGTATAGGGCCAAGGATTGAACCTTGAAAAACCCCTGAAGTTACAGGATATGAAGAAAAGTGCTGTCCATCAAGGACAACTTTTATACTACAATTGGAAAGGAAGGAATCAATAATCTTAAATATGTTGCCAGATAAATCGTAAGAAAAGCTTATGAAGAAGACCAACATGCTAAACTTTATCAAAAGCTTTAGAAATGTCAAGAGTGATAGCCTTAATCTCTCCACCTCTATCTAATGCACTATAAAATCAATCGGTTATTACCATTAACAAATCAGCTGTAAAACAAGAAGATCGAAATCCATATTAATGATCAGAAAGTAAGTTATTAGACTCAAGATAAGAGATTAATTATTTGTTAACTAAAGATTCAAAAACTTTGCTTATGATAGGAAGAAGACTAATGGGATAGTAGTTAGACAAAACAGATTGCTATTCAGAATTTTTAAAAATAGGGATAACAGATGTTGTAGCATGCTAGAAAACAAGACTCTGGTAAGCACTTGTTGAATAGTTTTGAAAGTATGGATGACAGCTCCGGAGAACACTTCTGCAAGACTACAGCAGGTATGTTGTCTGGACCACTAGCTGTAGAAGAGTCTAAGCAGGAAATCACTTTTGATACAGAAATTGATACTTTTGATACATTAATTGACACTTTTGAGAGATTAATGACACTTTTCCTATATCAATTGACACTTGATACAATTTATATATCAAAATATATAATCATTGTCTCCTGCCTCAACTAACTGTTGTTTGAAACAATTACTGACAAAAATTGTCATATCTTCATATACTTTCTCACTTTCTTTTAAAGTTTTTCTCAACTAGGCTTTTATAGCATTTTCTCAACAAGGCTTTTTTAGGTCGAAATATTTAATATCCAATGACTGCAACAATTTTGTGGAATTTAATGGAAGTGTAATAAATTTTTTCACAAATGGACATACGAATATATTTTAATATGATGACAAATTTTCTCAAATTATAATATGTATTCAAATAGGAGTTTTTTAGTTCAGACAACAGTAAAGATTTTAACCTATCTGTAAAACAGTTGGAATTAAATCCACTCTTGAAGTGATTATGATGTGCTCCCTTTTGTCTGCCCTTATTGTTTACATTAAATCTGCTTTATAGACAAAACATTGAAAATGTGTTATCTGTAAGATTCCTACTGATTGTATGTCTATAAAGCAGGTTGTTATATAAACAATACATTGGGTAATGATACTTTCCTCTGCATTTCCACAATACATCAAAGATGTTGTAGACTTTGTTGAATTCTAAAAAAATTTTAATCCTAATCTTCTAAGACCATTTGGATTGTTTTGTTATTACCTGTTGCCAAGATCATCAGTTAAATTAGTTTCATTGTAATTCCAAATGTTTGAAAGTGTAGGTGTCATGTTAAAGTGTAGACACTGCAGTTAAACTTACATTTTTCTTACTTAACACTCTATTAACATCATTAATTCAAAAATAAAATTTTTAAACAAGATATATTTGTACTACTGTGGAAATAGTGAAGTTCAAACTCAAAGAGTTGCTTTGAAGACAAGTCTTTGAGTTTGACACTTTGAGGCAAGATAATTGGAAGTGTTCTAATATTATCCTTAACCACTAGAAAGCTAAAAAAAAAATCATAAAAAAGTATTTAATTATTTATTAAGTTACTTATTAAGCTTGTTTTAAATTTATTAAATATAATTTATTTATTCAACAACAAAGGTGACAACCTTTTTCTAATTGTATGTTTATCAATCTGATTAATTATAGAAACATAAGTTTTAAAATGTTTTGAAGTTTTTCTAGTTATTTTCTTGTTTTAGAACTTAAAGAGTGATTTTAATCCAAAAAAAATTATTCAAGTAAATAACTTGGAATTAAAATTTGACAAGAATGTTGAAATGTCAAAAGATGTATTACCTAAAAAAACCAATACAACTTTTAATGAAATCAATAATGCAGAAAAAAAGTTGTTCAACACTAAAGGTTCTTTGAACTTTACAGGTAAATTAGTATACTTTATAATTAATTAATAGTAGTAACAGAAAGGTTTTACTTGGCATTTAAAATGGGACATGAACTACTGTTCCTAACATTCAAAGTTTTCATTAAATTCAGACATGCTGGTTTTCTTCATTAGCTCTTTTCATGTGATATATCTGTCAATATTTTTAAAATTATAGTTTACAGTTAACAACAATTAACATCAGTAACATCATGACCATAATGATATATACATTTTTCTTCTGCATTTTCACATAATTTTTCACACTTTAGACTTATACTTGTTTGAATAGCATTATTGCAACAAAAAAAAAAACGACCTTTAACTTTGTTTGAAGAATATCTCTATAAATATTTAGGAACCAGTGTATCGGAAATAACTTAGGAACCAGCGTATCAGAAATAACTGCTGGTTATGTCACTGACACCATATGTTTTGCAAACTTGATTTTTTTTTTCAAATTTTTATTATGCAGCATTAAACATAAAATGAATTTTTTTTTTCAGATAATTTTGAATCGAACATTGTTAAACAAGGATTTTTCAAGACATTCAAGAATAGTATTGTCAATAAAAAAAAATCAATTGATAATTTTATTTTGTTCAGCGACTCTTCTCTTTTTATTTTCTCTTCTACAAATAGGTATTTATACTATTTATTGAATATTTTTATATTTTAAACAAATTAAAAAAAGAAAAAATCATTAGGTTGGATTGTATTTTTAGGTTTCGTGTGCTTTGTCATTCAATAGTCCGGTCAAAATATTTTGATTTAGGAATGATTGCAATTATATTGGTTCGTTCATTAGTGCTAGCAATTGAAGATCCAATAAATCTTGATTCTTATCTTAATAATGTAAGTTATTTTTTTATATTTAATTATTTTTAGATTATTGTAATTATTTTAAATAATTTAAATAATTTATTTATGAAAACAAAATAATTACATTATTTTTTGGTTACATGCACACTATCACTTGCTTTTATGAGATAAAATCTTGTATGAATTATTTAAAATATTCAAATCATAAAGATGAAACTTTCACTATTACATTTTTTTAGATTAGCAGAAAGTGCGATCCTATTTTTACAGCCATTTTTGGAATTGAGATTTTTCTTAAGGTTGTTTTATTTTTAATTAACTAATTTCATAATGTTAATTAGTTATGACATTTCATATTGCATAATAATTATTTAAAAACTTTGGCATAAAAAATTCGCCAAATGGTCACACAGGAGCAGTGAACGCCTGAGGGAAGAAATGAAATACATTAGAATAAATGAAAATCATTAATTAAACAAATCATATTTTGACTATATGATAATTGAGGAATATTTAAAAATAAATAAGACATACACCCAAAACAGTACTCAACAACAATAACAATAAAAAAATAGTTTTATAAACACCAATGTGAACAAAGATGTACAACAAATACATCACCAGACAAAAAACTAATAAAATAAAAAACCGATCACAAAATAAAATAATAAAAAGTATGCTAACAACAATGGAAGGCTTCAGAATGGAAACAAAAAACATTAATGCTAATGTGTAAACATAATTTGTGTAGTGATTAAGTAACTTTTGGAAAATCTTCAACAGCATTATTAACAAGGGTAGATCTAACATTCCATCTCTCATTCATGGGACTGATCTTATAACCTCTCCCAAGGATAAGGCAGAACTATTTGCAAAGAACTTTTCTTCTAATTCCACTCTTGAATCTTATGGGCATTCTCTTCCTTTCATTCCAGTCAAACAGGTTGACCCATTGTTAGACATTCAAATCACTCCGGCTTCTGTTGCTAAAGTCATATCTCAATTAAACTCGTCTACAGCTTGTGGTCCAGACAACATTCCTGTCACAGTCTTGCAGAATTGTTCTCCAGAACTTTCTTCAATTCTCTCTAAACTATTTAACAAGTGTTTGACTGAGTCTTGTTTTCCTGCTTGTTGGAAAATGGCATCTGTAGTTCCAATATTCAAAAACTCTGGAGAAAATTCTGACCCCTCCAATTATCGTCCAATCAGTCTTCTTTCTGTTATTAGCAAGGTCTTTGAGTCTTTGATCAACAAATTCCTCACATCTCATCTTGAGTCAAATAAACTACTATCAGACAATCAATACGGTTTTCGATCCTCTCGCTCTACGGCCGACTTGCTAACTGCTGTAACTGAAAGATTTTATTGTGCATTATATGGAGGCGGTGAGGCTAGGGCTATTGCTCTCGACATATCTAAAGCTTTCGACAAAGTTTGGCATGCTGGTCTTCTCCATAAGCTTGCTTCATATGGTGTTTCTGGGAAAGTTTTTGAGATTACCAAATCATTTCTTTCTAACCGGTTTATTAAAGTCTTCCTTGAAGGCCAACACTCTTCTTTATTTCCAGTAACTTCTGGGGTTCCCCAAGGTTCCATCCTCGGCCCTGTTTTGTATCTTATCTACATAAACGATCTTCCTGACAACCTTTCATCTAAAGTAGCTCTTTTTGCTGATGACTCAACTTTATACTCCTGTCTTGACAAAAAGTCTTCTCTTTTTGATCGCCTAGAACAAGCAGCTGATCTTGAATCCGATCTCACTTTAGTAATAGATTGGGGTTCACAGTGGCTTGTGAATTTCAACTCTAAAAAAACTCAATTGCTTACTGCAAACAACTACCATAATATGGTCAACATTCCTATATTAATGAATGGCAATCCTCTTACTGAGTCGTCCTCTTTACGTCTTCTTGGATTATCGCTTACTACTGACCTTTCATGGAAACCATATATACAATCGATTGCTAAATTAGCTTCTGCAAAGTTGCTTCTCTTTATCGTGCTCGCCATTTCCTTACTTCTGATTCCATTCTCTACCTCTACAAATCTCTTATTCGTCCCTGTATGGAATACTGTTGTCATATTTGGGCTGGTTCTTCTAACGATTCACTTTCTCTTCTTGACAAGGTCCAAAATCGCATTGTAAATGTTGTTGGACCTGGACTATCTGCTAAGCTTGAACCTCTTTCCCATCGTTGTAAAGTTGCATCTCTTTCTCTTTTCTACAAATACTATCATGGTCACTGCTCAAAGGAGTTATCATCTCTAGTTTCATCAACTAAAATTCATTCTTGTTTTACTCGTCATTCAGCTAAGTCTCATTCATTTACTGTATCTGTCCCTGCATGCTCTAAAAACTTTTATTCATCTAGTTTTTTTCCCCGCACTTCAATCCTTTGGAACTCTCTCCCATCTTCATGTTTTCCTGACTCATACAACCTTCAACTTTTCAAGTCTTCTATCAACCGTTTCCTTGCTATATAACTCTGTTCTTTTTTTTCCTAATAACTCCCAACTTAAAAGTGGTTGCTTGCAGCCTTGTTGGGAGTGAATGCAAATAAAAAAAAAAAAAAAAATAAACATCTCCTTAGAGTTGCGTCTTAGAGTCGCGTCTTAGAGTCGCGTCAATTATTACTGGCGTTTCAATGAGGATCAAAACTTGTTTATCCCATCAAACAAATGTCATCAATATTACATATTGTTAATTAGTTATGATATTTCATATTGCATAATAATTTATACTGTATAATTATGATTTATTACAATTATTTAAAGGTATAATAATGACAATATTATTTATATTGTTTGTATTACAATATTTTAATAATGACAATATCGTTTATATTGCTTATATATTAAATGGAATATAGGTTGATCTATTGCTTCACATTCATATTACTCCTTCTGTATCTAAAGTGAACTCTGTATCAAAACTTTTTAACTATTGCTCATCAGAGTCTTTGTTTTTCAGCCTGTTAAAAAGCAGCATCTTTTATCTTTATTTTCAAAATTTTAAAATAAGGATAAAAGAAGAGAGCAATATGACTTGTCTAACAACCGTCCCATTAGTCTTCTTCCTATCATAAACAAAGTTTTTGAATCTTTGATTATCAAACAATTAATCTCTCATCTTGAATCTAATAACTTTATGATCATCAGTATTTCAATCTTCTCGTTCTACAGATGATTTTTTAACAACAATAACCAATAGCTTTCATCATACATTATCACGCAATAGCTTTTATCATGCATTAGATTGATCCGGAGAGGTTATGGAATTGCTCTCGACTTTTCCAAAGCCTTTCATAAAGTTTGACATGTTGGTCTTCTCCATAAGCTCTCTTTTTTCGATGTATCAGATAAAATCTTTAAGACTATTGAATCTTTTCTAACTATTTGTAGTATAAAAATTGACAGTAATCGTCTTCATTTCCTGTAACTTAAGAGGTTCGTTATGGTTTTATCCTTAGCCCTATACTTTTTTTAACCTTTTAGCGTCTAATGTTTTCATATGGAAACACTGCATAAAGAAAATGTTAAAATTAGTTTATGTTTTGTGTTTTCATAATTACCTATTGTCATCTTTAATTTGAATGTTGATAGCTTTTTTATATCAAATTTGGTAACGTTTTTATAAAAACTAGTATATTTTTAAAATTTATCAAAACCACAAAATCTTGGAGTTTTGGGACCTCTCAAGATGAGTCTTCACAACTCAATTCCAAATATTTGAATGCTTTTTGAGCAAAAAATAATTGTTCCCAGTTGTAATTACTACATATCATTTACTCATATTTATATGCATGCTTTAAATACGAAAATATTTAGATTGCTTTTTGGCGAACACTGTTCTAAAATGTACATAAAAAGAAAGCCAATATGTTTTGGGTACAAGCTTTGGGCTTTATGTGGAAACGATAGAGTTTAAATGGATATAAACTACAAATTTATACTGAAACAGATTCTACTAGAAGATTTGAGATACCTTTAGGTCAGCAAGTTGTTTAAGATATGCTAGAAGTAGTGAAGCAAAAAATTTGTCCAAAATTTCATAAAATATATTTTTAAAATTTTTTCACAAATGGAAAGTCAATGAAATTAATTTTAGAGGAGAGTTTTATTGTTACAGGAACTATCTGTGAAAATAGAACAGATGATACCTCAAAAGTAATGATATCCAAAAAAGAACTGAAAGGGAAAAATAGAGATACTTATGACTATTGTTGCAATGGTAAAGTCTTTGTCTGCAAATGGCATGAAAATAGTATTGTGACTGTTGCAAGCAACTATTTTACACATGAACCAGTGCACAAAGTAAAAAGGTGAGTGAAAACTAAAGGAAATACAGAAGTAAATTAACCCAACCTAATAAATCTTTTCAACAAGGGAATGGATGAAATTGATTTGATGGATCGTCTTTTGGAATCCTGCAGGCCTACAATCCGAGTCAAAAAATCATGGTGGCTTTTGATGACTTATATCTTGGAAACAATCTATCAAATCTGTTTCAAAATTAGCATTAGCTAAAGTTGCATCTCTTTATCCTGATCCCCACTTTCTTACTCTGGATTCTATTCTTTATCTCTATAAATCTCAAATCCAACCTTTTATGGAAACCTGTTGTTATATCTGGAGCAGATCTTTGAATGACTCACTTTCTCTTTTAGACAAGGTGCAAAAATGGATTGTAAACATAGTTAGACCTGCTCTTGCAGCCAACCTTCAACCATTGTGACATTGTAGTAATGTTGCTTCTCTTTCTCTTTTCTATAAATACTATAATAAGCGTTGTTCTAAAGAACTAGTGTTTCTTGTGCCATCTACTAAAATTCATTCTTGTGTTCATCATCATTTAATTAAGTCTCATCTTTTTACTGTGGCTGTTTCTAAGTGCTCCAAAAATTCCTATTCATCTAGTTTTTTTCCTCAAACATCAGTTCTTTGCATTTCGCTCCTATCAACCTGCTTTTCTGATTTATATTTGCAATCTTTCAAGTCAGCAATTTTTTAAGTTTAAAAGAAAAAAGTTAGTTCAATACATAACTGCAGGTTATATTGTTTGCATTATTACAGAATTAAATATTGTTGTTACAAATTAATTTTTTTTTATAAGATAAATTTCTTATTATCTTTACTTTCTTTTTGGTTGCTCCAGTTTTTTTTAATGTCACCTTGAAGAAAAGATGTTTAGGCAATGGCAAAAGATCTAACATGATTTGTGTATAATACTTTATAAAACAAACCTTTTGTTCTTACTACCTAATTCTTTTTGAGTTTTTGAGTCTATATTTTTGTGAACAGGTTGCATTACCAGCTTCTTTAGATTTTAGGTTGTTTGATATAAAAAAAATTGTTCTATTGTAGAACTGCTGAATACTTTTAAGTTATTTTTACTGATTTTGGATTGCCCTCATATGTGTGATTATGTTTATCATGTGTGCACAACTTTTAATTTTTAAATTATTTAAGCTAAACATTATTATTAGATATCCTACTCCATCTCGAAATCCCAAAATGTCCTAAATTTTGATGATTTTGATGTTTTGTCATAAAATTTCATAATTAACTAATGTCCTAAATTGCTATAAAATTGTGTGTGTATAAATATTGCCTTTGTTTACAGACTGTGTATGCAAGTATGGTATGGTTTGTGTTTCTTACCTTGATAAAATTTTTACTGAGTTTAACTAGATAGAAGTATGTCCTACCAGGACATACTTTGATCCAATTCATCATTGTTCTGTGAGTTGCAAGCTATGCCAGAAAACTTTTTCAGTCAGTGGAAGTGGGCTGAACTACTAAGAAGCCATGCAATCAGCAAACTTCATATAATCAAGGTTTAAAGAAGGAAAAGGAAATTAGAATTTAGTAAAGAGAACCATGAAATGCTTAATTTAAAAGCTTCAAAGTTACACTTCTGAGAAAAAGATTTTCAAATCATAATTTAAAGTGTATTGAGTCTAACTTTTCTTTTAACTTGACCAATTGAGATATTTTTAGAATATTTTTTAAAGCAATATTCTCAGATTCAACAATTGCTAAAGAAAACAATCCAATACATATAAACAATAAAATACAAATAAAGCAAAACAAGTCCAAATACACCATTCAGTATGGCATCTTTCTATATTTAAAAAAATTTATTATTGGAGGGCTTAGATAATTCTGTTTTGACATTTAAATTTGATAATTGATAATAAAATAATTCATAAACTCTAAATTTCATTCCCTATATTTTAATAAAAAGTCATAAAAACTTTTAATAATTGCCCCCAAATTATAAAACTTTACTCAATTTTAGGAGTAGAATTCTTTTTTTAAGGAGTCCTTTTTTTGAAGTCTGTTATATAGCCTTCTACAGGAGTCATTTGGAAACTGTGGCACCACAGTCAAAGATTATGATAAAAAATATTGTTTTAGCTTGTTTCACATTTTTTTACATTTATCTATTTTTTTCACTTTTTGGCTATTGTTACTATTTAATAGTAGTGTTATAAATTAATTTGTAGTGTTATAGTTTGTCAAGTATACTACAATAGTAGTGTGTTTTTTTTTAGGCTTTTGTGTAATCAGCTTTTTTCTCTGGTATGTCTTGTCAACTTGTTTTATTTGCGATCTTGGTTTTTAATGTGTTTTAGAGTCAAAACAAGAGTAATATTAAAACAACTCTTCCAACACATCTTAAAGCGAAATATCGAGTTATTAACACGCAGTTTGAGGAAAATGGAGCATTTTAAACTAAGGCCTAAGAAGTCACAGACCTTAATCAAATAATAATTATAATAAAATAATTACATTATCATGTACAAAAGTTAAAAAAAGTTGTACTAACCTGAGAGCCAACTGCAAAAAAGTCATCTTACCCTGTAAGACCTGGTGAAACAGTTTAAGTATGTGAAATCAGGCATCAAAAAAGCACTGAAAGTCTTAATTGGAGATTACCACACAATAGATGAATTCCAAATAATGCACATTTCAAGATCTTAAAAGAAATCTTACCGATTCTTCAAAAATTTCACGACTTTTCAGTGAAAATTTCTGCTGAAAATATTTCTACAGTTCACATGCCCATCCCAGGAATCTATGATCTTCACAGCTCTGCAGCAATTTGAATTTGTGACAAAAAAACAATGAGTACCTTAGACAATTTGGAAAGGTTCTCAATGAGCAAATCATGTAGTACTATTTATAAGATGGTATGGAGAATAACACTTATGATATTAATCACCTGTTTAACCGATTCTCACAAAAGACTGCATCAAAAGTATTAGATTAAAAAAATAATAAAAATTTAAATTGTAATTTAGATTAACATAAGAAAAAAAATGCTTGTACAAATTGTCTTAAAAGAAAAACACAAGAAAAAAAAAAATCTCTACAAGTTCACAAACTTCAGCACCATTGTAGCTGACCATTGTTACATCAAAACTTTCATGATTCAGTTTTTTTTATCCATTGTTGTAGTATAAAAATAAATCTTAAAACAGTTAACTTTCATGATGTCACCTTTAATTTAGCACAAAACACCCATAAGCCTTTCAAAAAACCCATTGATAATTTTCAATACATTCTCACGTCTTCTAATCACCCACCACAAATAATCAAACACTTACCTACTTCAATATGCAACAGTCTTAAGCAAAATTCCTCAAACGAAGTTATGTTTAACCAGTCAAAAATTGAATATGAACAAACACTAAACAAGTAAATTTAAAAACAAATTTTTAAAACCCAATGCTTTTATATGTTATTAAACACAAACTTTGCAATCAATTTTTTCTGATATTACTGTTTTATTTTATTAACATTCGGCTGTATGCATGTGTAAAAAAACAAAAAAGTTCAGGAAGATGCGGGTCTCGAACCACATACATTCCGTTTATGAAGTCAACGTCTTATCCAAATATGCTAAACACGTGTATAAGTATGAAAACAATCAATATACTTATTTTAAAAGTATTCTTTTTTCCATATAAAAAATAAACTTAATTAAATTAACTTAATTAAATGACTTATTACAAAACTAATTATTGAATATTGTATTGTCAAGCAAATCAAACTGATCAAACAAATAACAACTCAAAAAAATCAAAAAATGCAATATCATATGGTTTAACCCCCATATAACAAAAAACGTTTTCACAAATGTTGCTATAATATACTAGAAAAAAACTTCTTTAAAACTCACAAACTTCACAAAATCTTAAACAGAAATACTGTATAGATAAGCTACAGCTGAACTGAAAATATCAAAAAAATTATAAAAAACCACAACAAAAAAATAATCTTTCTAAGAATTAAAAATAATGACCCAAAATGCAACTGTCAAAATAAAAAAGAATGCCCTCTAAATGATAAGTTCAAATCTACAAGCATTATATACAAAAGCATCATTTTAGCTAAAAACCAACCCAATAAAATTTATATCAAGTTAACAGAAGGTGAATGGAAAATCAGGTATAACAACCGCAAATCATCATTCGGTAATATTAAATACAAAAAATCCGTTACCCCATCAAATTACGTCTGGGATTTGAAAAACAATTTTAATGAATTAACATGGTCTTATCTGAAGTCTGTACCCTTCTACTCAAATATTTCCAAAAGGTACTCTTTATGTCTATATGAGAAATTCGCTATTATATTGTATTCAATACCCAAGGAACTGCTCAATAAAAGGACAAAAATTATATCAAATTGCCGCCACAAAAACAAATTCTTATTAAAAAATTACAAAACTTAATACAAACCTAACTATTAACTAACAATAACTATATTACTCTACTTCATATATCTCTAAGCTAACGAATAAATTATTCACACACATCTATTGTAAGATATTTCGTAATATTATTTATATATTTATATCAATTTTCAGTTTTATATATTTTTTAATATATAAATAATGCACATTATTACATAACCAAATATTTTTAAAAATATTGAACTAATTTACAACTATTAGCTAAATAAAAGCGAATTAATAATAACATTAAGTTATTAAACAATTTCCGTCCCATAACAATCTAAAATATAAATATAAACCATAACGTCCATAAAATAAATTGTAGCAAAATTAAATTTTTATTTCTTGCCTGAAGGTTGTTACTGAAGGTTGTGGTAACACATGAAACTCAGAGTTGCAATTTAAATTATATTATGTTATAAACATTAGCATTTAGCTAATTCCTGGTACTGCGGGTAGCAGTAACATATATACTGTATACTTCTAGTTTATCTATTTTTCACACTTTTAGTTATACAATATTATACTTGATAATATAAAACTATTTTCTTTATTCATATATATACACTTGCATATATATGTATATATATATATATATGTATATATATATATATATGTATATATATATATATATATATATATATATATATATATATATATATATATATATATATATATATATATATATATATATATATATAATTATATGAAAATGTTTGTATCATTAAACTTTATAATAATAAAAAAAATTTAAATTTTTGTTTCTTGGGTTGTTTATATAGAAAAAACGTTTTTAGATAGTTGATTCTGGTTTTATTTTGCAAAAAGGATCATTTCTTCGTGATTCGTGGAACAGACTTGATGCATTTGTTTTTTTTAATAGTTTACTTTCAATTATTCTTTCAAATATGTTTGTGTTTTTTTATTTATTTTTTATTTTATTTTATTTTGTAAAACTTACTATTTACAATTTAATTTTTTGTTTAAATTTCTTTTTATGAGTTGTTATATTAACTAGTACTGTTTTATTTATTTTTCCATTTTTGTTGTAATGATAATTTAAAGAAATATTGTAATTACATAAAATATATTGTATTTATACATTTTTAGGTTACAAAAAGGCAACATTGCTTTAAAAGTTGTTCGTGTGTTCAGAGTACTACGACCACTCAAAGTTGTTCAATATGTAAAAAAGCTAAAAGTGAGAGATAAATCTTTATTATTCTATATAATCTTATTTCTCATGAATAGATATTACACCTCATAAGCTCATAAACTTTAAATCATTTGATACCAACATTTCCCTTCATGAGTTAAAAGCTTTATCAATAGCTCTAGAGTTTAGAGGTAAAGATTCTATTTCTATCTGAGATCTAGTCCTAAAGAGATTATCAAGTTCCTTTAGGATTAGAGCTCAGGACAAGTGTTTATTTCATAGATTATCATTATCACTTCACAGATTATCATTAGAAAATAGTTTTTGAGTTAAATAATCTTTCCAAAAATAATCTAAAATTAAAAATAACAGTTCTCAAATTCCAACAAACTTTATGAAAACTTCAAGCTGTTGTCAAGACCCTGAATTTAATAAAACAATAATTAAAAGCTACTTAAATAAATTAGACACAAATAAAGCAACAGGACTAGATAAATTGCCCAAGAGTTCTCAGGGAATGCTCAGATGTATTGTCAGAACCATTATCAATCATATTTAACAAATCATTTCAATCAGGAACAATACCTATAACTTGGTCATGCGCCAATATTATTCTATTATTTAAAAAAGGGAACAAACTTGATCCAACTAACTATAGACCTGTCTCATTGACATTTATTGTGTGTAAAACAATGGAGAGGATCGTTAGGGATTAGATGATGAAACATCTAACAAATAACAATTTAATTAACGTGAACCAACATGGCTTTGTAAACAAAAAAAGTTGTGTATCAAATTTGTTGAAAACATTCGATTATATTACAAGCTCAGTTAATGAAGGTTGGCTATTCATGATCCTATTTCTGAATCATGAATAGCCAACTTTTTTCATTTGACTCGGTAGACCATGAGAAGTTATTATTTAAATTAAAAAGCCTTGGATTTTAATCGAAAGTATTAAACTGGTGTAGAGGCTTCTTAAAAAACAGATCGCAGAGAGTGGTATTAGGTAGTTTTGAATCAGATTGGGAGGAAGTTGTAAGCGGCGTACCACAAGGTTCAGTTTTAGGTCCTTTCTTATTTGTTGTATTTATGAACGACATAACACTAGAATCGAAAGTTTACGAGGGTAAAGCTATGAAGATAGACTTTAAAAACTAGATCTATTATTGCTCGAAAATAGAAGAAGAAGAGGGGATTTAATTCAAATGTTCAAATATTTTAAAGGATATGACATAATTAATTTTTACCGTTCACCAGAAATTATTGATAATGAAAGAAAAACAAGGGGTTACAATTTAAAATTAAGAAGGCAATTAACAAGCAACATGAAAAGATTTTACTTCTTTATAAATAGAGTGGTTTCTTTACAAATAGAGTGGTTTCTTTACAAATAGAGTGGAACAATCTTGATCGAAATGCAATAGATGCAAGTACCATCAATCAATTTAAAAACAGAATAGACAAACATTTTAAATATTAGCGATTATTTTTTAAAGCTATTTTGTTTTGTTACAGCTGTTACAGTCTCGAACTTTGCATAGTTTGGACTCAACACTCAAGAAATTGAGTGTACAGCATATTTCTATTCTATTCTAAAATTATTTTTCAAATTATAAAAAAAAATGTTTCCATTGATTTATTTCTTTGCCATCTTCTTTCCGTTTTTATGCCTAATATTACTCTAACTTTGAAGGTTTTTTAAGTGGTTTAGTTTACTCAAGCTTTGCCATTTTTTATTTGTTTTTTTTTTAGTTGTTATAATAAAATGATTGATTTTCATTTTATTATTATAAAAGGTTTCATTTTATAACATTACTGCAGACATTTTGCAAAATTAAAATGAGCATTCAACCTCAAATCATCCATTAAACTGAATTACTTATAGATCTATTGAATAACTATTACTTTTAGATTATAGATAAATTTTTGATAGTGTCTCTTATTTGGTTTCATGATTTTTATTTATTAAAAAACATTGTATGAAAAAAAATTTAGAAATGACATGAAAAATAATAAATTTCTTATATATGAAAAAATGTTAGAAGTTTGTGAGAAACACTTTATTAACAGTTATATTAGTTTAGTCTAACTTGCTGAGTTTTATTTTTTTGGACACAGATAACATGGTAATCTTGTTGTATTTTGCATTTGCCATTTGACAACTAAACAATTGAACTTTTTATAACTTCATACTAGTTTGAACCTCTTAAAAATAATGATAAAATTATAGATATAAACTTCTTAAAAATATGGTAATGATAATATACAATGATAATATACAAAGCATATAAGAAATGATACAGTTGGTAATGTAATTTTTTTGTTATATGCATCAAAATTAAAGAGTTGCTGTTGACCAATGAGGCAAATATAGATACAGCATAACTCTGTTAATTGAAAAAAAATGTCTCTGTTGTGTTGAAAAATAAAAAATGAAACAATATTAACGCATGTGTTTTAAATCAAATAAAATAAGCCGTGGCTTAGTGGTTAAGGTTTTAGATGTTAAATGTGAGTTCTGGCTATATAGGCAACATTTTTCTAAGGAAGGTGGCGTGAACTTCCTTTTTAAATGCTTATCCACAGTGCTCTGTGGTAAGACCTTAGTAAGTAAGACCTTAGTAAGGTCTTCTTGGAACACCTTAAAAGCTATTTTTAAAAGAATCTGTTGCTTTTTTTTTTTTTTTACTGAAAAACTAATTTACATGGTATTAACTTAGTTTCTAAGCTATGTTGGTTTTTGTGCATAACAGAGCACAAAAGGTTTATAACAGACTGGATTGAACTATATCCATAATAGGTGTAATCAATATCAAGTCTGAAAAGCAGGGAAGGAGTGTTGATATCAGATTCATTTGAAGAAACCCCATAAATATATTTAAATAATGCTTTAATAACTTTTTCACAAATTTAAAAAACTGTTAAAAAACCTCATATTAAAAATAAATACAACTTGTCTTAGCATATGAGGATCCCTTTAAAATGCCTAAAATATTTAAAAATTTCTGAATATAAGAACAATAAAATTCTTTAAGAGTCTTGGAATTCATTATTTTTGAACCTGGAGTTCCGAAATTCAAAGTTCAAACTGGAACATGATTGTTTATATTCTTTCAGTTCAAAAGTGATGTCATCATATTGATGGGTTCCTGAAGTAATTTGTCATTAAAGTTTAAAAAATTATTTTCAAAAGTAAATTTTTAAAACTTCAAAAAGCTTTGTTTAAGTTTTTTTATTCAACTGACCTTATTGAAGTCACAAAAATGATTATTTCTTCCTGGTGTTTAGTATCAAGGAGATCCAAAAATGTAAAAAGGTTTTTGAACTACTTTTAGAAGAAAAAAAAAGATTTTCAGGCAAAAAGTCAACAGTATCAATTTTGAAGTTTGAAAAATTAGTTTTTAAAAGTAAATTTTAAAAATTTCTTACTGTTTGTTATGTGTTGCTACAGAGAGGTACTTGTAGTCAACAGTAAAAAAGGAGGTAAAAGTAAAGTGGGGGGAAGGAGGAGAAGGAGCTTAACTATGCTTAACTGATTTTATAGGATGGGGTATCCATTGAGGAAAGGTAAAAGAGAGCATATAACTTTGTTTTTTTTCTATAAGAAGTTATTAGATTTATGCAGCCTTTTCAGGCTTCTTTTCTCAGGTTTTTAACAGAAAACAGAAAACAGCTAATTTTTTTTTAGAAAAATTAAAAACAGCGAACTACTGTTTTTTAAGAAAAAAAAAAAAAAAAAAGGTTTATAAAAGAATGTTTTTACTGTTTTTCCATTTATTTTTTTAAATTAAAATTATTGCAACAATGAGTTAACCATTTTTCATGCTTTTATTGTAACAAACTTCACTTCGATGTAAAAATAGACTCAACTTGAAAAACTTTATTAGAATTTATGGCAGATTTAAGATTAGCAAATAAACTAGACTTTGTTTAATTTATGCTTTAAAAAGTATACTAAAGGCCTGTGCCTGAGGCTACTTGAGGCCTGTATCTGAGGCTGTTAAGCTTTAGAAAATCTTAGCTGAGAAGATATAACACTATTAAGCACTTACACAATGTTAAAATTCATGTTTGAGAAAGCTTTTTTGATAAGAAAAAGAATAATAAATAATTTAATGATTAGAATTAATGAATGGTGGAGAACAGGTTTTATAAATTTATTATGCAATAATAAATTTATAAAACCAATCCTCAAAACTCTACAAAAATGCAATCCACCAATACAAAAACTTTTGCAGACATGTTGACATTTTGACTTTTTGGTGTTAGTAGTTTTAAAATTATTAAGCAACTGCAAGTAAATCCTACAAATCAAACTTTAACTCTACAAAAAGAACTTAATGTATTAATAAAAAGCATTCCTTGCATGTTTTACCTATGTTAGTCCATGTAGCAACATTCCTCACATGTTCTACCTGTTTATCAGTTGATATAGCAACACTCCTTGCATGTTCTACCTATTATATGATACTAGAGGCTTTAATGTATAAAAATTAGTGGCTACGATACCTTCAAAGAAATCATAGCCCTTAGATTTCTATAGCTTGTAGAGAACTACTCTATTTCTTTTACAAAAGTAGAGCTTTATGATTTTCTAAAACAGCTGCAGACAATTTTTATAAAATCTCTAAGTACCTTAATATATTTGGCAGCAGAATTTCCAAGACTGGACTCCTGAAAAAACAGCTCAAAGCTGTCTATGTTTTTAAGCAACCTATTGCAAGCATAACCTTTAAAATGATGCTGCCCTTGGTAGAATACTCTGCAAATGTTTATCGAAGACAGATATCGGCTGAGAACTTGTAACCCACACTTCTTGTTTTAAAAAAAAAATTTATCTCTTATAAAATAAGATTTTAATTAGAAAGAACAGAAATATTTACAAGCTTTATTATTTTTCTTCTTTGATTCTTGTTAATAAAAGTGGTTAAACATTTGTGTTCATTTTTTAATTTTGAAGGATCAGATATCTATTAGTTGTATGTTCTGCACAAAGATTCTAAAGCTTTTTGGAAATTAGGGTATGATGTCATGCAAAACAGACATGAGTGCTTTGATGTTGCAGTTTGTTTTCCAACCATTTGTAGCAAAACTTTTAAATCTTCAGATAGTGTGTAACCCTAGAAAGGAATGTTTACTTTATCCAAATATCAGCAGATTATGGTATTTTTTATCAGCAGATTATATTATTTTTCATTTAATGAAGGCAAAATGGCCAGTATAAAAGTTTTGTGTAGACTTGAATCTTTGAATTTTTGATCGTGTATCCATCACACTTTTTTGATTTATTTGGAAGTTTAATATTTTATAATTCTGGTTTTAGGGTGATTTATACAGTAACTTCTAGAGTAGCTTCTAAAGAAATTTCTGCCCTCCATATTCACCTAATTGGATACCAACATCATTTGTTTCTTGATGTTAGTGATTTAGCACTATTGCTACAAGCTCTTCAACGTCATTGCAATACATCATAGGAGTATTTTTTTCTACCAACTACCCTTGCATAAAAAAAATCAAAATGAATGATACAGATTGTATTCTAGTTATCTAAAAACCTTGTAAGTAATAGATTACTTACCTCTTTGTTTTTATTTCTCCTAATAACTATGGTTGTTTATTACCATAAAATAATTTTCCAATCAGCTTGTTATTCTCAGTCAGTTTAACATGGAAACCAGATACAACACTTTTCCGCCCTCCTTAACTTCTCAGAAAGTGTGCAACTTCAATCATATTGCAATTATTTAGCAGGGATACAAAGTCCTATCGATTTTTAGAAACTCCAGAACTCCGAATTTTGGGGTCAAAAAAGAGGGACTCTTTGGACTCCCAACTTGGTTTCATTAATTTGCTGAAAAAATAACTATTTCTTTTAAATTTCATTGCTTTGCTGAAAAAATAGTTATTTCTTTTAGTTAAAGGTATTTACTAAGACTACTAATATAACTTAAATTAATGAATTTGTTAACTTTTTTACTTATATATTTTGACTAGTGGATTTGCATTTGTTAAAAAGTTTTTTTGTTTTATTTTATTAATTCAATTTAATCATTAAATCATTTAAAATCGTTCTAAAACTTGAAATAACATTAAGATTTTATTTCTGTCCATGTTATATTATATATAGCATCAAATACTTATATAAAGAAACTATATATATAAATAAAAAAATATATTATAGCATTCAAACAAAAAACTCGACTGCAAAAAAAGCATATCATCAACTAAATTAGATATAAAGCAATTAGGATGGTCCAGAGTGCTTCAACACTGAAAACAGTTTCACGCTTACTTGAGAGATAGGCAAAGACAAAGCAACTCTGCAGGCATCCCTTATAATTTTTGGGAAACAGTCAGTTGCATTTTATGGGTTCACTTGGACAAGTTATTATTGATAATTGACCTAATTTTTTTCTAATTGTACAAAGTTGGTTCTGCACATCTTCTGAAAAATTCCTATATGGCACAGTAAAAACAAATTAAGTCTCTGTTTTTTTACTGGTGAGACATACGCCTCATTTTCAGAATCTGAATCAAACACACAAACAGCATAAAAGGTGGTTGATATTACTTTGCTCTTTTTTTCAAATTGAACCCTCTAATTTTTATTTTCCAGTTGAATTAGTCTGTATTTTATCTTCTCAAGGCTGTCAGCTGCAGTCATCTAAAGAAATTTGAAATTTTTAGATTATATTTATATAATATATACTTAGTAAAGTGGTGATAATATTATAGCTATAATAAATTATAATAATAAAAAAACCTTGTCTTCACTTGTCAGCATGCAACCATGTCAAATATCTACGTAAACTGCTGCGAGAAAAAGTGTATTTTCTCTTAGGGCAAATTTTCGATTCATCATTCCTTTCTGAATATCTTTTGTTAACTCATGGTATTTGCTATCAAGCTCACACTTTACTGAGTTCCAATCAAAAAGAAACTCACCAGCAGCGATTTCTCCCACTGAAGGCGAATAGTGAGATAGTGAGCCATCTCTAATACATCTTGTAGTTCTTCCCAGATGCCCCAATAATACGGCTGAACATTAAACTCTTTAGGAGCTTGTTTTAGTGTGTTCAGCTTTTCGATAATTGGTTAATTCTAAAAAAATAAAATATTTTATGAAAATTTTGTATTTTTTAATTATATTAAAAAAACATTGCAGAAGCGGATATTTCGATATTAAAAAAGGGTTGTCGCACAAGCATTTCAAAAAATCAGTAGGAAATGAATTTTTGGAATCATTATGCAGAATCAACATTGAATTAATTTTGATATTTAAACAAAAAGAGCACAAAAAAAATTTCTCTATTTATATATACTAAGTAAATTAAATAGTTTAAATAGTAGCTTATTAACCTTGATGAGCCTTTCAATCATGTTAAACTGGCTCAACCAATGGGTAGTCTGATCTAAAATAGGAATTAAGTTTTGGGATTGATCTCTGAAGTAGTCAACCCACTTTTCTTGCAACTTTTACAACTTCTCTTGCAGTACTCATTAAATTTTTTATTGTAGGCTTCTTTAAGACATCATTGAATGATGTAGAATTCTTCATTCATTGAATGCTGTAGAGTGTGGACAGTACATATTCAAAGGTGAATTATGTTCATACTTCAAACAACTTCAGCAGCCAAGACTGTTGCCACATTATCCTATGTAGAGATGTCATCCTCGTCTTACTCATCTAATGCAAATTAAAAGTCAACTTTCTCTTCGTTGATATCCTTCAGTCATGCACTAACTTTATATTTACCTAACATACGTTGCATTTTGAAATATATTTTATGAATACTTAAATCAAATATTATTTGTTAATTTAAATTTAAAAATATTGAATTACTTTAATGTTTTTAGTGTGGTCTGCTATTTGTTTTCCTTTTGTATCAATGATGCTAAGGTTGACAATAATAACTTCATTATCTATTGAGTGTTATATATACTAGGGTAGTGACACATGCCTTGTTGTCGAATCAACTTTTAAACCAATAGTTTTGATACTACATTTTTAATTTCTTTGCAACACTTTATGGAAAGGTTGCAAATTTGAATTCTTATATCTCTATTAAGTGAAAATCTGAACTGTGAAGTCACTTTTCCACAAAGTTTTTGAATGGGTTTCCAATGAAATGCCTAGAAAACAATTTTGATAAAGCATGTTTTTTTATTTAAGATTAATTGCAACAAAGAAATTTTAACAAAATTAAACCAAATAGCAAAGTATTAAGCGAAAGTTAAAAATGAAAGGAAAATGAATAACATAATTGTATGTCTTTTAATAAATCTTAACCTGGAATGAAATACCTTCAACTAAAACCAGTTCATTTAACACTTTTAAAAACTCATCCTTTGTTAAATTAACTTGCTGAGGTGGAAAACACTTTAATATAGACTGCTGCCAATTACTTTGATTGCCTATAAATTTCTTCTTTTCTTTTCTTTTTCTCTAGTTTTTCTTTTTTATTATTTTTATAAAGATCAGCCTTGATATGTCAGCCTGTTATCTTGATAAGTATCAAATAAGGTTGCTCAAGCGAGCTTTTTTGGCACATACAATTTCTTCACCACACAATTCTCTCTCCTTACTTTTTTCTGTTACCATACATTAAAGCTGAAAACTTTTATTCCATCCACAGCACGTAAAAAATGTTTGTATATAATATCTGTTCCTTGATTTATAGCCATTACAAAATGAGAATAGCAAATCTAAATCTAAAACAAGGGAGTTGTTATTTGCAGCTGATTATAAACGTATAAAGTATTTGCTTCTTATACCCTTCCCAAAATTACATAATTAGTTAAATAACCCACAAAATGAAAAATTTTAAAAATTGTTATTATAATAATTTATAAATTGAACGTTAATTATTAATACTTTATAATAAAATTGTTAATACACCAAATAGACATGTTAAGACAAAAATATTGTAATGTATTTTTATTTAATGTAAGTTATAATAAATCGAAAAATATTACAAAATTTTATTTTAGGGATATGCTCATACACATTTAATAGACGTCACTTGCTACACTTGTAAAATTATATTTCCTAACAATGTTAAAAAAGACTTGTTTGCAAAGGAAATTTGAACACATTGTTCGAATAAAATATTATTAAAAGTTATAATAATTATTATTAACAATCATAATAATTATTATTAACAGTCATAATAATTATTATTAACAGTCATAATATTTATTATTAACAGTCATAATATTTATTAATAACAGTCATAATAATTTTTGTAAAAGTCATAAAAATTGTTGTTAAAAGTCATAATCATTATTAGCAGTCATAATAAGTATTATTAACAGTCATAATAATTATTGTTAAAAGTCATAATTTTTGTTAAAAGTCATAATAATTATTATTAATAGTCATAATAATTATTGTTAAAATTCATAATAATTATTATTTAATAATAATTATTAAAAATTAACTTTAAGCTAATAAGTAAATTATTAAAAACAATTTTTAAGCATCAAAGCCTGGTATGTAGTTTTAGTTAAATTTTGTTTGATTTATCCAAAGAAAAGAAAGCTTTCTTAACCTTAAAAGCTAAAGTATTCTCTGTTTCATTTGTGTTCAAACCTTTGATAGAACTGGACATAACTTTTCCTTGCATTTTAGGGGATTTTGCATTTTAATCTTACAATGGTCGTCAAATTCATTTGTCTTTGTAACTTCATACAGGGATATGGAATTCCTTGCGACACTTAAAGAATGCAATCTGGACAAATCTTTTGGCAGGTTTATTTGAAATGTCTTTATAAACAGGTTTTCCCAAAACACATTCGACCATAGGGGCCAATATTTTGTCCATTTTTGATTTATGCCCAATTTTATATATAAAACACTCACATTTTCTCCCTCTGTCTGGTATTCAGATCAAAATTTCATAGTGTATGTATAGTGACTATAGTTGTCATAATAATGGAACTAAATTTTAACTAAAGTAAATTATATACAAATATGTATATTTTACCTTCATAACACAGTTGTATGGTGAAGTAAAGGTCAGTCCCAGCAAGCTTTTTTCTACATTCTGAGCAAAGCATGGTAGGAAGGTTTGAGTTATTAGCTGAATAATCTTTCCAAAATATAGTTTTGATAAAATTTTTGATAAGCAGCCAATACAAAACATTTTAATAAAATCAATGTGTTCTTTCGCATGATTAGACATTTTAAAGATTATAATTCAGTCTTGAATTTTACTTTTGAAACTCAAAATAGATGCTTGAGAGCATGATTTTTTTAATGCAATTTTGTGGTGTTAACAAACATCCTCTAATCCTTAACCATCCAACCCACAGGTTTATAGGAGGAATTTTTCAATTTTTTTTTTTTTTTTTTTTTTTTAAATAGATTGAAATTTATTGACAGTTATTTAATGTCGAACTTCATCAAAAAAAAAAAATTCTCATTTAAAAGTTACAACAATTCAGAGTTATTACTGGGGGTTATTCAAAGTTATTACTGGGGGTAATTGAGAAGAATTTTAAACTTCTTATGGTCATAAATCTTAAGCAAAAGGAGATTTTTTGATGAAATTGAAAATCTATCAATAAATTTTGATCTAACTCATAATAGAAATTAAAAAAAAAGTTTATTATTTTAAAAGATGTTGTTCTAGGAAGGAGGTAATTGTCAGGACGGATTTAATTAGCTCCAATGACCTAAACTTTTACGAGTCATCCTCATTTAACACCAGTATTAACATACTAGAAATTTGAGTACATTAAATGGCTCTCAGATGCCTTTCTTGAACAACAAAATTACTGGGCACTTGCTTAAAATATACAATATCTCGCCAGGCCCCCCGTTAAAAAAAAGTACTTTTTTACATTTTTGGAATAAGGAAGAGTCTTCTGATGATAAACAAAAAAAAAAAATTCTGGGAATGTGTTGCTAAGCTACACACACGCAAATATATATATATATATATATATATATATATATATATATATATATATATATATATATATATATAAATATATATATATATATATAAATATATATATATATTATATATATATATATATATATATATATATATATATATATATATATATATATATATATATATATATATATATATATATATATAGGTATAGATTTTAGATTTTATTTTAAAAATTGAAAAAATTGAATTTTATTTATAGATATTTGTATTTATGCTTTCGTTTTAGATAATATTTTTATGTATGATATATTCATTTAAAGTCATTGGATTCATTTTGATAATTGCTTTTTTGATGCTGTTTATTTTTGCATGTATTGGTGTTCAGCTTTTTGAGGTATATGACTTTTTTTTGTAATAAGTTGATTTAATTTATAATATTTATATTGATTTTAGTTAGTAGAAAATTTTTTTGGCTCTTTTATCTTATAGGTGTAAACTATGTTACATTGTTTCCTAAAAAAATTAACTAATTAATCATTGACTTTTAGATAAAATCTATTAAAATAAGATAAAAATTACACGTTCTAAAATTATTAAAAAACAATTTTTAAGCCTCGTATGTAGTTTTAGTTAAAGTTTGTTCATTTTATCCAAAGAAAAGAAAGCTTTCTTAACCTCAAATGGTCCAAAAAATGGACACTCCTAAATTAAAGTTTATATAATAAACAAATATAGTTTATAATATAATCATTCAACATTTTATTTCTTTACTTTTTAGAAAAGTTTTTTTTTTTTTTTAAAAACATGTTTTCTGTAGCGGAAGTGACTGGGGCATCAGCCTTGGCCCTGGCCAAATATAGAGTTTTTTTACAAACCTGGCTAAAAAATAATTCTAGTAGGGGTTATTATTTTATATTATACATTATGTATTTATATAAATATATATATATATATATATATATATATATATATATATATATATATATACATATATATATATATTTATATATATATATATATATATATAAATATATATATATATATATATATATATATATATATATATATATATATATATATATAATATATATATATTTATATATATATATATATATATATATATTTATATATTTATATATATATATATATATATATATATATATATATATATATATATATATATATATATATATATATATATATATATATATATATATATATATATATATATATTATATATATTTATATTATTTTAATGTTAAATTGTGCAATATTACATTTGTACTCAGAAAAATAAGCAATTGAAGGTATATAACTTATCAGCAAGTATTAGGCAATATATATAATTATTTATAGTAAAAATTTCAATATTATATTCAGGGAAAGTTATATTATTGCACTGATGAAACTATCAAGAATAAAGATATGTGCAAGTATAAAGTTTATTATTTGTTTTTTACTAAAGTTTTCTTTATTTTTTATTAGATAGTATTGTTATTATTTCTTATAAATTTATTAAATAACATTATTGTTTATTATACTGTATTAAATTATTTATTTAGCATTGTTTATGTTGATTTTTTATTTTATTGGTTAGCATCACAATTCTTTTTTTTTTTAATAGAGGAGATTATTCCAAATATGATACTGATTCAAATAAAGATATAGAGATGTTTCCAAAGGTAAGTTATTAAAAATATTTGTATTATTATTTTATTTTATTTTTCAGTCAAGTGTTTAAAAGTATTAAATTCAGTTGCAAGCAAGTAAGTTTAGTACATTTAGTTGCAAACAAGTGCAAGATAGAGTGTTTTGTCTTAGAACTTATAACTGCGCCTTAGGTTTTTAAACTATATTTTTAAAATAATGTTGATAAATCTGTTCCTAAATTTAATGAAAAAACAACATTTTAACAACAACAAAAAATTTGTTAAAAAAAGTTAAATAATGACACATTTTATAAATAACTATTGTTATTCTTTTTTTTTTAACTTTAAACTTTCTCACTTTTATCTTCACAAATAGTTTATAATAATAGTAAATTTTTTTTTTTTAAACGGCTGCAAGAGCAGGTCCAACTATGTTTACAATGCATTTTTGTATTTGTCTAAAAGAGAAAGGACATATTTAGAAGATCCGCCCTAGATATGGCAACAGTATTCCATACAAGGCTGGATTTGAGATTTATAGAGATAGAGAATAGAATCTGGAGTAAGAAAGTGTTAAGCTCAATAAAGAGATGCAACCCTAGCAGATGCTAATTTTGTAACAGATTTGATATGCAGTTTCCAAGAAGAATTGGAAGAGTTAATCCTAGAAGATGAAGGGTAGATGACCCATCAAGTACAATACCATTCATAAATATAGGAAGGTCTAAAATATTGCGATAATGATTGGCTGAAAATATTTGAGTTAAATTTGAGTTGAGTAAATTTCTTGTTTCGGAATTTTGTTTACCTCCTAAAAAAACAAATTGGAAATTAAAATATCTTGTGCAAACATCTATGTAATTCCTACGAAACCAATTTTGTTTATCAAAAATCATATTTATTGAAAAATTTTTTCAAACCATCAGGTGAATCAAAGGAGAATGGGACAAGTTTTGATCAGGTCTACTATTTTTTTCATTTTAAAACTGTTAGGTAAAAGAATTTTAAAACTGATAGAAAGAAGTCTGGGAATATATTCTTTATTTTCAGATATTATATTATTGAATTTAGGGGATATTTCTGATCCGTTCCTGAGAAGTTGGACTTTTTCACATACTTACTATAAGCATACTAAAGAACCTTTACTTTTCATGTCATACTTACGGTAACATCATTTAAGATTAACTTGCATTTAGCACAAAATGTTTGTGCTAAATAAAGATCCTTTTTCCCATGGAATCAAAGTGTATTTAAGTAAGCTCCTAATTTTATTGTTTTTGTACAAAATATCTTCAAATTTAAACAATTTAAAAACATCAATTTAAAATAATGTCATATTTAGCCTTTTCACAGACATCTTATATTTTTTGCTCCTAAAATATTTCCTATAAAATAAAATATTTAACTTTGTTTCATTACTCTAACCCTAAAAGGTTTTTAGTTTTATTGTAATTTACAAATTTTATTTAAATTCTGAATATTTTATTAAATAAATCTTATATTTGAATGATCAGTGTTTTTAATTTTTTTTATATCTGTTCGTACAAAAAGGATAATTAAAAAAAGTTTCAATATAAATAAATAATCACATGTGAAATAGCAATAAAGAAAAATTATATTTTCAAAGTTATATATAAAATTAAAAATATACTTATAAATCATTTTTAAAAAAACAACAAACAATCGTCACATTTACTTTTTGGATAGTATAAAGTATTGCATACATGAAAACGTTTTATTTAAGATCATTTTTTTACTTTCACATCAAAATTGTAAGAGTTTTTAATCTTTTAAAACCTTGGACTTGACTAATAAAAAGTTATTGAAGATACTAAAAGGTAATAAAAGATAATATTGGTCACTTAATAGTTCATTTGGTTACTCAATACCTGTTAAGCCTATAAAAAAAATGTTAAAAAAAAGAAAACCTTTAAACCTGTTTCTTTTTAGCCAAAGAGTAAGTAAAAAAAACCATCATTTGTGGAAATTATTTTTTTATCTAAAGATTATACAAAAACACTGCTTTTACTTTTTTGTTGGTTTTCTTAATAGCTTTAACAACTTTTTCTGTATTTTCACTAACAGTTATTTTTAAATTATATCCTGAAACCATGGTCTGTATTAAAAATACCAACTACCTCAGCTACTTTATGTTTTACTCAGGAGCTGTCAAACTGACAGACATTTGGTTTTTCTTGGTTATTATAATTGTCAAAATTATCTAAAACATGAACATCTCTATTTTTAGTAGTTTTAGTGATTTTTAATTTTATAAACTCCCTTTAATTTTTTTGCTCAATAGACAGTTTTCAGACTTGAGTTTGTCTTATAACATTTTTGAAGCACTGAATTTATATATATCCATAACTTAATCAAATTTGTCATAAAACACTTTTCAATTTTCAGAGTTTGATAATAATTTCAGAGTTTGATAATATTTACCAAGGCAACTTTATTCCTGCTTTAGATTGATAATCTTTTCTAAAATGTTGATCTTACCATCTTATTCACATATTATGTTCTGATATTTTGCTAAAAAGTTAATAAGTTATATAGTTTTCTAACTTTGAATGTGAAACTTTAAATATGTCTGAGAAACTAAATTGGAAGATTTGTACCTAATCTAATTTTTGGTTTGATTATAATGCTTTATATGCTTTGGATTTTTTTGTTTCATGAAGTGTGTGTTTCATATATACATATATATATTTTTAATGTTATTCACCTCCTCAAGGCTGAGACCTTGACCACTATAGTCCAGATTTACACTTAAACTTTTTAACTCCAAAATACAAACCTTGAAAAACAAAGCCGCTGTATAGAGAAACAAGATGAGTGTGGTACTACCAGGAATATGGTGGAGATTAAAATAGGAACTTCTGGCTTATGAAATGATCACTCTACTACTATACCACTACCATATTGCACTGAACAAATTTTAATCCTACCCTCTATTTATTTTATCATCCTTTTCATTTTTCTGTTATTCTTTTCATGTTTTGTTATCCTGCTCAAGTTCTGAATTCTACAATTTTTTTATTCTAAAATCATAATAATGAGACCTTTTAAAATAAAATGCATATATTATAACAATTTTATTTAAATCATAGTTGTTTATGTTACTGCAATATAAAAAATTAACTTCCGTGAATTGTGTAATGTTCTAATCATTCTAATAATGGAGTAAAATTTTATCTATTTTATTAACTGTGCAAGTTTACAGCATCCTTTTTATTTAATTTTATAATGGATAATTCTTTTTGTAAATATATTTGATATAAAAAATATTATATGTGTTAATTGATAAATAAAAGAATATAAAAAAGGACTGTATGTTTATCTTTTTTAACATCTTATCTTAGAGATGTAAAAATACATTTTACTTATGCTTTGCTAATGAAATTTTTTTTTTAAATAATAATTTTAAAAAATATAAAAAATTAAAAGCGTTTTTCAGTGTCTCTTTATGTTGAAAGTGAAAGTCTTTTAAGTCCAAGGTGGTAAGTACATTTATAAACCAAAAAGAAATAGATTATTGACTGAAAGTCTTAAAAAATTAATGTCTTTGCATTATAATTTGAAAGCAACAAATAGTATTACAATATAGCAGGTTGGTTTTCACCACTGAGAAATACTAAAATTTTTGATTTATTTATTATTACTGTTTTTTAAAAACCTTCATTTCCAACAATGCTACAAGCAACCACTATTAGAGTTAGAAGTTACTGAAAGTATCTGCTAAGTTAAAGTTACTGAAAAGGTAAAGTTTATATAGCAAGTTAACGATTAACAAAGGACTCAAAAAATTGCTTATTATATAAATCAGGAAAACAAGATGTAGGGAGCAAATTCTTAAGTACTGATGTTCGAGGAAAAAAACTATACGAAAAAGAATTTTGTCTAGTTTTTTTTCCTTGAACATCAGTTATTTGTAATTCAAGAGACTTAATATTGAATGAGAAGTAATAACTCAATAATAAAATGGAACTTAAGTGTTTTACTATGAAAATATGTATTTTACTTTTTATCTTGCACAAATTTGATTGTATTTTGTTTGAAGGTAGTTTATTTTGTATCTTTAGAATATAGTAAACAAAAAAGTACTCTATTGGTGCAGAGTTAATTATTTTACATGCTGTTTGTAAAGTACTAGTGCTAGTTTATGAATTATAGTAGATGTCACAAGAGACACAAGTTCTTCAGAGCAGTATTCTTTATAGTATTTATAGAAAATAGTATTTATTTCTTCCATTATAGTATTAATAGAAAAAGAAAGAGAAGCAATATTATGACGATGTTATAAAGGTTAAAGGTTGACTGCAAGACCATGTCCAACTATGTATTCAATGCATTTTTGCACCTTGTCAAAAAGAGAAAAAATATCATTCAAAGATCTGCTCCATATATGGCAACAGTAAACTAATCTGTTTCTTGTAATCTCTAATCTGTACTTGTATATTCTATACAAGTACAGATTAAAGATTTATTGAGATAAAGAATAGAATTCGAAGTAAGATATTGGCAAGCACAATTAAAAGATGAAACTTTAGTAGAGGCTAATTTTGCAATAGATTTAATATATGGTTTCCAAAAAAGATTATGAGTAAGAGTTAATCCTAGAAGATGAAAAGTAGATGACTCATAGAGTACATTACTATTCATAAATATAGGAAGATCTAGATTATTGCGATAATGATTAGCTAAAAAAATTTTTATCTGAGTTGAAGTTTATCAGTCACTGAGAGACCCATATTGTTGCAGAAGTGAAATTCTTTTCAATCTTAAATGCCCCCTCCAAGCAATCAGAGAGTGTTAGCTTCTTATCATGACAAGAATAAATGGTAGTATCATCAGCAAACAATGCCAACTCAGATTTGGGAATTTCTGGCAGATGTCTATTGAGGACTTTTATACTATGCTTGGTAATCTAAAATATGTTACCTGATAAACCGTTAGAAGAGAACTTATGGAGAAGACCAGCACACCAAACTCTATCAAAGGCTTTGCAAATTGTTGAGAGCCATAGCTGTTATTTCTCCATATCTATATAATGCACTATAAAACCTATTGGTTATTATGGTTAAAAAATCAGCAATAGAAGATCAAAATTCATATTGATGATCAGAATGTAAATTATTAGATTCAAGATAAGAGATTAATTATTTGTTAATTAAAGATTCAAAAACTTTGCTTATGATAGAAAGAAGACTAATGGGACAGTAGTTAGATGAATCAGATCACTCTCTAGTTTTTTTGAGAACAGGGATAGTAGAGGCCGCTTTCCAGCAGGCTGGAAAACAAGGCTCTGATAAGCACTTGTTAAATAGTTTTGAAAGTATAGATGACAACTGCAGAGAACATTTCTGCAAGACTATAACACTTATATTATCTGGGTCACAAGCTGAAGGAGAGTCTAAGCTGGAAGTCACTTTAGATACAGAAGCTGGAGTGATATGAATATAAAGCAATAGATCAACCTGTTTGTCAGCTATATCAGGTTGGATGTGATTAGTGGAATCAAGAAATGAAGTTAATTAAAAGTTCTTAGCAAATAATTCAGCTTTGTCTTCAGATGAGGTAACAAAATCTAAACCATGCAAGAGAGTTGGAATAACAGATTTGCCCATATTATAGACACTGTTAAAGATTCACTAAAAGTCTTGGGAGCCTAATTTTTGAGATTTTTGAGAAATACGAGGTTTCTGAACCTCGTGACCTGAGAAAAGTGATTTTGGTGTTAGACAAAATCTTTTAACAATTTTTAGGAATAGTAAACGGATGTCTGTTTTCTGGAGAATTATTTTGGTGATAACTGAAGTAATTGTTACAATAGAAAATTGCAGCAACAAGAAAAAGCATGGAAAAGCTTAACTTGGATTTGTTTAGAAGGAATACATATTAAAAGTACAAATAAGGACACCATTCATGCGCAATATGGCTCTGGTAATACTCTGATACTTTTAGGCTGTTAATGGAATAAGCTTCTCTGAGAGCTACCACTGAGTTCAAGAAATCTGACTACCAGAACCATAAAACTGAGTTTTATTGTTGTATCCTCATTAGGAGATAATAGAATAAGTTGTCTAGTCATAAAAAACAGAGACTCAAGCAAAACCCATGCATTGAATCAAGAAAATGCAGCATTCAACATCCTAAACTCTAAACACTTTAAACATTATAAATACATCTACGCCAGCCTAATAGGTGAAGAAGAGGTGCAAGCTGGTCAACAGATCTGTTTACCTCTTTAGTCTTTACCTAGGAGGCCTGCTTCAAGTCAGTAGCCGGATACATTTAATGTCCCATGATAAATATTTTTATTAAGACACCATCTTTTCTCAACAAAGTGCCCTAAGTTAGAATTAACTTCTCCTAGCCTTTACCCAAAAAAAGCATATTCTACAAGGTAAAAATAGTACCCTACAATGTAAAAATAGTACAAGGTAAAAATAGTAAAAAAAAGTACCCAAAAAAAACATCCTACAAAGAACAGAGAGTCCTGTTATTACAAAATATTATCATAGAATAATAACTTCATAGTAAGGTCGAACATAAGATTTTCTCTGAGATGGTTTCTTTCAAATACTTTATTTGGTTGAATTATTTCTAAACCTGCAAAAAACTTTCTTTGAAGAGAATTTTTTTTTTTATTTATTTTTGTTTGCTAGAAGAAACAGCATGCATTACTATAAACAAAAATTCAACAATATGTTTTTTTAATTTTAATTTTTTTATAAGGAATATGGATACTAATACATTTTTGTGCTGATAATTGCTGATGATGACTGTATTTTTGTAAATTTATTTTTACAAAATATTGATTTTACTCTTTAACGTGAATAATAACTTGATAATAATGTGGAACTTAGGTGTTTTACTATGACAATATGTATTTTACTTTTTATCTTGCACAAATTTGATCGTATTTTGTTTGAAGGTAATTTATTTTGTATCTTTAGAATACAGTAAACAAAAAAGTACTCTATTGGTGCAGAGTTAATTATTTTACATGCTGTTTGTAAAGTACTAGTGCTAGCTCTTTTACTTTATTTGATCTAATTTTCTATTTACAACTACGAAAAAAAATGTAATTGTAAATTTTCTATTTACAATTACATTTTTTCCTATTAAATTAGAAATATGTAAAACAAATCTTTAAACTTTTAACAATCTTCTTTTACAGATACTTGAATTTTTACATTTTTACATTTGAGCTATAATGTTAAATCATTTGCTTAGTTTCTTTTCTTCATAAATAAAAAAATAAACATTTAAATTATCTACCTTTTGCTATATTGTCAAAATCCTTATTAAGAATTGAGATCATTTTTTTTTGCACTCTCAAATGTTATAATTAAAGAAAAAATTATATTTTTTATGCAATTTTTGGTTTTTTCAAGCATTTGTAACACCCCTAATGTTTACCATCATTTATAGAAGTTGTTTGATATCATTTTTTATAGAAAATAACAGACATAATTGATGCACACTATCTTTAATGAATTACTAATGAACATTTTTTATAGAAAATAACAGACAGTTGATGCACGCTATCTTTAATGAATTACTAATTAACATTTTTTATAGAAAATAACAGACATAATTGATGTACACCATCCTTAATGAACATTTTTAAAATGTTTTTTAAGGTAGAATCTAGAAGTTGGGAAAATTCAAAATTTCATTTTGACAATGTCTTGGATGCTTTGGTAACTCTTTTTGTGTGTTCTACAGAAGATAACTGGCCGACGTAAACTTTTTTTTTTTTAGTTCAATGTGTGTCTTTTTTTTTGTGTGCGTGTTATTTTTTTAAAAGTCCCTTCACATTTTTCAACACTAATAAAATATTTGTTTTTTTAGAATGATGTATAAGACAATGGGTATACCTAAAGAAAATACAGGGCATTTCTTAATGAACTATTCCTTTGCAGGAATTTATTTTATTGTTTTTATGGTGATATTTACTTTCTTGATAATCAACATATTTGTTGCATTAATTATTCTGACGTTTCAAAAACAAGGTGAAATAGAGATCCAAGGTGGTCTTGACCAAAATCAAGTAGATAAATTTAGTTTTTTGAGTTTAAATATGCAATAAATAAGAAAATTTTGTTTATATTATATTATTAATAATTATATATAAAATAACTTTATTATTAAATGCAATTTAATACGGAAGATGTGTCTATAACAAATATGGAAGATATGTCTATAACAAATATTAAAGTAATTTAATATGAAGTAAGATGTGTCCATAACAATTGTAAAGTAATTTAACATGAAAGATGTGTCCATAACATAATAATTTTAAAGTAATTTATTATGAAAGATCCAAAACAAATGTTTGATTTTGATCCCACAGTAAAAAAGAAAAATCACAGTTGTTATATTAGTTATTAATTTCTATTATTAAATTATTGTTAAAAAATAAAAAATGTTTTCAGTTAAAAAATAAAGAATGTTTTCAGACTGAAGGTATGAGGTAGACTGAAGGTATGAGGTGGACTAAAGTCTCCAATATACACAATCTTAAGCATCTTTTTTCTGATGCAGAAAAAAGTTGTTAAAATAGTTCTCATCTTTCTTTATGCACCTTATTAGATAGGCTTTCTGTTCAAAATGTATAATGAAATGTTGAAATGTATGGTGCGGCCATGCCGCAGCGGTTAGAGCGCTTGCTTTATAAGCAGGAGATATTTTTGCGTCATGGTAAAGAAGGAGGCATGAACTTCCTGGTTAAATGCACTTCTGCGGTGCTCTGTGACAAGACCGTTAGGTCTTCTTGCGGCACCTAAATAGCAAAATTAAAAGAAAAAATGTCTAACTATCCCTCTTTCTTATTTTTTAGAGTCACACTTTCCAGACAACATCAATCTTTATTACCCTTGTTTTCAAACTGATCTAATCCCCCATATCATAGAATTTGTTGACATGCTTTATCTCTTTAATACTTTTTTTTTAATTTTTTTGACTTCTTTATATTCATTAAAAATGGATTTTCTATTCATAAATCAGTGATATCAAAAGTATTTATAAATCAGTGATATATTGTATACTTGAATAGTATGCTTGTTTATCTCATGTGAACCTATTTCTTCCAAACTGTACAAATAATAGAGTTTGCTTTTTTAGCACATTTTTATGCATAGCCAATAGTTCAAGTAATAGTTGTAATCCTTTGAGCAAGCATACAAATACGATGACAAATAAGTTTTAATATTAAATCTAATAACTTTGATAACAAACTTTAAACAATATTTAGTAATTAATATTTTTTATTTTTATAACATCTTATATAGATTTGATAAGAATTAATTCATTCTAATTTGTTTTTCATTTGCAAAGATTTTGGTTTAATTTCTGGTAAATCTGCATTAGTTTCAAAAAACACTGCATTGCAAACATGTGATACAAAAAAAAAAAAAAAAAGAAAGAAAAAGAGATTTATGTCGATTGCCTTCCATTCAAAGAATATCTCAATTTAACTATTGAAAGTTTTGGATATAATCATATATAATATGACTTGTATCAGTTCAAAATTGACAAAGTGTTTTCAAAAACCAAAAAAAAAAAAAAACTTTTATGTTTGCTATGGAACTAACAAACATAAAAAATTTATGTTTGTTAGTTCCACCAAAATGTAAAACTTTATGTATTAACTACGAGTTAACATTTATGGTATGTATCATCAAAAATAGAGATTGTATGCTGCATGGCTGAGAAAAGGAGTTTGTCTGATTACATTTGCTATATGTTTGATGATGTTAAAGTTGATTTTTATCAATAGCAAAAAAAAAAAATTTTTGTCAATCAATCAGTATTATTATTGAAAACATCAATATATAAATAAAATTGATTAAAAATAATAATAATAAGTTTAAATTAACAAATTAAAAGCATAAAATCAAATTAGTGTTATTAAATTTCAGATTTCCACACATTTTTTAGGTCTATTGTTTAAATACCATTTTGAAATACACTTAAAATTATAACATTTAGCTTTTCTTTATTGTTTTCAGTTATCTCTATTGTTTACAGTTATTTTACATATTACTAAAAATATAGTTACTTCAATGTTTTTCGATGAAAAAATGTAAAAAGGTTGGTTTAATAATGCAAAATATTTATATTTAAATAATCACTGCGGGCTTCAGAATAAAAAGTAGTTAAAATTACAATCAGAGTTATTGAATTTACTTTTCTAATGCATTTCAATAAAATGTTTTTATCAAAATGTTTATAATAAAGTGTTTTCTGAGTCTTGACATTTAAAACACATTTTTGCAGTAAGACAAAAAATTTTAAAAAGTATTAATAAGAAGAAGATTAAATGACTTCTTAAAGTTTACAAAATATTCAACTCAAAATGTTTATCTAAAAAACTTTCAAAACACATTTTAATAAAATTAAATGTTAGTAAAAATTTTTTCATTAAATCTGCATCTATTTTCTAAATCCGTCATTGTTTTCTAAACCTGTCACTACTAAATCTGTCAATATTTTTTAAATTTGTTATTATTTTCTAAATCTGCCTTTATTTTCTAAATCTGTCACTGTTTTCTAAATCTGTCACTGTTTTCTATATCTGTCGCTACTTATTAAATCTGTCATTATTTTATAAATCCGTTATTATTTTTTAAATCTGTCAACATTTTTTAGTTTAAGTTTACTTTCTTTCAATTTTATTGAGGCTTATTTGAAGTTCTCTGACAAACCTCAGATGCGCAGCAACATTCTTTGAAATAAGTGGGGTTTTCTTGCTACACGACCACATAATTTAGCTTTATTTAATCTGGATTTGATATTATCACCGATTGGTAAATTTAAAACTTTTTTCACCTTTAGTGCTAAAATGAATGTTTTTTTTTTGCCTCAGTCTCAATTAATCAATCTTGATGAGGTGTTGTGTTTTTTTTCGGTCTCTTTGTGTTAAACAAATAATGGTTTGAAATATTTTTGCAAACTTTGTTTACACCTACTGAAATATGGAATGTTTCAAGAGAAGGCAATAGTTTTCAATATTAATGATATTATGCAAAGATTCATTGAATTATCTTTGCTCATAAAAAATTTGTCACAGATGAGGCGTTAACTCTCTAACTTTTGACATTCTAGAATAAATATCTAATTATATTATTCATTCTTATTAAAAAACTTGCTTAGAATTAATTTTTTAAGTTTTAATTTATAATAACAATTTAATTTTATAATAACAAAATGTTATTACAAATCTTGTATTCAAATTAGTCTATGTCTTACACTAATTTGAATATAAAAATTAAATAGAAATTATTTTTGTCAAACAATTATTTTTTACAGACAGGTCAGAAAAAACAATTTTTGTTATTTTTGATTTGCCTGTAAAAACACTATTAAATAAAAAAAATATTTATATATTTTTATATATTAATATTAAATAAATATATATGTATTTATAAATATATATATATATATATATATATATATAAATATTTATACATAAATATATATATATATATATATATATAAATATTTATATATAAATATATACACATAAATATATACATACATATATATATATATATATATATATATATATATATATATATATATATATATATATATATATATATATATATATATATATATATATATATATGTATGTATATATATATATATATATATATATATATATATATATATATATACAGTATAGGCCAAAATTGTCAAAAAATTATTTTATTTATATTTTATTAGATAAGCTGTGAAAAAAAATAAAATTTTAGTTTTATTAATTAAATCTAAGACTTAACTAACTGAGAATATTGCTTTTTATTAAATTTAGAGGATATTGAATTTTTTTTTTATTTTTTATGTGAAGAGCTAATGGTGACTATTTTGTCGAAAATGAAAGCAAATAACATATTGTAGTAAATTAATATCAAGTGTATCCTCCCTTAGATTTAATTACAGCCTGAATTTTTTCAGGAAGACTAGCAACCAATTTGCGACATTCCTCAGGTGTAATTGAGTACCAAACCTCTTGTACACGAGCCCAAAGTTCATCCTTATTCTTAGGTGGAGTAGGAAAGTTGTAGACCCATTGTTTAACTATTGCCTATAAATTTTCGAGTGGGTTAAGATCAGGGCTTTGTGCTGGCCAGTCAACGACTTTCAATTTCTTCTTGTGAAGGAATTAAATTGTTTTATCAGCC
Source organism: Hydra vulgaris (assembly GCF_022113875.1). Lineage (NCBI taxonomy): Eukaryota > Metazoa > Cnidaria > Hydrozoa > Anthoathecata > Hydridae > Hydra > Hydra vulgaris. Next base: position 55,551,882 of record NC_061161.1, on the reverse strand, counting down.
TTATGCTTAGGGTCGTTGTCTTGCATGAAAATCGTGTTATGTACAGTTCTGCCCCATTTTTGAAGGGACTTGAAATATCCGACCTTAAGGATGTTGATATAGTCATCAGTGTTCATCATTCCATTAATTTTCACTAATTCACCGACTCCACGAGCACAGAAACATCCCCAAAACAAGAGTTTTCCTCTGCCATATTTAACGGTTAATGTAAAATCTCAAGCACTTAATGGTGAATTAGGCTTTCTCCAAGTATATCTTACATCACCTGATCCAAACATATTAGTTTTACTTTCATCTGTCCAAATCCAGTCATAAAAGTCATCAAATATATATGTGTGCATGTCATGTGTGCATGAAGTTTAGCATAATTTAAACAAGCTTGGCGGTGACAAGAAACTGATGGCTTCTTGATCTTCTGTTTGGATTGAAAACCAATTCTTTTGAGCTCTCTATTGACTTTCTGCACTGAAGCATGAGTCCCATAGCTGTTATTCATTAAATTAGTAACATCCTTTGCAGTTTGAGAATCTCCAGAAGCAATTAAACGAGCAATTGTTTGTTGGTCTCTTTTTTTTTTTTTTTTTTTTTTTTTAACACCTTCACTTCCAACAAGGCTGCAAGCAACCACTATAAGAGTTGGAAGTTACTGGAAGAGAAAAGACTAAATCTGTAGAGCAAGATAACGATTGACTGATGACTTAAAAGATTGCAAATTATATGAATCAGGAAAGCAAGATGAAGGAAGCGAATTCCAAAGAACTGATGTTCGAGGAAAAAAACTAGAGGAATAAGAGTTTTTGAAGCACTTAGGAACAGTCACAGAAAAAGGATGAGACTTAATTGAATGGCGAGTAACACAAGAATGAATTTTAGTAGATAGCACAAGGGACGCTAGCTCTTTAGAGCAGTGCCCATTATAGTATTTGTAGAAAAGAGAAAGAGAAGCAACATTACGACGATGTGACAAAGGTTGGAGATTGGCTGCCAGAGCAGGTCCAACTATGTTTACAATTCGTTTTTGCACCTTGTCTAAAAGAGAAAGAGCATCATTAGAAGATCTGCCCCAGATGTGGCAACAGTATTCCATACAGGGACGGATTTGAGATTTATAGAGATAGAGAATAGAATCTGGAGTAAGAAAGTGTCGAGCTCGATAAAGAGATGCAACCTTAGCAGATGCTAATTTTGCAATGGATTTGATATACGGTTTAAAAGAAAGATCAGAAGTAAGAGTTAATCCTAGAAGATGAATGGTAGATGACTCATCTAGTACATTACCATTCATAAATATAGGAAGATCTAAATTATTACGATAACGATTGGCCGAATAAAATTGAGTTTTATCTGAATTAAAGTTCGTGTAAAAATTTTCCTTCGACCACTTTTAGGCTTATTTACTTCTAAATTATCGTGCAATTAGATTTTATATATGAGAATATGAGACTTTCCGAACTCAGCAGCAATTTCACAATAAGATTGTCCGGATTTAAGCCTTTCCACAATATTTTTTTCTCATGATGATAATAAAAATACTTTTTTTATGTTTTGTAAACAAAATCAAACTTTAAAAATATATTTAACTGTTAAAAATCTGTGAAATGTTGATAACTCAATCATTTTAGTCATAAGGCTATTAATTTATGTCGTATGCCTATTTAAATGTGGACAAATATGTTAATTGCTTTCATTTGCGACAAAATTGTCACCATTAGCTTTTCACATAAAACTTGAAAAAAAAATTCAATATCTTCTAAATTTAACAAAAAGCAACATTTTTAGTTAGCTAAGTCTTAAATTTAATTAATAAAACTAAAGTTTAATTTTTCTTCACAGCTTTTCTAATAAAATATATATAAAATATTTTTTTGTCACCAAACATGGTGACAATTTTGGCACATACTGTATATATATATATATATATATATATATATATATATATATATATATATATATATATATATATATATATATATATATATATATATATATATATATATATATATATATGTATATATATATATACATACATATATATATATATATATATATATATATATATATATATATATATATATATATATATATATATATATATATATATATGTATAAATATATTATAGTGCATATATTTTATGTATAGTATATATATTTTTTTAATTATAAAATTTAGCATGCTTGTTTGGAATACGTCTTAAACAGTAAACCTTGCAAATCTTTTATGCCATTAAATGAATCAAGTATATCTTTTCGGATGTTGCATTTTAATAAATCTCATCATTTTGATAACTTTATGTTGGCAATAACTTTAATTAACATGTTACTGCTTATGTTAAGGGTAAAATGTTATTTGTTTGCTTTTTTATTTTATGTATTTTTAATGTGCTCAGGCCCTATGAAAGGGGGATGCAGTTGGTGCGCTGCACCAGAACCCATAAGAGTTTATGAGCCCATAAATAATATAAATTTTTTAAATTTTGACATTTTTTTTTTTTGAATGCAACTTTTATAATAGGGCATAAAACAATTAAATTTGTTAGTACAGGGTGGCCATGCCTTTTAATAAATCCTAAAATATCCAAATTCATAAAAAACCACCTAAAAATGCCTAAATTCTCCTAGAATATACTTGAATTTCAAAAATACTCCTAAAATCTCCTAAAGTTTAAAAAATACTTATATTTAAAATATAAAATTTAAACTTGTTTTATGAGCTTTAAGTTTTCTTTTATTCATTTTATTCAAAATTTTGTAAAATTTGGTAAAAACTGTTGAAGTTTTCTAAAGATCTTTGAAATATCCTAATTTTTTAACTCAAAAAAAAGTATTGTCACCCTGTAGTATTACTGATTATTATTATCTGTGTTATTTTTGTCTGATTAGTTCTGTGTTCTGGTGTAAATTTTTATTGATTTTATAAAAGCAATGTAGCAGTGAGTTACAGAAAGTATGAAATGAATTAAATAAATATTAAGTTTTACTTTTTTCTTTAGTTTATATATTTCTTTAGCAAATTAAAGTCTTAGATTTTAAATAGTTTTTTTAACAATGATCTATTGATATAATATGTAATTTCGAATTATTTAATTTTTTAAAATTTTTTGAAATTTTTTGAATAGATTTTAAATAGTTTTTTTAACAATGATCTATTGATATAATATGCAATATCGAATTATTTCATTTTGAAATTTTTTGAAATTTTTTGTTTTTTCAGTTACTTTTTTTTTGTTTATTTTAAGTTTTTAATCCTGTTGCAGCTGTAGTGGATCAATGCAAATTTTAAAAATTATTAGAATGTTTCAAAATTTATCCTAGAGAATGATTTTTTATATTTTCAGAAGTTTATTAATTGGACATTTTTAAGATTCTGTGTAAAAGGAGTTCCACAATAAGGAGTATCTAAATACATAAAGCGAGAAAAAAGAAAACAAAAAAGATAGGCGTTGACAATAAAAGAAAAGGGATACAGACACTTTTTCAATTGGGTATAAAAAATGATATAAGTTAGAAACAAATATGAAAATAAAAGTGAAGATGGCTCTCATGAAGAATATACCAATCACGAAAATAAAGTAGCAGCTAAAGAAAAACTTCCAAATATAATGGAATTAGATATTGATTCAGAACTGTGACCTAGTGCTGCAGAAAGTTAAGTGGTGTTTCACTTCACCAATCAAGTTCATAACTTGACACTGGATTTATCACAGCAGATATTCCTTCTCAATCTGAAATAAATAATTTTGTGGCTGTATTATATAAGATTAATTATATGTTGTATTATATAAGATTAATTATATGTTGTATTATATAAGATTAATTATATGTTGTATTATATAAGATTAATTATATGTTGTATTATATAAGATTAATTATATGTTGTATTATATAAGATTAATTATATGTTGTATTATATAAGATTAATTATATGTTGTATTATATAAGATTAATTATATGTTGTATTATATAAGATTAATTATATGTTGTATTATATAAGATTAATTATATGTTGTATTATATAAGATTAATTATATGTTGTATTATATAAGATTAATTATATGTTGAATTATATAAGATTAATTATATGTTGTATTATATAAGATTAATTATATGTTGTATTATATAAGATTAATTATATGTTGTATTATATAAGATTAATTATATGTTGTATTATATAAGATTAATTATATGTTGTATTATATAAGATTAATTATATGTTGTATTATATAAGATTAATTATATGTTGTATTATATAAGATTAATTATATGTTGTATTATATAAGATTAATTATATGTTGAATTATATAAGATTAATTGTATGTTGTATTATATAAGATTAATTATATGTTGTATTATATAAGATTAATTATATGTTGTATTATATAAGATTAATTATATGTTGTATTATATAAGATTAATTATATGTTGAATTATATAAGATTAATTGTATGTTGTATTATATAAGATTAATTATATGTTGTATTATATAAGATTAATTATATGTTGTATTATATAAGATTAATTATATGTTGAATTATATAAGATTAATTATATGTTGTATTATATAAGATTAATTATATGTTGTATTATATAAGATTAATTATATGTTGTATTATATAAGATTAATTATATGTTGTATTATATAAGATTAATTATATGTTGTATTATATAAGATTAATTATATGTTGTATTATATAAGATTAATTATATGTTGTATTATATAAGATTAATTATATGTTGTATTATATAAGATTAATTTTATGTTGTATTATATAAGATTAATTATATGTTGTATTATATAAGATTAATTATATGTTGTATTATATAAGATTAATTATATGTTGTATTATATAAGATTAATTATATGTTGTATTATATAAGATTAATTATATGTTGTATTATATAAGATTAATTATATGTTGTATTATATAAGATTAATTATATGTTGTATTATATAAGATTAATTATATGTTGTATTATATAAGATTAATTATATGTTGTATTATATAAGATTAATTATATGTTGTATTATATAAGATTAATTATATGTTGTATTATATAAGATTAATTATATGTTGTATTATATAAGATTAATTATATGTTGTATTATATAAGATTAATTATATGTTGTATTATATAAGATTAATTATATGTTGTATTATATAAGATTAATTATATGTTGTATTATATAAGATTAATTATATGTTGTATTATATAAGATTAATTATATGTTGTATTATATAAGATTAATTATATGTTGTATTATATAAGATTAATTATATGTTGTATTATATAAGATTAATTATATGTTGTATTATATAAGATTAATTATATGTTGTATTATATAAGATTAATTATATGTTGTATTATATAAGATTAATTATATGTTGTATTATATAAGATTAATTATATGTTGTATTATATAAGATTAATTATATGTTGTATTATATAAGATTAATTATATGTTGTATTATATAAGATTAATTATATGTTGTATTATATAAGATTAATTATATGTTGTATTATATAAGATTAATTATATGTTGTATTATATAAGATTAATTATATGTTGTATTATATAAGATTAATTATATGTTGTATTATATAAGATTAATTATATGTTGTATTATATAAGATTAATTATATGTTGTATTATATAAGATTAATTATATGTTGTATTATATAAGATTAATTATATGTTGTATTATATAAGATTAATTATATGTTGTATTATATAAGATTAATTATATGTTGTATTATATAAGATTAATTATATGTTGTATTATATAAGATTAATTATATGTTGTATTATATAAGATTAATTATATGTTGAATTATATAAGATTAATTATATGTTGTATTATATAAGATTAATTATATGTTGTATTATATAAGATTAATTATATGTTGTATTATAAAAGATTAATTATATGTTGTATTATATAAGATTAATTATATGTTGAATTATATAAGATTAATTGTTGAAGGCAAGTATTTTAACTTTTCTTCAACATTGACGCAAATTATGTAACAAGATTCCAGATCATGATATGAAAAATAGAGAATGTTTTCTAACATGGCAAGAATTAGAATAATTTTTTTCAATTCAAGGCAGTATTGATAATTTTATTTAATCATCAATTAAATAAAATTATCAATACATCAGAGTAAAATCGGAAAAATGGGACCAGATTTTGAGTCAAATTATTGGTATTATCCTTTTCTTAGAAGAACATAGCCTTGCTTTCCAGGATTCAAAATATCTGAACAAAAGATCTGAGAGATTTGCTTTATAATTGAGACCTTATTTTAAAGAAATACATTCTAAATATACCTGAGTCACAAAAAAAGGAAAAAACTGCGAGTAAATTACCTCTCAAATGATTCATAAATTTAATTTATTGCAGAATATTTGGATTTTGTTGAGCAGCATGTTTTGGAAAAAAAGAATTTCGCAAAATACAATAGCTTTAGATTCCACAAAAGACTCATCTCATGTTGAGTGAACAACAATTATTTTGTATTTTGCTTGTTCACCATGAGTTGTAACATAAAAACCTGGAACATTTTTTGAAATTTGTAAATTGTAATTACAAAAAAGGTTCTGAAATTGCTTAAATGGTTAAAAAAAAAATTAGAAGTAATGCTATTCCACTTGCTGATTGTAAGGTGCAAAGTTATAACAATGCACAAAATCTGTCAGGTAAATATAAGGAAGCACAAGCTATAATAAAAGAACAGTGTCTAACTGCTATGTTTTCTTTTTGTACTGCTACACACTTAGCTTATGTGATAATGGTATTCCGGAAGCCATAACTTACTTGGAACTATGAAAAGGGTACACACCTTATTCAGTTTTAGCCCAAAGAAATGGAAAATACTATCTAAGATCATTGGTTGTTCCCATCATGGCATATCTGGCACCAAATAGTCACATTGAGTTGATAGAGTCAAACATATGTAGCTCACTTTTTGGGAGTAAAGCTGAATTTAGAAGACTTGCTCCAGCTTAATCTTACTTTTTAACAATAAATGTGATTTGTGGAGCAAATGAAGCTAAACTTATTTCATCTAAAGTATATTTCCAAACCTCAGTATTAGTTTGAGGATATTTCTTACAACACCAGCAACAGTAATATCAACCTAAAGTTTAAGATTGCTTCAGCAATCTTAAACTTATTAAAGATATATTAAGGTCATGAGTCAGGATCACCATAAAGATCACCTTTAGCATTGAGTCTGACATTGCAAAACATATAGACTTACAGATACTTATAGATACGGTAATTCACAACTTTGCTAAAAAAAGGTAGGCAAAGCAACCTTGTTTTTTATAATTTTGATAACTAAGCTTTTTGATTCTTTTTCTTTTTTTCTTTTTTTTACTGTCTTTTTGCTAGAAAGCTTCAAAATTAATAGATTTTGTTGAGTAACATTTGTTAAACATTTGTTTGTGTTTTATGAAGTTGGAAAAAAAACTCTCTAAAAATATTTGTAGCTTGAAAGTTGAAGCTCTTTTTTTGCAAAAAAAAAAGTTTACAAATTTTTTTTAAATAAAAGTCATATTTTACTATATTTTTTAATTTTTATGCCATTTACTTTTAGTATGCGTTTTAAAATCCAGTTTAATATACAATTGCAATTTTTCCCCATAATTTTCAATTTAAAAAATCTCAATTATAAAAAATGGATTATATTATTTAATTATTTAATTTTTTTGTTATTGATTAGTTAGGCTTTAAATTGTATAGGTGTTGTAAGGAATATATATATATATATATATATATATATATATATATATATATATATATATATATATATATATATATATATATATACGCGCAGTGGCAGAGAAAAAGTCATGTCTGACCATAAATTTAGTTCATTTTACAGAATGTACTTATAATGATTTTTTAATGAATTATTTCTATATGTGATGCATAGTAAAAACCATTGTGAAATTATTTTGATTAACTATTCCAAATAGTTATTAATAATCAATAATCATATTTTGAATCACAATTATCACATTGTTCAATACTTGTATGACAGACTAGAATTACATCCATATTAGTTTTAGAGTTCATTCAGTGAAATGTAGTGAATTGTTTTAATTTTATTAACTTAAATGATTAGTCTGTGCACATTAGTCATTTTTGTACAGTTTAGCATTCTTAGTATTGAGATACACTGATTGATGTTGTGTAGTGTTTGTACTGACCGTAATGTTGTTTTCCATATGTTGCACAATAATTATTATTTGATATTTATGTTTGCTATGATTAACAATTAATGAATTTACTTTTTTATTTATATTTATGTGCTGTTTTAATTCTTGAACTATTCTTGAACTTTCAAGTCTTGAACTATTCTTGAACTGTCTTATTATAGATCTACTGACTAAAAATTAATATATTTATCAGCCAATTATTCAAGTATGCCTGGAAATGAGAAACTGTCTTGTCTAGAGTAAATGATAGTTGTAGCTAAAGTTACTGAGAGTTACAAAAGATACAGCAAAGTTACATCTGAGATGAAGATTTTACAGAACACAGTGACAAAAATAATGATGAAGTACAAAAAAAGAGGGGGAAGTAAAAGATAGATCTAGAAGTAGACGGCCAAAGAAGACAATACCTCTAGAGGATCGGACCATTGTGCGCCTTAGTTTCGAAAAACACTGCCCTTCTGCTGTGGAAGACTTTCAGGTCTGATCATCATGATGTCAATATTACAGATAGAACTGTTCACAATAAGTTACAAAAAGTGGGCTTCAAGCTTATGTAGCTGTGAAGAAGCCACTTCTTTCAGCCTTACATTGTCACTGAAGGCTTGACTTTGCAACTGCTCATCAAGGCTGGACTTAAGAAGATTGGAAAAAAGTGTTGTGGAGTGACGAAAGCTCAGTGGAATTTTGTGGAATAAAGAGAGTAATTATGAGAAGAAGAAAAGGTGAGAGGTTTCATCATGATTGCATAGCGCCCACTGTAAAACAGGGTAGTGGATCTCTAATGGTTTAGGGATGCATATCCTGCCATGGGGTTGGTCATTTGTACCATTGCAGAGGTAACATGAATCAAGACCAATACCTTCAAGTGTTAAGAAATCACATGCTACCTTCATGCTATCTTCCAACATGATAATGGATCTTGCCATACAGCTAAACAAGTGTGTAATTTCTTACATGATAAGGGTATTAAGCAAGTGGAATGACCACCCTAGAGCCAGATATAAATCCCATTGAACATGTATGGGAAATCCTGTTCAGGGCAATCAGGGGTAAAAAACAATGCAATCAGGATGAACTTTAAAACATGCTGCAAAATGCTTGAAATAACATCTCTCCACAGTGGACACTTATCGAGTCTATGCCTCAATGAATTGAACTGCTGCGTTTAGCTAAGGGTGGACATACTAAGTATTAGAAGTTCTTCCACTTCTCAACTAAGTATTTACTGTAGTTTATGAAAAAGGTAAACACTGTACAAATATAGAGTGATTGTTTGGTATTTCTGTTTTATCAAGGAAGAAATTCTTGTTAAAACAAATGTTATTGTTGTTGTTATTTTGTAGCCCTTGGAATTAAAGCAACATTTGGCATTGCCGACCTAATTGCCAATCTTAAAGTGTTTGTGGTCAGCAAAAAATTGTCAACCTCATTTCTATGTTTTATGGTAACTTCTTTGTGTTAAATTCATTTTGCAGACCTGATGCCAACCTTGAAGATGTAAGGTTGGCAATAAATTGCTGGCCTCATTTTTCTTAATTCCAAGGGCTAAATATTATTATTATTATTATTACTTTTATTATGAATAAATTTTTTTTTTAGTATAAAGGAATGTCTCACAACTATAGAGATTTGTTGGTTAAAATTAATGGAGGATTTACTAGTCTGTATTTAATTGAAGCTCTTCTAAAGATAATAGCATATAGAGTGGTAATTATCTGGTTTTCTTATGAATGTTATTAATTAAACTATTAGTAACTAAAAGCGCTTTATATGTGTGTTGTCATCACATATATGAAGTCCATAAAACTCACACAATACAAGAAAATTTGCTCTATAAATAATTAGAAATTATAAATAAATTATTAACTAAAAATAATAAATAAGTGCTTTCTATTATGGCAATGAATCTGAAAAGCTTAAAGAACTGATTTTTGAATAGTTTTAATCCTTCAAAGCTGACAATTAATCATTAGTTGCAACAAAATGTTAGTAATACTTTATATTAAAATCATATATGATACCTTTTTTTAACAATACTTATCTTTTGTTTGTAAATTTTCACCAGAAAAGTTTAGAATCTTAATTTTTATTTGTTTTTGACATTTGAATAGATTTTTCTTTATTTTGATATATTCATTGACATCTAATTCACAAGTAAATCCCTTTAATTTTAAACAAGTAATTTTAAACAAGTTTTATTTTCATGGTGCTGTAAATTTGTTGTTTTTTTTATCTTAGTTGTATTTATGGATTCCAACTTCTTTTGAAAATATTCTTACATACTCTCAAATTTTTAGACAACAGTAAAAAATTTTAAAAATTTCTAAACTTCTTAAATCTCCATTTATTTTTAAATTCCGATTCACTCCCAACAAGACTACAAGTAACCACTATTAAGTCAGGAGTTACTAGGAAAAGGATAGAGCTATAGAGCAAGGAAACAGTTGACAATTTGTAGATTTTTGGAACTAGAGATGATAGTTTCTTTGAGCAGCTACCATGATAGTATTTTTAGAAAAAAGAAAAAACTTTACAGCAATGTGAAAGAGGCTCAAGTTTAGCAGATAGACATTTAAAATACCTTGTCTAGAAGAAAGAGAGCATCTTTAGAAAAACCAGCTGGAATATGACAACAGTATTCCATACAGGGACTAATAAGATATTTGCACAAGAAGAAAATGGAATCAGAAGTGAAAAAATGGTAAGCACAATTAAGACAAGCCACCTTATTGGATGTTAATTTAGCAATCGATTGTATTTATCGCTTCCATGAAAGGTCAGTAGTAAACAATAATCCAAGAAGTTGTAAATAAGAAGACTCAGTGAGAGGGTTGCCATACATTAATATAGGAATGTCGACAGTATTGAAATAGTTGTTTGCAGTAAATAACTGATTTTTGTTGGAGTTAAAATCTATAAGCCACTGGCAGCTCCAATAAACTTTAATAAACTGGTTTAAAAGAAACGATTTGATAATATGAAAAACTTTCTCAGCTACACCATATAATCTTTTGCCAATCAAGAGCCATAGCCCTAGCTTCTCCGCCTCCATCTAATGTACAATAAACTCTTTCAGTCACAGCAGTTATGAAGTAAGCTGTAGAGGGAGAGGAGCTGTGTTATTTACTTTAATTTCAGTTTCTACTATTAGTAGAAACTAAAATTGAAGTAAACAACACAGCTCACATCATTTGTATTATTTTAAAGCAAATTTCATCATTAGTAATTAAATTTAGTCTGTATAATATCAACACATTATACGATTAAAAAAGTATTTTCAAGTCAGAAGTTTCTAATTAAATATTTTGACTGATGTTATTTTGTATTGATTGTTTGACAGTTAGTTATTTGATTCAAGATGGGGTGTAAGAAATTTATTAATTAAAGACTCAAAGACCTTGCTAATAACATTTAATAGACTGATTAAACAATTAGTGAAGGGGTCTGAATGTTCTCCAGAGTTTTTTAAAATTGGAACAACAGATACCATTATCCAGCAGACAGGAAAATAAGTCAAGCACTTATTAGTTTAGAGAGAATTCAAGAGAGTTCTGAAACAAAAACACTTTTGTAAGACTATAACAGGAACATTGTCTGGACCACAAGCCATAGAAGAGTTTAATTAAGATATGACTTTTTCAAATGGTTTAAACATTTAATAATGGGTTAGCCTGTTTAATTGGAATGGAAGGAAGAGAATGGCCATAAGATTTCAGAGTCAAATTTGAAGAAAAGTTCTTTTTAAACAGTACTGCTTTATTTTTGGGAGAGGTAATAAGATTAGTCACATGAATGAGAGATGTTAGACCTACTTCTGTTAATGACGCTGTTAAAGATTTCCCAAAAGTCTCTGACTTCTGAGATAAATTACAAGATTTAGAGAGTAATGGAGCTTAGCATCTAACAGCACTTTTTTACATAGTATTTTTGCAATAGTAAATAACCTTTTGTTCTCAAGAGAGTTGTTCTTTTGAAAAAGATGAAAAAAATAATTACAATTAAACAAAGCAGCTGCATAAAAAGATGAAAACCATGGAGTAGAATGAGGCTTGACTTGGAACCGAAGAGAAGGAATAAAGCTCAATTTCTGCCATTGTCCTCGAGGTTTTGTTGGGGGCATATTTATCAGCTGACAGAAAAAAATAATCAGCCAAAGGACTATTACAAATAAAATCATAAAAAGAATTCTTCAGTTTTATGTCAGTAGTATGGTAGTATTTATGGTAATCAGTTTTATGGTAGTAGTAAGTAGTGCACTTAACGGTCTAATACTAAACACAAGCTAGGGTCTAATGCTAAACACAAGCTAAGGTCTAATACTAAACACAAGCTAGGGTCTAATACTAAACACAAGCTAGGGTCAGATACAAAACTTAAATCAAGAAGTGAATGTAAATGATTAGGGTTTTTAAGAAAACAAGTCACAAAGTTAACTGTTTGAATAAAAGGTTGAGAAATGCAGAAGTTATATGGTTGAATACCAGCAGGGTCTGTGGCGTTAGAACCAAGCCATTCAGTGTGATGAGCATTTAAGTCACCAATAACAACAATATTGGCAGAGGGGTAAATAGAGAAACCATGATCAATTTGATCAGAAATTATATCTAAAAGAGTGTAGACTTGGAAAGAAGGAGAACAATAACAAACAAAGAAAAAGGTGATAGTGAAAAGGTTTTAAGTGGAAGCACATAAAAAAAATTCTAACCTGATTTAATGACAAATAGGTGATTTGATGTGTATGTATACCCTCAAGCTATGTATGTGACTATTGGAGTCTTTGTCAAAGGACAGTACCCATTAACACTGATATCTAAGAAAGAATAGCTAATCTTAAATTAGTCTCACTAAGAGCAAACAAGTCTTGTGAATTTTGAAAAAGGTAAGATGGAACTGATAAAAAGTTGCCATCCATGAATATTTGTTATCCATGAATATTTGTAAAAGATATATTAAAACAGTTAGATGATGGGGATCGTTTTTTTATGTTTCATTTTTTGGGCTATTTTTCGCATGATCCAAGTTTAAAGAGAACTTGACTCATTCATAGCACGGTCTCCTAAGTAATAAGCTCTGCAGTTGTCTCAGTCTTGTTAATTTACTTCATAACATAGGGTCTTTTATGCGGCCTCAACAATGCGCTCCAAAAGCATTAGCACGGCAATCCTAATACTCTGATATTTTACAGCTGTTGATGGAATTAGCCTCTCTGAGAGCTACCACAGAGTTCAGGAATCTTACTACCAACTGGTCTCAGAACCTTTAAATTAAGTTTTAGAGCTGTACCCTCATTAAGAAATATCAAGAAGGGTTGCCACTATCAAGGAGGCACAAGCAAAAACCTTTAAGTTGAGTCAAAAAGATCAAGCATTTATCATTTTAGGCAGAAAACAATGTAACACAGGTTTACTTCTACTTCAGCCTAATTGATGAAGAATGAGTTTGAGGCGGTTTAACAGTATTGTTCTGCTTACCCCTCTTAGCCAAGAAGACCACCTACAAGACAGTAACTGGATGCAGTTAACATTTGCCCAAAATAAGTATTTTTATCAAGACACCATCTTTAGCCTTTTCTTAACCAAGAGCCCTATGGCTGGGGAATTTGAGCTGGATGTTGTTAACATCTGCCCAAGATGAGTATTTATATGGAGACACCATCTCTAGCTTTTACTCAACCAAGAGCCCATAGCAGGGAATTTTAAGTTGAAGTTTGTTTCTTGTAGCCTTTGCTTTAAAAAGCACACCCTACAAGGCAGCAGGACATGGGGCAGGTAGTACTGGGTTATATGTTACCAGTAACAAGGTAATCGTAATGATTCTAAATCTGACCTGACCTTAAGTAGTTAAAAGGAGTTAATTCACACAAACATTAATTTAAAACATGATATTTTAGAAAATCTAATAAACTACTAGAGATTAACGTGAGAGTAAGTTTTATAGTTAGAGCTCACACTACAACTTAAACTTACAACGTGATGTAGCATGAGCTCATCACACTAGTTGTAAGTTTAAGTTGTAGTGTGATGTAGTGTGAACTGTAGTGTGAACTGTAGTGTGAACTGTAATGTGAACTGTAGTGTGAACTGTAGTGTGATGTAGTGTTAACTGTAGTGTGAACTGTAGTGTGAACTGTGGTGTGATGTAGTGTGATATAGTGTGATGTAGAGTGAGTGTGATGTAGTGTAAACTTACAACTTTAGTGTGAGCTCAGTAGCTAAAGTAACTAAAGTACCTCCAACTATATAAAAACTACACAAAAAAAATAAACAAATAAACTTTGCTTTGTAATGTGATTTGTAATTATCAACTTCAATACTATTTATACAATTTGTAATTATCAACTATTAGTATTCCATCAATGTTTTATTTTCCAATCCCATGGGCTTTTCCTTTTTAATTCCTTTTTTTGTCAAGACACATGGCTCTTTAAATCAAAAAATTTATTTTTTTATTAGTTAAGCATCTTGCTAAAGAATTTTTTTTTTTCATAGTTTTAATGGTATTTTGCATTTAGCAATCTGCCAGAAAAATTTAAAATAAAAAACAGTTTTATAAACAATGTTTTTTTTTTATTTTATTTTAGAACTACTTTAAAGATTTTTGGAATTTGTTCGACATTGCTGTGATTTTAGGTGGATTCCTCGATATTGTTTTTACTTTTGTAAGATTTTTAGTTTCCTCTTTTTGTAAAAATTTTTATTATTTTTAGGTATTTTAAGTGATTAGTTAAATACTTGAAAGACAGTAAATTATATGAATAAGGAAATTAGAATGTAGGTAGCAAATTCCAAAGTGCTGATATATGGAAGAAAAAAAAATTAGCTCATGCAGACAATCACTGTGAAAAAATTTAACAAAATAACAATATATTTTATTTGTTTATGCGACAAAATGATCGCAAAAAATGACCAATTGAGCCATCCAGTTGTGTAGACCTGAGAGATGTGAAAATAAAAACCAATTGTAGATAATCTCATTTAGGTAAAAAAAAAAAAAAATTAATGTAAAGACTATTTAGTAAGAGGAGTAAAAGTTAGCAACTCAGGAAAAGAGGAACCATTTCTCACACTCTAGTCATTTTTAGCAAATGATAAAACAATGATCTATGAGAAAACAAGTCAATATAAATCTGCTAGTTTATTAATGGTATCCATTACTAAAATAATTGCACCAAACAAAAACAATAAGTAGACCTGCACAAACGTCACTTGTCAGGGGCGTGTCTTTGCAACAGATCTCACTATCTGCACACTACGTCATGCTAGTCAATATTGCAATATATTAGGACTACACTACTAAAGCCAAAAAACCCAATCCCTATCCCAGTTTTTAATACAGCTCCAACATTCTTAGTGATCTCGTGAAGGTGGTGAGTGATGCGCGTAATGTGACCATAAACCAATATGTAAACACATATAAATATAATGTACATTTACTTTAGAAGAGACAAACTTGTACACATGCACATATGCGCATGTATTAAAATAAACAATTTTAATGTGTAGAAATAACACAAAGCAAATAGAAAATAGTAATTAATAATTAAGAGTAACTTACCGTTTCTTTTATGGCTGAAATATGTCTTTTAAATATAATAAGTAAATACCACTGATAAACATTGATACTAAGTTAAAATGTTTTGTGGTTAGTACGAAAGTAGTTAGTTAAAAATATGATAGAAAATGTAGTAACTCCTATGTATGTTCTCATATAAATCTTGCTTGATAAGTTTTAGCTTGTATAAGTCATGAAAAATAATATTATTGAGAGAGTTCCAAAGGGTTAAAAACTAGATAAAAGCGGGGATAAAAAACAAATGAAAGTTTCTAGAGCATGCAATAAAGCAGATAAGATTAAGCAAGTCCAATTACATTTGCAGTTTTTGGACCTAGTCTAGAAGAGAAAGAGCATCATTAGAAGAACCAGCCCAAATATGACAACTGTTATCTATACAGGAGCAATTAAGATATTTGCAGGGGTAGAGAATGGAATCAGGAGGAAGAATATGACAAGCAGAATGAGGAAAAGCAATCTATTGTAGCATCAATATATTGTATTATCTAGCTAAACTAGATAATACAATATAATTGCTATAATTTACAATTATATATATATTTGAGCAGCAGTAGCACAGTGGTTAGTGCGCTTTTAAGTCAGTGCGCTTGCCTCAGAAACCACAGAAAAGACGAGAAAGAGCATCATTAGAAGAACTAACCCATATATGACATTTTTCTGTACACGGGCAAATAAGAGATTTGAAGAGGTAGAGAATGGAATCAGGAGTATAAAAATGATGAGCAGAAGCAACCGTAGCAGATGCAAAAATTGTATTCAAGTTAAATTTCACAAACCACTGCATTGGCTGCCTGTTCTAAGCGATCGAAAAGTTAAGACATTTTTTTAAGACACGATAAACTTGAGTTGTCAGCAAATTTAAATTTAAGACTCTAGATTTAAAGAGAAGATCAGGAAGATCATTTATGCACACTAAAAATTAAACAGAACCAAGTATAGAACCTTGAGGTACCCCAGAAGTAACTGAAAATGAAGAGGAGTGATAGCCTTTGAGTATGACATTAGGAAAGTGATTAGAAAAAAATGATTTAGCAATCTCAAAAATGTTTCTAAATACATCAAATATAGAGTGAGCTTATGAAGAAGACCAAACTTTATTGAAAGCTTTTGATATGTCAATTGCTATTGATTGTCAGAGAGCAACAACCTTTTGTATTGTATTGCTGCCACAATCTAATGCACAGTAAAACCTTTCAGTTATAGCAGTTAGCAAGTCGGCTGTAGAATGAGAAAATGGAAATGAATATTAATTCTCAGAGAGTAAGCTATTAGACTAAAAATGGATGTTACAAATTTGTTGAACAAAAACTCAAATACCTTGCTTATAATAGAGATGATCATAATTCTCTCTATAATAACCTTGTATTGCTGCCTCAATCTAATGCACAGTAAAATTTATCACACTCAATCTAATGCACAACCATTCAGTTACAGCAGTTAGCATTCCAGCTGTAGAATAAGAAAATGGAAATCAATGTTAACAGTAGCAGTGTGATAGTGATGACCCTAAACCTGAAACTAACCAAAAGTAGTTTAAAAAATTACTTTTGTATGCAGTACTTTAAAACATTGAACAGGATAATTAGGAAATGCATTAAGATAAACATATCTAAAGGAATATTAGATATTAAGGTGAACGTATGTAAAATATATAGTTGTAGTCACTATTTAGTAATTGAGCTAACACTACACAAAGCAAAAACATACATAAGGTAACTTATAGGTGAGCAAACACCACACCAGTGATTCACACAGAACACATACATACATATAGTAACTTATGGGTAAATCAACACCACACCAAAGTTCAGACAGAACACAAACGTATAGTAATAAATCAAAATACTTTCTATGACATTACTAAAATAATCAATTCTTTAAATATTTTGAAGAAGAAAAATGAAGATATGCGATTGTTTGTGCTAAAATTTATGTCATAAATTTTAGAGAAAGTCTCACTTCCTGTATAAACAATAGTATATCTCAAGGTGAATTCCCTTCCTTTTTTAAAAATGCTGATGTCATTCTGTGTTTAACAAAAAAAAATGACCCATTAAATGTCTAACTACCACCCAATAAGTATTCTGCTAGCTCTCTCTTTGAAATGGTTATTTAACAAACTGTTTAAGAGAGGGTACGGTATACAGCATGCTCTTTTTAATTTACTTAAAAAGTGGCAAGAATGTTTGGATAAAGGAGGTGTCGTTGGTTCAATATTAATGGATTTGTCAAATGCAAATGATTTAATTCTTTATGATATGCTTATTGCCAAGTTAGAAGGTTTTCCAATAAAAACCTCAAACTTTTGTTATTGTTTGCAAACAGAGAATAATATTAGAATAATCATTTTTAGATTTTTTAGACGTGGAACCTGGTGTGCCATAAGGTTCAATATTGTTCAACTTTCTTTAATATTTTCATAAATGATTTTTCTTATTTATTAAAGACTCAGAAATCTGTAACTTTGCTGACGACAACACTCTTTATGCTTGTGATAGCATATTAAAGAGTGTTATTGCTTGTCTTTAAATAGAAACACTAGATGATATTTCATGGTTTACTTTTATATTTTGAGCAAAACATCCGAATCAAATGACATTATGAAAAATTTGACAATTTAAAAGCATTGTTTAAATGATAAAAAGTTTCTTAATCATAAAAGAGCAAAAGGATTTATTATTTACTTTTCCACACAGACTTAATATGATCATCAGACTTCAAATCCTTCAAATTCTATTTTTCAATTTTATTTTCAAATTTTTTTTAACCCTCAACTTCAAAAGAAGAACTTTATTAAATAGGGCCCATGTGTAGAAAAATATGTTAAACACAGCACTTCCAGAGGTGTATGTAGTTTTGTACCTTATGATTGTGAGCAAAGTATTCTACTAAGTATTCTTGTGAGCAAAGTATTCTAAAGTAGTCTACTATCAAATAAATCGCAAGAATGTGTAACTAAAACACGGAATGTGTTTTATTTATCTCATTAACATGATCAGTATACAGCTATTTTAATAAACAATAATTTTTACAGTTTCCTTATATTCTTAAAAATATGTGAATTGCATTGAGCATCATTATTATTGAAAAAAAATACAACCACTATCTTTAAAACAATATGATCCCTCTGTCAGTTACATGGGACTCTTAATGGCTGTTGAATTTTTACTCAAATAAAACTCAGTTAAAATTGACCAAAATTAATTTTTTTATATATATTAACCTTGATATTCTTTTATATATATAACACGTGTGCCATTTTAAACTGGCTATAAACTTGAATAAAAACTTAAAGAAACACGATAAAAAATATTTTTATTTATGTTCTTATAATTAAATATGCAGAACAGGAAATAAAAATATATTTATCACAAAACTCCATATCTTCGAATTTGATCAAGTCTGGTATTGGTACCGTGTACCAGCTTTTGTTGCTGTATCGGGCCGAAAGATATACTTGGTGTCTCGATAATATTTATTAGTAAAAGGTTGCAAGCGCTTTTGTAAACAGTCTTTTAAATAGATCTCTTGTTTTACCACTTAGCCAAAAGGAACAATGTATGCCATCCATACAAGTAATTTTTTTTCAAATTTTGCAACATAATAATACTTAACAATGTTTGGTGTCACTTTTTGATCATTTGAATAATATGTATTATCACCAGCCAACGTGCTATTAGAGTAAAGTATGACTTATTGTCAATAATAAATTCATGGTTGCGATATTTGGAATAAAGTTGACCAAATTTTCGGCGACCCCATAGCCTCTGTTCAGGAGTTCTGCTTGGTCTTTTTTATCATTTTATAACAAAGAATAGGCTTTTTAAAGAATTTTAAGATTCGTCCAATGGTGCTTTGGCTACCACCAAGTCTTCTAGAAGCCTTTGAAAGTGACACACCTCTTCAATTGTTAAACTTTTTCTTTAATTTGATGCGGTTTTTTTGTGTATTAAGAGTAGGCCTTCTTCCACTTCCAGCTTCTTGACCCAATAGTTTACTTTGATCGTAACTGTTCATATATCTATAAATTGTAGCTTTTAAGTAGCCCTTCATCTTGAAATGGTTCAAAACAACGTGTTTTCCATCTTCATGTTTTTTTTTATAAAAATTATACACACAACTTTTTAGGGCTTGTTGATTTGGCATTTTAAATTGTTATTTAAATAAAAAATAATCAGAGAATTTATATGCTAATTGAAAGAGAAAAGATAGAGCTTTCATTTGATACCAAATACTAATTATTTTATCAAGCTTACTAATTAAATATTGCTAATTCAAGTTAGTCTCAAATTTTATGAAACAAGTGTTAATAAATAGAAACTATAAATAAGCGATTAAATATATGTAACTTCAAACTAATTATAAGATATAATTATTCAAATTTATTGAGATAATTGATAAGATAATAAATAAAGTAATTGAGATGAATTAACTTGAATATTTTAACTCGAAAATGAATATTTTGTCATTAGAAATAGCAAAACAAAACTTGATCACAAGGTAAAGGTTTATAGTTCATGTTAAAAAAATTTAATTTCTGAACTTTTAATGCATTAATGTAATATATAATGTAATTTTGTAAATATTTTTCTAATAAATCCTTCCTCTACAAAATATTTTCTTAATTAATCTTTTTTTTGCAAAACATATTTCTAATTAATCCTTCCTCTACAAAATATTTTCCTAATTAATCCTTTTTCTACAAAACATTTAATGAATCATTCTTTTTTCTACAAAGCATCTAATGAATCCTTCCCTTACAAAATGTTTTAATAAAACTTTTTTATTTTAATAAACCATTTTCTTTTTACTTATTTAACATTGCTGAATATTTAGTTCTTTAAGATTGCATGGTTAGATCCTACGATGTTTCGGTTGTTCAGGGTTGCACGTCTACTAAAGCTTTTGAAAAGACAAACAAGCGTTGAAGTTATTTTGTGGACACTTTTAAAATCTCTCAAAGTAAAAAATTTTTAATTTTAATTATTTTGAATTATCTTATCTTTTGTTAAGTAGTAATTATTTTTAATAATATTTTTATAATTTTTAAATTTTAAAAACTGAAAAACATTTTGTAAAAAGTTTATTTACTTGAACTAAAAATTTGAGTTATAAAAATTGATATATAAATAAAAATTTATAATAATGTGATATTTCTTAATATAATAGTTATTTTTTTTAGAAATTAGCTTATGTTATTGTATTGATTCTTATTACCACTTATGTATATGCTATTATGGGAATACAGGTGAAAAAAAAATTTTTTTTTAATTATAATTTTTCTTATTATCTATATGTTTATATATACATATATATTTATATATATATATGTATATATATATATATATATATATATATATATATATATATATATATATATATATATATATATATATATATATATATATATATATATATATTTATATATATCTTCTAGAGCCTATATAGATAACCATTTACTCACTAGTTTTGCTTATCTTTATAGCATATAGCGTTTTTAGAAAAAGAAGAAAAAAAAGGTAGCTGCCCCATCCCAAACCATCAGTCAATGTAGCAGCACTCCTCTGCGAGTCAGGCTATTTGTCAGTCGATGTATGTACTGAAGCCCTCGGTGGCATGCTATTTCAGTGGGACATCAGTCTTCATCTAAACAAGCAGTTTAAGTTTTTGTTAACAAATACTTTGGAAATTTATTTTCAGTGAGGGCAGTGTTAATCCACTCTGAGGATATATTGGAACTAGACATATGTAAGATCACTATGTTACCTCATCCAAAAGTTGAAATGCCTCTTGGATTGATATATAATAAGGATCACAATCCTAAACACACAGGCAAATAGGTTCAAGTTTGCGTTTTGAAGTGGCTATCCCAATCATTCCAATCAACTGACATAATTGAGATAAAATACAATTGATCATTTAGGGGAACATGTTGACCATAAATATTCATCATGTTTACTTATCATGCTAATTTATTTACAAAAATCAAAGAAATGATTTCATTCAACTCTCATTAATGTTTGCATTAATATAGTTGACTTGATATCTTATAGAATCAAAGCAATTCTTAATTGTAAAAATAATCTTACAAAACAGTAATTGATGTGATTTTGTATCTTTAAAAAATTTTGATTAAACATTATCAAAAAAATTTTTACTTTTTTAAATATAATCATATATATATACATATATATATATATATATATATATATATATATATATATATATATATATATATATATATATATATATATATATATATATATATGTATATATATATATATATATATATATATATATATATATATATATATTTATACATATATATGTATATATATATATATATATATATATATATATATTTATATATATGTATGTATATATATATTATATATACATATATAATATATGTATATAATATATATATATATATTATATATATATATAATGTATATATATATATATATATATATATATATATATATATATATATATATATATATATATTTATATATATATAATATATGTAAAAAATATATAATATATATATATAATATATATATATATATATACATACCAAATCTTGGAATTAGGGTCGGCATTTGGAAATGACCACCGAACTGTGAACAGAAACTTTTGCAAATGAATCAGAAGCACCCTTAGGTGCTTCTGATCATAGTTTGATCTCTCTAAAACTATTGTCTCATTCTTCTTAATCATCAACTTCTCTATCATATCTCTTACAACTACCTTACAACTATGAATGGGGCTCTTTCCATAACTTTCTTTAAGATGGCCTTCGGGTAAAAATCTTTTGTCTTCTTGCTGACAAATGTGCTTCTTATGTAACTTCTTGGATTCAGACTGACATTGAATCTTTTATTTTTTATCAACTATTTCATGTTAGTTAGGCCTCACTCTTCTTCATGGTTTTCCTCATATTGTGCTGCTGCAATTTCCAATGGTTTTCTTATTACTCCCATATATTTCACCAGAACTATTCCCCATAAAACAAACATCTGTTTACTATTGCTAGAAACCATTGTAAAAAGGTTTGTCTGATGTAAAAGTTTCGAAATCTTATGTTTTATTTTAAGTTAGGCTGAGACTTCTGGAGAATCTTAACAGTATAATAAGGACAAAACTGTTCATTCCACTTCTCTTGAGTGGTTCAGATTTTGTTACCTCACCTAAAGACAATGTTGAATTTTTTGTTATAAACCTTTCATTGATCTTTTTTTTTGGGTTCGACTAATCACATCCAACCTAATACAACAACAAACAGGTTGATCCATTGTTTCACATTATTATTACTCTAGCTTCTGTATCTAAAGTGATTTCCTGCTTAGACTCTTCCACAGCATGTAGTCACGAAAGCATAACTGTTATAATCTTGCAGAAGCATTCTCCAAAGCTGTCATCTATACTTTCAAAACTATTTAACAAATACTTATCAGGGTCTTGATTTCTAGCTTGCTAGAAAGGGGTATCTGCTATCCCTATTTTTAAAAATTCTGCAAAGTGATCTGCCTTGTCTAACTACTGCCCTATTAGTCTTTTTCCTATCACAAAAAGGTTTTTGAGTATTAATTAAAAAACACGTATTTTTTCATCGTAAATCTATTAATTTACTTTCTGATCATCAATCTTCTTGTTTTACTGCTGATTTGCGTTCTACTGATTGCGTTCTACTGCTGATCTTCTTGTTCTACTGTTGATTTGTTAACCGTAATAACTTATAAGCTTTATTGTGAATTAGATAGACAGGTTAAGGCAGTCATTCTTATCTCATTTTTGAAGTCTTTGATAAAGTTTGTCATGCTGGTTTTCCCCATTAGTTCTCTTCTTATGGTGTATTAGGGAAATTTTTTAAGATTATTGAATCCTTCATTACCAATTATAATATATAAATTATTCTTGATGGACAGCTCTTATCTTCATTTACTGTAACTTCAGGGTTTCCTCAAGGTTCTATCCTTGGCCCTATACTTTTTTTTGTTTACATTAACTCCCTATACTTTTTTTAGTTTACATAAACTTTTTCTAGTTTACATCTCCAAGAAATTCTCAAATCTAAGGTGGCATTGTTTGCTGATGATACATCAATTATTCTTGATAAGAAGCCAACACTCTCTGATTGCTTACAGGATGCATTTGAGCTTGAAAAGATTCTCTCTTCTTCAACTGTATGGGGCTCTGATAAAACTCTTTTTTTTCAGCTAATTGTTATCGCAATAATCTAGATCTGTAACTCCAAAAATTCTTTTTTGTCTATATTTTTCCCTGAATATCAGGTCTTCGGAGTCTTTGTCTTTCGTGTGTATATATATATATATATATATATATATATATATATATATATATATATATATATATATATATATATATATATATATATATATATATATATATATATATGTATATATGTGTATATATATATATATATATATATATATATATATATATATACATATATATATATATATATATATATATATATATATATATATATATATATATATATATATATATATATATATATATATATATATATATATATATATATATATATATATATATATGTATATATGTGTATATATATATATATATATGTATATATGTGTATATATATATATATATATATATATATATATATATATATATATATATACATATATATATATACATATATATATATATGTATATATATATATGTATATATATATATATGTATATATATATATATATATATATATATATATATATATATATATATATATATATATATATATATATATATATATATATATATATATATATATATATTATTAGATGCAATTCAAGATTGCATGAAATGATGTCACCATTAGAGATCACATTTTGTTAAACTAAACAGGTCTAAATCTGTTAAATTGCAATGACATCATTTTTGTTAAATTCTTTAGGAATTTGTATAATGTAATTTGTTTTTTCAGTTTGATAATTTCTGATACTATATTAGCCAAAATATCACTATAAAATAATAAAAATAATATATAACTAAACATTACGTAACTTATATATATTATATATATATATATATATATATATATATATATATATATATATATATATATATATATATATATATATATATATATATATATATATGTATATATATATATATATATATATATATATATATATATATATATTTATATAATATGAAATTTTTTTCATATTATATAAATATATATTTATATATATATATATATATATATATATAATATATTTATATTATATATATATATATATATATATATATATATATATATATATATATATATATATATATATATATATTTATATAATATGAAATTTTTTTCATATTATATAAATATATATATATATATATATATATATATATATATATATATATATATATATATATATATATATATATATATAATATGAAAAAAATTGATTCGGTCCTTAAAGTTTCTTCTTATAAAAAATACTAACTATTATTTATTCTTTTTTAGTTAAATTTTTTTTTTAATTTAAAATATAAGTTTATATAGGTAGTTTTGCTTATTCTGTTTTTGTTTTATCATAGAAAAAAAAAATTATATAAAAAGTATATAATTTTAAATATACAATTTTAGATAAATAATTTTAAATATACATGTGTCTTAATCAAATATATGAATATTGCCAATTTATGAAGTTTCAATTTTAGTTGTTTGGCAACATCAAGTTAGAGAAGACCAATCAGCTAAATGAGATGAATAACTTTTGTGACATTTTTAAAACAATATTACTTCTTTTTCGGTATTTATGTTTTTTATAATATTTTTAAATCTATGTTACTTCTACTTTGATATTTATGTTTTTTATTATATTTTCAAGTTTTTTATTATTTTATTTTTACTTATTCTTTAAAAGAAATAAAAAACTAAGTTAAAAATTATTAAAGGTGTTCTTCTGGTGATAATTGGAGTGAAATAATGAGTGAATGTTATGATAATGCCAAATGCGATGAAAGATATTTAATACATTCAAATGTTCCATGCGGTAATACTATGCTGGCTCGAATTTATTTTATTTCATATATGTTTCTCTCAAGGTTTTTTGTAAGTAATAAATATTTTTTTTATATAATAATTTTTTAGTTTTGATTCTTTTTTTTTTTTAATTCACTTTTAACTTGGCTGCATGCAATCAATAATAAAGCAAAAAGTTTTTGACAAAATATAAAGCTTAATTCTATACAAAAAGATTCTAAAAAATAAAAAATAAAAAAGCACTGGATAAAAATAAATAATAAAAGTAGTTTTAACATAAAAAAGTTAGTTATTAGTTAGATAATAATGGTAAATATGCTTGCGACCTAAGCAGCTTAAATAATAAAATATAACTTTGGCTGATTTCGCAATTGTGTTATAGACTTTTTAAGAGATTTTTTTTAAGGAGTTTAAATTAAAAATAATATCCTAAATTATCTAAAATAGAAAATTTATTAAGTGATTTATTTGTTTAAGAATTCATAATAACTTTATTAAGTGATTCATTTGTTTAAGAGCTCATAATAACTTTATTAAGTGATTCATTTGTTTAAGAATTCATAATAACTTTATCAAGTGATTCATTTGTTTAAGAATTCATAATAACTTTATTAAGTGATTCATTTGTTTAAGAATTCATAATAACTTTATTAAGTTTACAGAACTGATTATTTAAAGAAAAAAATAATAGTGAAATTAAAATAAGTTGTTAAACCTAAGAAAAAAAAAAAAAAAGAAAAGTTTTGTAGAGATAGAGTTTATATGTCCAACATTCAATATCTGACATATACAGTACCGACAGAAAGTTTCCAGACCACTGTATATTTACAGCATAAGGCAGCAAAAATAAGATGTACAACATTATGTTAAATATAATTTACAATTATTATTATCAAAAACATTCATGAGTATTTTAAATAATTTCATCAGTATTTGGAATATCCACCCCTGGCTTTCAACATCGCAGCAATGCGCTTTGGCATTGATTGAACAAGACCCACACAACAGCCAGCAGAAATATTATTCCATTCAGTTTCTAGTAATATAAACAGTTCTGTAGCATTCTTTGACTTTAATTTTCTCAAATAAAATTTCCCACAAATGTTCTATAGGATTCAGATCAGGAGACTGAGGAGGCCAGTTCATTACATCAACTTTATTCGCCTGAAACCAGTCCATCACAGTCCTTGCCTTATGACAAAGCGCATTGTCCTGCTGGAAAAACCAGTCATTTGCACCAAAAGTTATTTCAACATCAGCGCCATCTTTAGAACAAAAATATTAGCTATATATTGGCACGTTTAGATAAAATATTGAAGTGGCCTGGAAACTTTCTGTCGGTACTGTAAGTATACTTATTGCCCATCTTTGTCTAATAGATAGACAAGAGGTTTAAATGGCAAGATAAATAATAGATAAAAAGAGGTGGCCGGGGTGGTGGCCAAAAGAAGCATACATTTTTTATAAGCTCTTTGTCATAAATACTTTCCCAAGTTTGTAGCAGAATCTGTTTATTATTTTCGTGGTGATTATATTTATCAATATCTATAAATTTTTTTTTTCCTAAAGAGTTCCATGGCAGGTGATTTTTTTTTATATCACAGTTTTCTATTTTTAGCTTCTCAATTTGTTTGTTGCAGTAATCATGGATAACTTTGAATATTTAACTCGTGATAACTCTATAATGTGTTTACAAGATTTAAAAGATTTTG
The DNA here is from genome assembly GCF_022113875.1 of Hydra vulgaris. Taxonomy (NCBI): domain Eukaryota; kingdom Metazoa; phylum Cnidaria; class Hydrozoa; order Anthoathecata; family Hydridae; genus Hydra; species Hydra vulgaris. Next base: position 55,524,331 of record NC_061161.1, on the reverse strand, counting down.
TTAGCTGTTGGTCACAATTTGATCCTCAGGCAACGTATGTAACTAACAGCAACTCAAAAAACTTTAAATAAAATAAAAAAAAGTTTTTATATATTTTTTTTTTATTTCAAAGTGTTTTTAAAAAAAAGTTTATTTTATTTTTATTTTGAAATATTTAATTTATTTATTAGAGGATACATCCCAAATGACAAACTGTATGAATTAATGTGCTTAACATCTCCTCCTATTGGATTTGGTGCCAAATTTCCTAAAGCTGTTTGTTTAAAGGTATTTGTGTATATATATATATATATATATATATATATATATATATATATATATATATATATATGTAAATATATATATATATATATATTGTTATTATTATTATTATTATTATTATTATTATTATTATTATATTCATTAAAAACCATATAGGTTATATTTAAAAAGAAAAATATACAATACTCAAAAAACTAAAATAAAATACTCGATTTATTGTTGGAAAACTTAAAAAAACATATAAAAACAAAAAAAAATTATTTCTATCTTTTGACAGTAAGATTTAACTATTTTAAGTTTTTAGATGTTGTAAACTCAACACTAATAAACCATGTACATGACACTAATAAACTAATAAATACTAATAAAAACATAAATGAACACATTCCATTTATCTTGGTTTCAAAGTTCATGTTTTCAATTTTGCTTATCATATCTTCATCACAGATCGAAAATGACTAAGGAGATATAGAAACTACTTATTAGACTTCAACTTGTGTTTTAAAGATGTTTGAATGATCATTTTCTCTAAAAACATATGCTAATTAGCAGTCAGAATACCCAAATAATTACACCGCTAATTTTTCTTATTAATTTGTGCATCATGATCTATTTACTTTATCAAACGCTTTACTTGCATCAATGTTACTTACATGTGTTGATATATTTTGATTGATGTCCTATATTCATTTACTTCTTTATTCAGTTTTAAAGTGTAGTCAGGGTCAGAGTTTGTTTCCTCTTTTATTTTTAAACAGATTGGTGTATGTTTTCTTAAGATCATTGACTTCATTATTTACTTCTGCCTTTTTATCTCTTTCTAATATGCTATCTTGATTATTTTTTGCATACTTTTTTGGTTTTGTTTTATTTTTTCTTTTTGCTTTGTCTGAGGTGCATTTTAAGTATTTTCAAATTATTCCTTAAATGAAACTTGACTGAAAAGTTTTTAAAATTAAAATATGCTACTCTAATTTATTGCCAAATTTTTGTTTTTTTAATTTTTGTTTTTTTAAACATCTTTGCTTCCAACAAGGCTGCAAGCAACCACTAATTAGCGTTGGAAGTTACTTGAAGAGAAAAGATGAAGATTGTAGAGCAAGATAACAATTGACAGACGACTTAAAAGATTACTAACTATATGAATCAAGAAAGCAAGATGAAGGAAGCAAATTCCAAAGAACTGATGTAGGAGGGAAAAAACTAGACAAATAAGAGTTTTTGGAGCACTTAGGAACAGTAACAGAAAAAGGATGACACTTAATTGAATGACGAGTAACATGAGAATGAATTTTAGTAGATGGCACAAGAGACGCTAGCTCTTTAGAGCAGTGCCAGTTATAGTATTTGTAAAGAAAGAGAAGAAACATTACGATAATATGACAAAGGTTGTAGGTTGGCTGCAAGAGCAGGTCCAACTATGTTTACAATGCGTTTTTGCACCTTGTCTAAAAGAGAACGGGCATCATTAGAAAATCCGCCCCAGATATGGCAACAGTATTCCATACAAGGACAGATTTGAGATTTATAGAGATAGAGAATAGAATCCAGAGTTAGAAAGTGTCGAGCTTGATAAAGAGATGCAACTTTAGCAGATGCTAATTTTGCAACAGATTTGATATAAGGTTTCCAAGAAAGATCAGAAGTAAGAGTTAATCCTAGAAGATCAAGGGTAGATGACTCATCGAGTACATTACCGTTCATAAATATAGGAAGGTCTAAATTTTGCAATAATGATTGGCTGAAAAAAATTGAGTTTTATCTGAAATAAAGTTCTCCAGCCACTGTGAGACCCATGCTGTAGCAGAAGTGAGAACCTTTTCAAGTTCAAATGCCCCCTGCAAGCAATCAGAGGGAGTTTGCTTCTTATCGTGATAATAAGGAAGGGTTCAATAATCTTAAAGATGTTTCAAAATACACCGTAAGAAGAAAGCTTATGGAGAAGACCAGCATGCCAAACTTTATCAAACGCTTTAGAAATGTCAAGAGCAATAGCCCTAACCTCCCCACCTTTATCTAATGCGCGACAAAACATATCGATTATTACTGTTAGCAAATCAGCTGTAGAAGGAGAAAATCGAAATCCATATTGAAGATCAGAAAGTAAGTTATTAGATTCAAGATGAGAGATTAAGTGTTTGTTAATTAAAGATTCAAAAACCTTGCTTATGATAGGAAGAAGACTAATGGGACGGTAGTTAGACAAATCAGGTTGCTTTCCAGAATTTTTAAAAATAGGGATAACAGATACTGCTTTCCAGCAGGCTGGAAAACAAGACTTTGATAAGCACTTGTTAAATAGTTTTGAAAGGATAGACAACAGCTCCGGAGGACACTTCTGCAAGACTATAACAAGTATGTTGTCCGGGCTGCAAGCTGTAGAAGAGTCTAAGCAGGAAATCACTTTAGATACAGTAGTTGGAGTGACATGGATGTCAAGCAATGGATCAACCTGTTTGATGGCTAGAGTGCAACTAGTGAAATCAAGTGATAGTATCAATGAAAAGTTCTTAGCAAACAATTCAGCTTTGACTTTAGGTGAGGCGACAAAGTGTGAACCACACAAAAGAAGTGGAATTACAGACTTGCCCTTATTATTGATACTATTAAAGATTCTCTAGAAGTCACCAGAGCCTAATTTTAGAGATAAAATACAAGATTTCATAATCTGAGAATAGCGGGCTTTGGTGTTGCGTAAAACCTTTTTATAATGGTTCCTAGCAGTAATAAACAGATGTCTGTTTTCTGGAGAATTGTTTTGCTGATAGATATGGAAGTAATGGTTTCGATTGGCAATTGGGTAGAAATCTTTCGTCTTCCTGTTGACAAAAGAAACACATTTGTCAACAGGAAGACGAAAGATTTCTACTCAAGGGCCATCACAAAGAAAATCACTGAAAGAGTCCCAGATCCCTGAAAGAGTCCCAAATCACTGAAAGAGTCAGCTTTAAGGTAGTTGTAAGATGTATGATTATAGGGGGATTCTGATAATAGAAAAGAATGAGATAATTGTTTTAGAGAGATCAAACTGTGATCAGAGGCACCTAAGGGTGAATGTGGAAAAACTGAGCACTGACTAGGATCAGAAACAAGACACAAGTCAAGTACAGAAGGTAAATGGTTCGGGTTGTCTGGAAAGCGAGTTTGAAAGTTGACTATTTGAGTTAGGGATTGAGAAAGGTAAAAGTTGTGGGCTTTAATGTCTGCAGAGTCACTGACACTAGAGCCAAGCCATTCAGTGTAATGAACATTAAAGTCACCGAAAACAACAATATTGGCTGATGGATAAAGAGAGAGGGCTTGGTCAATATGATCAGAAATAATATCAAGAAGAGTGCAGTCTTGAGATGAAGGAGAGCAATATAGAACAAAGAGAAAGGTGATAGAGTGAAGTGGTGCTAAACGAAAGCACATAAAAGAGTAGGGTGTGGATACAAACCTAGTTTCCCGACAAATGGCTGAATTTTTACAAATGTAAATCCCCATGCCAAGCATGTGGCTATTGGAGTCTTTACGAATTAAAGGAAGATAGCCATCAACACTAAGATCACAAGATGAGACAGTGAACTCAAATTAGTCTCACAAAGAGCAAGTAGATCTTTGCAAGAGATAAGACTCAACAGAAGAAAAGTTACTTCGAAGACCACGAATATTAGTGAATGATTAGCGAACTTGGTGATGACTGTGGTTTTTTGTGTTTTTTAGTTTTTGTTACTTTATTCATTTTTCAATTTGTTAAAGAACTTGACTGGAAACATAGATAGTACTCTGTACACTATTTAATATCCCAAGCAACTGCCTCATTAATATTAATAAACCCTTAGCCATAACAAAGGGCTCTGATGTGGTCTTGACAATGCTTATCAAAAGTACAAACAGGGACACCATTCATGCGCAACATGGCACTGTTAGTACTTTGATATTTTACAGCTATTGATGGAATCAGCCTCTCTGAGAGCTACCACAGAGTTCGGGAAACCTGACTACCAGCCGGCGTCAGAACTATAAAACTGAGTTTTAGAGCTGTACCCTCATTAGGAGATAATAGAATGAGTTGCCTAGTCATAAAAACAGAGACACAAGCAAAACCCATCCATCGAGTCAAGTAGATCCAGCATTCCTAAACTGTAAACAATGTATTAAAAATACATTTGCACCAGCCTAAAAGATGAAGAAGAGCTGCGAGGCTGGTCAACAGATAGAATCTGTTTACCCCTTAAGTCTTTACCTAGAAGGCCTTCTACAAGACAGCAGCCGGATGCATTTAACATCTGCCCAAGATGAGTATTTTTATCGAGACACCATCTCTAGCCTTTACTCAACCAAGAGCCCCAAGGCAGGGGGTGTTTTATGTCGGAGTTGAATTCTCCTAGCCTTTGCCTAAAAAGGTATATCCTACAAGGCAGCAGGACATGAAGCAGATTGTAATGGGTTACATGTTACCAGTAGCAGGTTAAACCTGACGGGAAATATATATATATATATATATATATATATATATATATATATATATATATATATATATATATATATATATTATATATATATATATATATATATATATATATATATATATATATATATACATGTCATTTCATCAACCCACCATTTTTTATTCTTGTTGTATCTGATATTTTTCTGCTACTTAAGGTTTGACCTGTTACTTGGTGTTCTTTTCTTGTGCAACTGATGAGCTTGTTTATAAATATATCTAGTTTCTTAACAATTTTTTCGGAATTTGCATTAAGAATGTCATCAATATTTAATGTGTTTAACTTTTTTTCTCAATTTTGCATGTATTTGTTCCACTGCTTGTTAATGTTCCAATTAAGTTTGGTTTTTTAAATTTTTTTTATTGATAAGTCTGTATGATTTATAAATATTAGCAAATACGCCAAGATTGCTTTTATTGCTTATATGATTGACACGATTTCAAATGTTCACTTGAAATAGATATTTTGCAAAATATTGATCAAATTCTCGGTCTATTCTCAATTTACTTTTCATCTTTGCATTTACATTGCGCCTAAAAGTACAATTCACTTATGAATAAGGTCTCCACTTATGAGATTTTTACCTTCAATAGTTTGCATTGTCAAAATTAGTGTCTCTAAGTTACCAATCACTGATACTTTAGCTCTGATTTGTGCTGTAATAGTGAATCAATTTGTCCATTATTGTAAGTGAGATAAACACCCAGTATTAATTTATCATCTACTTTAAAAATTGATATTCAATTTGTTTCAAAGTTGACTTTTTTAAACCCGGTTAGTACCTTATTATAAATTCACATGAGACCTCCATAAGATTGTCTTTGTATATATGCTGAGATTATCTTTATCAAAAAGTTCAATATTCTTTTGGTGTCGCAGTCATATTTTTAAAAAAAGTAGTATATTATGACATTGTAGTAGTTGTTGTATATATATGTTTTAACAGTAAAAATTTAAAATTGGGCAAAGTTAAATATTTCCTTTATTAGCGTATGATGCAGATGAACATTCCACTAAATGCTGATGGTAATGTATCTTTCCATAATGTTTTAATGACTCTAGTTCGATTTGGTTTGAAGATTCATTTGAATAAAACTGATGTAGAGTTTAAGAATATTATCAACTCTTTATGGCCAGCTATTGCTTTAAAGTCTTTAGATAAATTTTTTCCTGATTTAACAGGTTAGATATATAAATTAATAAATATATATATATATATATATATATATATATATATATATATATATATATATATATATATATATACATACATACATACATATATATATATATATATATATATATATATATATATATATATATATATATATATATATATATATGTATATATATATGTATATATATATATATATATATATATTTATATACATATATATATATATATATATATTTAATTTATATTTAAATAATTACTTATTTTATGCTATTATGACGATCATAAAATATATATATACATATATATATATATATATATATATATATATATATATATATATATATATATATATATATATATATATATATATATATATATATATATATATATATATATATATATATATATATATATATATATATATGTATATATATATATATGTATATGTGTATATATATATATATATATATATATATATATATATATATATATATATATATATATGTATATGTGTATATATATATATATATATATATATATATATATATATATATATATATATATATATATATATATATATATATATATATATATATATATATATATATGTATTGTGATCGTCATAATAGCATAAAATAAGTAATTATTTTTAAAAATAACACGATGTTTTTTATTCTTGACATGTTTTGTAAAATTTATTTACATTTTTAAAAGATTATTTTACAATAATAAAACTCTGAAATAAATAATAAAAAATAGAAGTCTTTACAGAGAAATAATAACGGACAAAAATTTACATAATGAACCAAAATATTTATTACAAAATAACTCGGTAAATAACCAATCAAAATAACTAACTGTCAAAAAATAGTTATAATAAAAATAATAAAATGACAGTAAAATTAAAAAGATAAGTTTATAACATATTGTGAAGTTTGTTTATTAAGTGAGGGACTTTCCTATATAATGTAGAGGGCTTAACTTGTGTTTGGTTCGGGCATTATCCAAAATCTCAAAAGAATCACAGTAGATTTTTGCAATTAAAAGATAAATTTAAGTGTTTAAATATATGAGATTGTTTATCACTTTTAAGGTGCTCATTTATTCTAGTTGCCAAATGTCTGGAGGTTTCTCCAATATATCTGATATTACAGCCAGCACAAGAAAATTTATAGACAACAGCAGTTTAAGCAGTTTAGGAAGTGACTTTTTTAAGCAAAAACAATCTTGTATTTTATTGGCAGTGAAAATTAATTTTATAAGAACATCCTTGCAATATTTATGAACAATTTTTGAAATATTCATTTAGTATAATTAGAGTACATTTCAATATATGGAAGCTTAAAGTATCTTATATTTAAGCTATTAACAATTTTAGAAACAGATGGCTTCATTTTCTTATCAATATAGGATTTAATATCAGAGTCAATAGTTTTTTGTGGAAATTTATTATTTTGTAAAAGTAATGATAGATTTTTAATATCTTTATAAAAACCAACCCAAGTATTATTAATTTTAAATGTACGATCAATCAAACTTAAATCTTAACGGATGGTGTTGCTATGGGTTCTCCTTTAGCGCCTATCTTAGCTAATATTTTTGTCGGGTTTCATGAACAAAAATGGATCAATAACTGCTCCTTTACAGCACCATTATTTTATAAACGGTATGTGGAGGATATAATTGTTATTTTTAATTCTGAATATGAAGCTCAAGAATTTTTCAAACACCTTAATAAACAACATAAAATTTGAAATTTACTATGAAAAAAGAACAAGATAACCAGATTGCCTTTTTAGATGTACTTATTAAAAAATCCCATTCATTTTCGTCTTCAGTTTATCACAAAAAAACGTTTACAGGTCTTTTACAAAAATTTTTAAGTTTTATTCGTTCTTGCTACAAATTTAGACTTGTTCATTGTTTGATTGATTGTACATTTAAAATTAATAACACTTGGGTTGGTTTTGATAAAGGTATTAAAAATCTATCATTAGTTTTTCAAAATAATAAATTTTCAAAAAAAATTATTGAAATTAAACCCTATATTGATAAGAAAATGAAGCTATCTGTTTCTAACATTGTTAGTAGCTTAAATATAAGATACTTTAAGCTTCCATATATTGGAATGTACTCTAATTATACTAAAATGAATATTTTAAAAATTGTTCATAAATATTGCAAGGATGTTTTAATAAAATTAATTTTCACTACTAATAAAATACAAGATTGAGATTTTGGATAATACCCGAACCAAACACAAATTAAAGATAAAAGAAGCCCTCTACATTAAATGGGAAAGTCCCTCACTTAATAAACAAACTTCATAATATGTTATAAACTTATCTATTTAATTTTACTGTCATTTTATTATCTTTATTATTACTATTTTTTGACAGTAAGTTATTTTGATTGGTTATTTACCGAGTTATTTTGTAATAAATAATATATTGGTTCATTATGTAAATTTTTGTCCGTTATTATTTCTATGTAAAGACTTCTTTTTTTAATATTTATTTCAGAGTTTTATTATTGTAAAATAATCTTTTAAAAATGTAAATAAATTTTATGAAACATGTCAAGAATAAAAAACATCGTGTTATTTTTAAAAATAATATATATATATATATATATATATATATATATATATATATATACATATATATATAAATATATATATATATATATATATATATATATATATATATATATATATAATATATATATATATATATATATATATATATATAATTTACTGAAAATATAGATGAAATAGGTTCAAATTCACTTTTTGTTTTGTAACTTCTTATATTTTAACTATAGATAAAAACCAGTTAACTATTGGAAAGGTATTTTCCATAAAACTTATTTTCATGACTTTTCAAAAGAAAAAACATAAACTGTTCAGAGAAGATGAAGAAGATATTTCGGTTTGTTGTTTGTTTGTTGCTTGTTTGTTTTTTTCAGTTTTTTTTAGATATTAGAATAATTTTTTTCTGTACTTTATTGATTTTTAACTTTTTTTTTTAGATTTAATCTTCGAAAGAAGTTTTATCTGTGTCCGCAATATGTTTCTTTTTTCAATTATTAACTAATTGTCTTCTTCAGTCAAACTATTTACCTACTGAGCATAATTTTAAATATTATTTCATATAGAACTATTATTTTGTATTAAAAATAAATGTCTGTATGTATATATATATTTTTTAAATACTTAATTTCAGTCATTTTTCGTATGAAATTCAAAATCTATTGATCAATATAAATTTAATTTATGAAAAAAACAACTTTTTCGTAATTTACTACTCTCGGGAAGTTTTGGGCTAGGGAAAGGGGGAGTCGGGAAAAAGTAAAACTATGTTTTTTTTATCCAAGAAAAAGTATTTCTCTTTTTTGCTTGGCATTGTTATTTAACATAATTATTATCTAATTATTTAACATAATTATTAACTAATTTTTTGTATAGCATTGTCGTTTAACATAATTTGAAACTAAACTTGAAAAAAGTTTAGAGTTTGTTTCATGTTACTCACACACTAAAATGCAAAGATACGCCATGCCCATGGGTCGTGTGCTTGGAAGAGACAGCTTTTGTAGAGGAGTGAATCACGGAAGTAAAAATACTTGCTTCCTTGCTTTTATTGATTTTATTAAAAATGTAATGTTTGGCCGGAAAAGTTTCTTTAAGTTAAAAATATAATACGCTGAATAAAACATAAAAAATACTGCTCCAGAGGATAATACGAAAAGAGGAGTGAACTACTGCATAATTCGTAACTTGTAATAAAATATATAGATTTTTTTTACTATTTACTGTATTTACTTCCCTAAAGGTGATTTTCCACTCATCGGTTTTTTCACGGGAACGGGAGAGGGAAGGTAAAAATAATTACGTGGGCATGCGTATTAAAAGTTTTAATATATCCGAAGTAAAACTACGCATGCTCACGTGATTATTTTTCCCTTTTCTATCCCGTTTTAGTAGAAAAGCGGATGAGTGGAAACTCATCTTAAGAGTGATGGGACCTTAGAGAACATTCAGGGTTTTTTTTTTTTTTTTTCAATTAAAATTTCTCTAAAACCATTAAAGCTTTTCATTTTATAAAAAAAATATAAAATAAATTTAATAAATATAAAAAAATATAAAATAAATTTAATAAATATAAAAATATAAAAAAAATTTAGATTAATAAAAATAATAATAAAATGTTGAAAAAAAAAAAATTAAAACAAAACCATATTCATCCATAATAAATAACAAGGATATAAAATCTTTTAAAAATTGGACAATGTTTAATGGTAGCAGATTTAAATTAAAGTTTCAAGGTTGACACAGTTTTTCAAAATTTGTCCATAATCAGGAGAAACTTTGTTATTACCAGGTCCAACCTACTAGAATGTTAATTGGAGTATTATATCAATTAATATTCTTCTTTCCTAATTTGAGCTATTTTTTGTGGGCATTTAATTTATTGACAAGTTAGGCGAACACTGACAAGTTAGGCGAAAAAAACATGACATTATTTTGTTAAGTAAAAAGCATGCTGAAAATTGACCATACCTATAGAAACACTAACAAAAATACAAAAAATATTTATTGGGTTTAAGGACAAGTTTACAAAAACATTGAGGTTCAGGCTACAAGATGCGCTTGATATAAATTGGTTGATGCAGAGGATAAACAGTTTCTGATTAGCATGACAACTTATAGGAAGGCATCAGTAAGCTTAGTTGATCTTAAAAATAGCCTTGCTCAAAATCAATACAAAAAAGTTGTTGAACAAGAAAGAATCCTAAAGAAAAAAAAACAGCCATCTAATATTTTAACTTTAATGGACACAAATGAAGTTAACCTTGATCATGATGTAAATGAACTTGAATATAATTATAAAAATTAAATCTAAAAAGCATTCTCATAAAAGAACCTCAAAAACTTAAGTAGCTGTGTTTATACGACATATTCTAAAAACACCCAATTTTAAATTATCTTTTAAGGTTGAAGTAAATAACTAAGGTGTATTTAACTATAATTTAAATCAAAAAGTTTTAAAATGTCTCCTTAAAAAATCATTTAAATTTTTAAGTTTCAAAGCTTTGAAAAGTAAAAATATAAATTCGTAAAATATTTTATTATTATTTAATATTTAAAATCAAACTAATATCAGTATTATGAGCTATAAAAATACGGACAGATTGTTTGGTTTTTAGGTTTAAGAGAACTTTGAAAATCTGCTTTGCTAAGCTCTTAAAGACCATGACACCTCTAAAATTTTACATTCTTTGATATTTAAAAAATCATTATCAATATTTGTTAAGAAACAATGAGTCAAAATTTCAACAAATGTAATTATTTAACTCATTCAATTAACATTGTTGTATCTAAGTAAATGGCCTAATGTTCTTTTCTCTGGATTTAACCAGGCGTTTTTTATAATGCAAAGTTGATGTCGAAATTGCTATACCCTATAATACTTGTATTGTTGAACAAGAAAATAAGTCAGCTACCGAATGGGACAGTTTTTCTCAGACAACAACTTACCAAGCTACAGAGAATTATTCAACTTGTTGTATTTTGTTAAACTCCGTGATTTTTCCATTGAGGTCTTCATATATATATATATATATATATATATATATATATATATATATATATATATATATATATATATATATATATATATATATATATATATATATATATATATATATATATATATATATATATATATATATATATATATATATATATATATATATATATATATATATATATATATATATATATATATATATATATATATATATATATATATATATATATATATATATATATATATATATATATATATATATATATATATATATATATGAAAACTAAATAATTATAAAGATATATTTCAATTACATAACTAAAACTTTCACGCAATAGCGATCATCAGATGTAACAACAACAAAAAAGTAACGACAAAAATTATATACAAAAAATGCTATGGAGTGTCCGCTTTGATGACATTAAAGTTCTTTATGATAAGTTTATTTTCATGGCGGCATTTTGACGCAAGCTAGGTTTGTTTATTAAGTAAATTTAATGGTGACGTGATAATGTGATATTTTTCTGTCAAGGTTAAATTGCAAAATTTACCACCAGGTTTGAATGGCTCCGCTTGATCAAGAATATTCCATTTTATTATAGGTTCTATACCTTTATTTTTGCATTCCCACACAAATTTCGAAAGTTCAGTGGAGTTGGCCTTGCTTTCATAAACAAAGGAGTTTTTATGCTTATACCACCTGTTATTGAACGTTTTCTCAGAAAGCCCAACGTAATAATATCCTTTTTCTTCCTGGTGAGTTTTTGCATTGCAAATATAAATAAGATTTTTTTTAAAACATTTTCCATTGAGTAATAAGGCATAAGGTAGTTTTTCGACAATTGCATAATAGATTGGCATTTTCATGAGAGCTAAATAATATCTTTTTATTATGAGAAGTAATAATATTCTTAATGTTTGGAAGGCAGCTATAACTAACCTTTAAGTTGTTTAGATTAAAAAGTTTGTGAAATTTGTGGCCTATCGGGAAACATTTATCAATTGTACTCAAAAACCTTTTGGCTACGTTTGTTCTGACGTTGAGTGAATAAAATGGGTTAAACCAGATAATGTTTTTTTTTTCGAGATTTTGTATTATATTTCTGGATATTTGGAATGAAATTGAGCTTATCTTTGAATCCACAAGAATTGAGAGCGTTATTATAAATAATTTAATAATAACGCTCTTTTTAATCCATATATTATTTCCTGAAAAAAGTAAAGATTTCCTGACGTGGTAAATAATTTCGAGTAATTTATCAGGAATTTTAGTGAACTGTTTTGCATGGTTAATAGAATCTTGAAAAAGTTGTTTCAAAATTGAAGGGTAAAACTCTTTAATATTGTACTGAATAAATGTACATTTATTTTTTTCGGGTATTGATTTAAACCAATTTCTGACGTCATTTGTGCTGTGCCATTGGTGTACGTGGGAAGCATTCCTAACTTTACTATTGATATCATCTAATAAAGTTTTACTTACTTTTCCGAGTTCTGGTTTAGCTGGATTTATCCATCGGCACTGTGTATTGTTGGTGAAATTATCTTTTAAGGTAATGATTGCTGTATTCATGGCAAGACGCTCTATCATCTATGCCCAAGTCTTTTGCTATCATTTTAGCATCTGTGTTAATGATGTTATATTAACATCCGAATTATGCGAACTAGTTGGCCTCTATATCTTATACACTATTGCCAAAGAATATGGTCTTAATACTACCGGTCTATATAGAGATGATGGTCTTTGCTGCTTCTATAATATCAGTGGTCCTCAATCGAAAAAAATAAAGAAAAACCTAATAAAAATTTTTAAAGACAATTTTAATCTTAACATCACTATCAAACCAAACTTAAAAACCGTAAGTTTTCTTGATATCACATTTAACCTTTCTGAAAACTCTTTTAAACCTTATAGAAAACCAGGAGATAATCCTTTATATATTAACATCAATTCCAATTATCCACCAAGCATTATTAAATCGATACCAAAAATGATCTCTAACCGCATCAGCAATATATCTTCAAGCAAAGAAGCTTTTGATACAGCCACACCATTTTATAATAACGTTCTCAATTCTTGTGGATTCAAAGATAAGATCAATTTCATTCCAAATATCCAGAAATATAATACAAAATCTCGAAAAAGAATCATTATCTGGTTTAACCCACCTTATTAACTCAACGTCAGAACAAACGTAGCCAAAACATTTTTGAGTACAATTGATATGTTTCCCGAATTTTTGAGTACCATTGATATGTTTTGAGTACAATTGATGTTTCCCGAAAGGCCACAAATTTCACAAACTTTTTAATTGAAACAACTTAAAGGTTAGTTATAGCTGCCTTCCAAACATTAAGAATATTATTACTTCTCATAATAAAAAGATATTATTTAGTTCTCATGCCAACCAGTTATGCAATTGTCGACAAACTACTTTATGCCCACTCAATGGAAAATGCTTTACAAAAAATCTTATTTATATTTGCAATGCAAAAACTCACCAGGAAGAAGAAGGATATTATTACGTTGGGCTTACTGAGAAAACGATCAATAACAGGTGGTATAAGCATAAAAACTCCTTTGTTTATGAAAGCAAGGCCAACTCCACTGAACTTTTGAAATTTGTGTGGGAATGCAAAAATAAAGGTATAGAATCTATAATAAAATGGATTAATCTTGATCAAGTGGAGCCATTCAAACCTGGTGGTAAATTTTGCAATTTATCCTTGACAGAAAAATACCGCATTATCACGTCACCATTAATTTTACTTAATAAACAAACCTAGCTTGCGTCAAAATGCCGCCATGAAAATAAATTTATCATAAAGAACTTTAATGTCATCAAAGCGGACACTCCATAGCATTTTTTGTATATAATTTTTGTCGTTACTTTTTTGTTGTTGTTACATCTGATGATCGCTATTGCGTGAAAGTTTTAGTTATGTAATTGAAATATATCTTTATAATTATTTAGTTTTCATATATATATATATATATATATATATATATATATATATATATATATATATATATATATATATATATATATATATATATATATATATATAATTATTATTATTATTATATTTTCTTTGCCGTATAATTAAATTTACAATGAGAAAAAACCATTCATGTATAAAAATTGGCCGGAGCAAGAAGAAGACATAAACTGTCTTATCGCCAAGCCCCGTTTACATTAACGTCACAAAGTTACAAGGTAAAAACTAAAAGGTTAAAAATTGAAGTACAATACAATATTAGTTCTACAAATATAAGACACAAGTAATAAATCGAATAAATGTTATTTGTCTGTTCAAAATTAATAGTATATATATTTTTTATTTTAATAAGAAATAAACAAGATACACAAGACAATAGTAAATCGCGACGTTAGAATTATTTTGTTCTATCTCCACTTTCTGAAAAAATTGAGTTAATGATAGAGTTGTGTTCCTCAAAATAATGTCTTTCTACTGAATTGAAGCCTAAGTTATAAGTAAAAAAGTTGCGGAAAAAACATAAGTTATAAAAAAAATTTATACGCCGTCTTCTAAAGTTTTTGTTTTTTAAGTCGTTTTATCTCAAAACTAAAAAATGTGGAGATAGAACAAAATAATTATAACGTAGCGAAATGAGTAGTGATGACTTTTTCAGGTTTAATTATTTTAGGTGATTTTAGAAGAAATCTTTAAAATCGAAAGTTTTTTCTAATAGAAAACGTTTAGATTCTCTTTTGAATTGTTCTACGGAGATGCCTTGAAGAATTTTATTTTTAATTACATTTTTTAAAAAACCTTTCCATATAAATGGTCCCCGGTATTGAATTTGAAATGAATTGAGTTTTAAATAAGATCTTGGAATAACAAAATTATCAGATGAAAATTTAGTGGGATATTTATGAGATATTTCAATAAAGTAAGACTGAAATATATTAGGAGATAACGCATGTTTTGTTTTAAACGTGAATAGCATAACTTGGTATATATTAAGTTTGTAAATATTAAGCTCATTAAGTTTCTTTAAAAGAGATTCACCATTAACAGTTCTGTTAACGCCAAAAATAATCCTACAAGCATGTTTTTGTTTGCTATAAATTTTTTTGAGCTTCCCATAATTGGTACTTGCCCATGCAAGATTACAATAGGAAAGATAACTATGAATAAATGAGAAATATATAATTTTTAAAGATTCCGTATTAAGAAAAGGTTTAACTTTATATAGCATTGAAATATTTTTGGAGATTTAATTTTCAATAGATCTAATATGATATTTCCATGATATATTTTCATCTAATATCACTCCTAGAAAGTTAATAGTTGACTCTCTTTTAATAACTTTTTTGTTCATAAAGAGATCAGGTAGTTTTAAAAAAAGGTTATCACCTTTACTAGGTTTGTGGAACAACATAAATTTAGTTTTCCCAACATTTAATGAAAGTTTATTATTCGTAATCCATTCATTTATTTTTAATAACTCTTCATTAAAAATTCTAAACAGATCTTTAATATTTCTGTTAGAGTAAAAAAGATTCGAGTCATCAGCAAACAAAATAACGTTTAGAATTTTGGATGCTAAATACAAATCATTAATGAACAGTATGAATAATAAGGGCCCTAAGATTGATCCCTGGGGAACACCACAAGTTATGATATGTTTTTTTTCTTCATTTTCTGTATATATTATGTATTGTTTCCTGTTTGAAAGGTAACTTTTAAACCATTGTAAGTTATTGTTTAATACTCCATACATTTCTAGTTTTTTTATTAGAATATTATATATATATTAACCTTAATCAAACTATTATTAAGAGAATTTTGATTATTTAATATTTTCTTACTAATATATATATATAAATATATATATATATATATATATATATATATATATATATATATATATATATATATATATATATATATTAGTAATATTTCTTAGCAACATGAGAGTTTGACATTCCTTCTCCATTTTTTTCTTTAAGCAGCGTACTTTTCTTTAAATGATTTTGTGTTCATTTTTCTATTTACAGCGACAGTAGCCATAATAATATGTAAACACAACAAACTTTATTAAAATATTGCAACGCACGTTAGTATATATATATATATATATATATATATATATATATATATATATATATATATATATATATATATATATATATATATATATATATATATATATATATATATATATACTTATATATATATATATATATATATATATATATATAAATATATATATATATATATATATATATATATATATATATGTATATATATATATATATATTTATATATATATATATATACATATATATGTGTATATATATATAAATATATATATATATATATATATATATATATATATATATATATATATATATATATATATATATATATATATATGTGTGTGTGCGTTGCAATATTTTAATAAAGTTTGTTGTGTTTACATATTTTTATGGCTACTGTCGCTGTAAATAGAAAAATGAACACAAAATCAATTAAAGAAAAGTACGCTGCTTAAAGGTAAAATGGAGAAGGATTGTCAAACTCTCATGTTGCTAAGAAATATGGCATTCCAAAAAATACGCTGTCAACATGGATTAAAAATAAAATAAAAATTTTCGAATGTATGAAGACGCAAGCGAATAAGTCAAAACGTATGAGAATTAAAGAAGGAACATTTTCAAATTTAGATAATCTTGTTTTTAAATGGCTTTTAAATGTAAGGAGTAGAAATGTGGCAGTATCAGCAAAAAAATTTTAAAACAAAAGCCAGAGAATTTGCCAAAAAAATCAATTTAATTGGATTTCAAGCTTCTGATTGTTGGCTTGATAGTCGGAAAAACAGGTATAATGTCTTTTTCAAGTGTAGTATGTGGAAAGGGTAGCTCTTGTGCAGCTGAAACAACCACGCCATGGAAGAAAACAACTCTCCCTAAAATTTTATCCAGGTATAAACTTAATGAAACTTATAATGCCGATGAATTTGGATTGTTTTTTTGTATGCAACCTAATAAGTCACTAAATCTCCAAAGCCGTGTATACTGGGAAAGTACACTAAAATTTGTCTTACAGAAATTGTAAAACAAATTTTATTTTATGAAATGAAGTTCCTATGTTTGTAATAGGAAAATCAAAATCGCCTTGCTGCTTTAAAGGAATTAAGCTCTTACTTTGCAGGAACAAAAATCAAAATAAAAGCTGGATGAATAGCGTACTGTTTGAAGAGTGAATACGAGAAATGGACACAAACTTTACAAAAGAAAAGAAGAAAATAGCGTTCATAATAGATAACTTCCCAGCACACCCGACGGTTGATAATCTAAAATCTACTGAGCTCATTTTTTTACCACTGAATACCACATCTAAACTTCAACCATTGGATTATGAAGTTATACGCTCTTTGAAAGTTTTTTGACGTTGCGAAGGCTGGTCTTAGCTATCGATAAAAGAAAAGATGTTCCTGTTTTTTTTTAATTTTAGATGCAATGAAAATGCTTGATCTTGCATTGCAAAAAATGAAAACCTCCACCATCGTTAATTGTTTTGAAAAAGTAGGAATTTCCGAAGATAAGCAGAAATCTGCCCATTCGGATGAAGACAACAACCATTTTGAAGATTCAAAATCAGATAGAAAAGTTTGATAATTTTCACCCTCCAGGTAAAAATTATTAAATTTTCATCTGGAGGGTGAAAATTTGATAATTTTAACAGCTGAAGATGTTGTTTTTGCAGATGAGAACTTAGTTAGCACAGAACCTTTACTTACATATGAACAGTTGATAGAAGAAGTTGAAAACGCAGCAAATGAACATAATGCAAATGATGAGGAAGATAATAATGATGATAATGCAATCAATCCAGTTTGCCCAAAAGTTAGTGATATTCGGGAGGCACTGCAAGTGATGTATGTCCTTCAGTCTTGCGGGTGATGATTTGCAATAAAAGCTTAATGCAATCTCAATTATATTTGATAGAGACGTTTCTTCAAAACTATGACAGAGTGACATTAGAACACTTTATAATTTATAATGTATTATTTTTGCTTTTGAGATCAAAACTTTTGTTAACTCAATTTGTTCTTACTTATCGGCAAAAGTTCGTGTTATAGAATATCCTGATAACTCAAATATTCGCTAACTTGAACTCTTTTCTAGATCCCTTGGAGGTTCGAGATATCGCGAGTTCACTGAATATATAAGCAAAGCAAACAGCATTTTGGGCATAATGAAGAAATCTTTTGTTCAATTTGATGCAGAACTGCAAAAATCTCTACATCTTTTTTTTGTTTGACCACTTCTAGAGTTTGCTGTACCTGTATGGACTCCTTATCAAAATTGAGATATTGCCATTTTAGAAAGAATACTGTGTCATGCCACTATATTAATACCTTCAATCAATAAATTATGATATGAAGATTGACTAGCTAGTTTTAGAATGGCCTAACTAGTTAAAAGAAGACAATGAGGTGACAATTTAACTGTATAAATTTTTCTATGGATACGATAAAGTTGAATTTAAATAAAATAAATCCTTCAAATTTAATTGTAATCATGGCCATAATCTAAAGTATTCTAAAGAATATTCTGTACATAATTATAGAGAAAATATCTTGCTAAATCACTTCTAGAAAATGTTTTTAAAGCTGATTTAGTAAATTCATTTAAAGCAAGACTTGATTGATGGGAGTCAAACCATCACAAGACTCAGCTGTCATAGTGTGCTTTAAACCCACACTCACTGGTAACAATGCCAGTCACAGCATAATCTAATAATAATACTAATATATATATATATATATATATATATATATATATATATATATATATATATATATATATATATATATATATATATATATATATATATATATATATATATATTCAAATTTATTTATTTAGTACCACGATAGTAATCCATGTTTTTCAACTACGTAATCATACATTGTATGATTGTATCATATCACTGTACGGTATATACACAGTTCTGTAGCAACAAAAATATGAATTAGATGGGCAATAAAGGTTTCAATATTTGCTCTAATGCAAATTCCTGTAGAGTTTACATAGAACTTTCTATGTTGAAACCATACTAAGCATAATAAGAAGAATTCGGGCACAATTTTTTTTTTAATAATCCTTGTTTTTTAGTGTGTAGCACTTTATATTAAATATAATTTAAGAGTTATTTTTAGATGCTTTTGAAATTTTTTTTTTGATTTTTTGGTTTTTTGAGTATATTTAAGTATTATAATTAAAAACTTGAATAACACTTTTTGTATGTTTGTATGTTTTATTCTGAGAAAAGTTCATTTTAAAAAAGATAAAATCTTTTGAGTCTAAGAAATGTTCTTTAACCTTCCTTTTTAAGCATAACTCTTTAACCTTTTTCATTAACCTAAGAAAAGTTCTTTTTTGCATAAGAAAAGTTTGTTTTAAAAGTTTATTTTAAAATATTTTTTGAATAATTAGTTTCAGTATCTTCAACAGAAAGACAGCACAAGGTACATAGTTACATAACTCATTTTGGAGTTAATATATATACTTAAACACTAGGAGAATAAAACCTCCACTTTGGTACAAAAAAGAAGATCGCGATTTATTGAAATGTGTCACAATAAATTTTAATATTTGGATCCGTTTGCAAAATTTGAAGAAAATAGAGTTATGGGAAAATGTGTAATCCATAAGAGTTGAATCCATAAGCATACAATTTAAAAAAATCAAACTAAGTGTTAAGTAAATACAAACTTTTTGAATTTTTCTTATTTTAGTGTGTTTTAATTAAGTTTAAAAAATTTCTACGGAATCGTAATCTAAAAAATCACCGGCTTACCAAACAAACAAAATCATCGTATGTTGACATTGCAACGTTTAGATGCTGTGACAAAACAGCTAACAAAGGAACTTTAACTGAAAAAATTATCGGAACAGTTAACAAACGGAGCCTAAACAGAAGGATTAGAATATCATAGGTTATGTGAATAAAAATTAAGTAATTACTTTTACTCACTAATTGGTCAGCTTTACGTGAATTAAAACTTTAGCAGTTTGCTTAAGTTTTTATTCACGTAATGCTGAGCAATTTTCTTTAAAACTTTTTATGAAATATACGACGTAAATTTTTCAAAATGTACTGTAATTAAGAAAAATAGAGGTTTAATGTCACCGTGGATCACAAAAATCTCAGAAAATTTTCTAAAATTAAGCAAAAATTATATATTAAATACTTGAAAACAAAAACACAAGAAAGTAAAATTCTTTACAAAAATTATATCAGATAGTTTAAAACACAAAGAAAGAATTTAAAAAAACTGTACTAATCCAATCTACTTGAAATGAACAAGCATAATTCTAAATGCACCTGGGAAATTCTAAGAGAAGTTACTGGCGTGCAAAAAACAAAAGCATGCACACTGCCTGTAATCTTAAAAATTTATGATGAATTTTTGTCCAATACAACAATGATATGTGATGAATTAAATAAATTCTTAGTGTCAGTTGGCCCAAATCTTGCAAAAAAAATTCCTTTTGTGATAAACAAAATAGATAACTTCGATTTTCCGTTAACTTCGTCTCTAACTTCCTTTAAATTATCTTTTGAAGAATTTGAGCAATCTTTTAAAATGCTAAAGTCAAATAAATCTGTCGGTCACGACAATATATAGTAATGTGGTCATTGAATCGTATGAACATTTGAAAGATGTACTATTTAAAGTTTTACACTGTTCAATAAAACAGGGAATATTTCCAGACCATCTTAAAATAGCCAAAGTTACACCAATTTTTGAAGAAGGTGATACTACAAATCTTACAAATTATCGCCCAATCTCTGTTTTACCTGTTTTTTCTAAAGTGTTAGAGAGAATCCTACATAACGTAATTTATAACCACCTTTCTTTAAATAATATACTTTATACTAATCAATATGGGTTCAAAAAAAAATACATCAACAGAACACGCGATACTCCAGATAACTCGTAGTATTTCTGAATCGTTCCCAATATACGTTGGGAGTTTTCATAGATTTATCAAAAGCTTTTGATAAAATCGATCACCAAATTCTCCTTAAAAAAGTTAAATATTATGAAATTAAAGGAAATGTTTTAAAGTTACTTCAAAGTTACTTAAGTAACCGCAAACAGTTTGTTTATAATAATGAAGTTAACCCATCTAATTTATTAAACATAATCTGTGGGGTTCCGCAGGGCTCGATATTAGGACCCCTTCTTTTTCTCATTTATATTAATGATCTTCATAAAGCTTCTAATTTGATGTCAGTCATGTTTGCCGATGACACTAACTTCTTTTTGTCTGATAATAGCATAAATACATTATTTCAAGATATGAACATGGAATTAACAAAAATATCTGATTGGTTTAAAATGAATAAACCTTCACTAAAACAAAATGGATACTTTTTCATCCAGCGTCTAAAAAAAACTCCTTCCTTGTGAATTACCTTTACTTTTTATTAATAAAATCCCAATAAAAAAAGTAATTACTGCTAGCTTTTTGGGTATCTATGTTGATGAAAACCTTAGTTGGAAACATTACATTGAATTCTTGTGTAATAAAATTGCTAAAAGTATAGGAATATTGTATAAAGCTAGAGGTGTGTTAAATAAACGGCGTCCTATGATTCAACCAAATCTCTAATTTCAATTTAGAACCGAATATGAGAAATTTATTACACAACCGAAAGTATTTACGAAAAAAATTAGAACCGAAAAAATTTCAATCGAATTTTCGATCGAAAGTCATTAATGATTTTAGAACCGAATTTCATTAAAATGGTTTACAACCGAAAGTTACACTGTTATCAAACATTGTATATTTTAGAAAACGATGAGGGAAAACGAAGAATAATGAATGAAAAGGTTGCTGACCCATACCAAACCCTCAGTCGATGTAGCAGCACTCCACTGCGAGTCAGGCTATTTGTCAGTTGGTGTATGTACTGAAGCCCCCAGCAGCAGGCTATTTGACGTTAGGTGAAAAAGAAAGGATTTTGTAATTCGATCCAAATTTTTTCGGTTGTAAAACTCGGTTTAAAAACTTTCGGCGCAAGAAAGGATTTTGTAATTCGATCCTGCAATGAAAGTATTCTTTTCGGTTCTAAAATTTTTGGTTGTGAAATATTTCGGTGATATTTTCGAGGATAAATATTTTCGGCTCTATCATGTGACGCGAAATAAACGTAGTTTAATTCAATTATATTACTCTTTTATCCATTGTCATTTAAACTATGCAAATATTGCTTGGTGCAATGCCAATAAATGTAAACTGGAGCCTCTTTATCGTCAACAGAAGCATGTTGATTGTCTTATTAATTTTAAAAACAGATTTACTCATGCCAAGCCTCTTTTATTTGAAATGAAAATTCTTAATATATAAATAAAGCAAGAGGCTATGATGCTATTTCAGCAAGCATAATCCAAGACTGCTACGAACTTATTAAAGATGTTTTATTACATATTTTTAACAAATCGCTTAAAACAGGTGTTTTTCCAGATAAAATGAAAGTTGCAATTATTACACCCATTTTTAAATCAGGAGATGAAAGTCCGGTTACAAATTATCGACCTATATCGGTATTACCTGTATCTTCAAAAATCCTCGAACGTATCATGTATAATAGGATATTTGCATTTTTGTATGATAACAATCTTCTTTATTGGAACCAATATGGTTTTCGATCAAATTACTCTACGGAACATGCACTTATGCAACTTGTTGAAGTTATCAGTGAAGCATCTTCTCATAACAAGTTCACCTTAGGTATATTCCAAGACATGTCAAAAGCATTTGACACCGTTAACCATCAGATTTTATTAGAAAAACTAAAATATTATGGAATAAGCCACGAATACCATAAATGGTTTACCAGTTACTTAACTGATCGAAAGCAGTTTATTTCTCTTAATGATGGCTTTCAGACAAACAAACTTAAAATATAATGTGGGGTTCCACAAGGCTCCATCTTAGGTCCGTTGCTATTCTTAATCTATGTCAACGATCTATATAAAGCATCAAATACTATGTCTACTATTATGTTTGCAGACGACACCACTTTATTCTATTCTCACAGTAATATTATCTCTCTATTTCAAGTAGCAAATAATGAACTAGAACAAATATCAAACTGGCTTTTCGCTAACAGCTTATCTTTAAACACTGATAAAACTAAGTTTTCCTTATTCCATTCTAAACTAAAGTTTCAATCTATTCCAAAATCCTTACCAATGCTATATATAAATAACATCAATATTGAGCGCTAATTCACAAATAAATTACTTGGTATTTTAATAGACGAAAATTTATCCTGGAGAGCTCATATAAATCATATTAGCAATAAAATCTTAAGAAGTATTGGCATCTTATATAAAACCAGACGAATCTTAGACAAATCTACACTAACTCAACTATATTTTGAATTCATAAATAGTTATTTATCTTATGGCAATATTGTTTGGGGTAGTACAAATAAATCTAAACTCGACTGTCTCCTTAAACAACAGAATCATGCAGCACGCATTATTCATTTTCAAAATCGCTTCACAAATACTAAATCTCTTCTAAAAAGTATGAGAACACTTGATATTTATGAGTTAAATTTTTTCAAAATTACACAATTTATGTTTCAACATCAGTCAAAAAAAATGCCGAAGGTTTTCGAAAATATTTTCCATAAAACATTAAACCGATACAACACGTGATCTACCGGAAGATTTAAAAAACCTTTCCGTTTATCAAAACTTACGAGCTTTGCCATTTCCTATCGTGGCCCAATGCTATGGAACCATTTTACAAGTCTGAGTGGTAAACTTAAAGAAGCCAATACCTCTCAAAAATTTAAAAAGAACATAATCGAACTTATTGCCAATCACGATTCTTTACATGACTTTTTCTAACAATACACGATTATTTCCAATTTTTATTATCAAAGGTTACTGATGAAAAGACTTTATCTTCTTCAGGTTTTCCGGTTTTGTAACTATTATAAATAATGAAATGTACTTGTATTTAATATTTCTAAATATTTTACGGAAATTAACTTTAATTGTAAATGATTGCTTGACAAAAATTGAAAAATATATATATATATATATGTCAGCGGAATGTTTTTAATATTCTTTGTTTTATGTATAAATGTAAAACTAACTCTTCCCCAGTTTCTTTCCATAATTTATACACGCTGAAATATAAAAATAAATACAATTTAAGAAATGATTATTTAATTTGTCAACCATTTTTTTTAGTTCTTTTTATATTAACAAAAAAGTCTTAGTCTTATCTTTTATTTATTTCTCATTGAGTAACGTTTTTAACAATCTAATTGTAAATTTTTCTTAACGATCTAATTGTAAATTTTTCCTAACGATCTAATTGTAAATTAATTAATTTTTTTTTGTAATCAGAACAAAAAAAAAAAAAAAAAAAAAAAAGCAGTTACTGAGTAAATTGCTTAACTTTACGTGAATAAATATTTGAGCAAAACTGCTGAAGTTTTTATTCACGTAAAGCTGACCAATTACTGATTAAAAGCAATTACTTATTTTTCACCCGGCCTTATTTACTTTCCTCCGTTTCCTCCGTTTCCTCCGTTAACCGGCCGTTAAGAGTTTTTTTCTTAACGGACGTTCAAATTCTCCTTTAGTTTAACGGAGAGGCTGCAGAGCGTTTAAAATATAATATCAAAAGTATTTGAATGTCAGTAATTGAATTGATATATACAACGCACTACAATTTGTGTTTTGCAATTAGTTAAATTTTAAATGAGTTATTCTTTTTTTTTTAAATCATATATTATTAACTAAAATTAGAAAGGTTGTCTAACACTGATTTGTGAAGCGCAGCTTATTAGATCTATGCGTGTGCTTGTGACATTGAGTTTACGTTTGTGAAGCAAAATAAAAAACATTGAGTTATTCAATCATCAATTTATTTTTAAAATTTTTTAATAGATTTAAATGTACTGCAAAGAAGTTTTAAATTCACAAATTTCTAAGAAAAGATGATTGCTGAGAAATTTAAAAGTCTTGAATCTGGAATAAATGATTCAGCAGTTATTAAAAAAAGCATTGCAGTAATTAGCACCACGAAAGACCGGAACCGAAAAAATTCTAAACCTTTGTTAGAACAAAATCATGGTAAAAAAAACAAGTTACACGAAATCAAGCGTTTTAACCAAATCAATGCTCGAGTTAAACGTAATGTTATTTTAGTTTCAAAATGGCTGAATTCACCACAAGAACAAAAAAAATATGCATATCGTTCGTTGTTTATTTTTGGTCCCAAAAATAAATTTCGTTTACTTGCCATAAAGATCACTGAGGCAAAATATCTTTTCATTTTTTAAAAATATGTATTTTTTAAAGTGTGAGTATATATGTCCCTGTTTATTAATACATTAATAAAATAATAATATATAGATACAAAGTACATAGTCATTTTTAGCTCCCTAAAAACATTACAAAAACTTTCAGTATCTGAAATATCTCAAACCTTATCAACGCCATAAGAGTGTTCTTGGCTTTTTTGGTTGACAGAGGGCGCCGTTGTGAAGCAAAAAAATGCAAATCAAACGCCTGGCGCTGGTTTGAAATTAGAAAAACATGTGAAAATATATATGCTAAAATAAAATTATTTAAAGTATAAATATTTCATATCAGATATTTTTAAATTTTCATTTATTTTTGTTTAAACATAATTTGTTGATAGTTTTTACTATAATTTCCTTATCTTATACGTTGTATGAATATTTCATACTACTCACCATCATAATTACGTGTATAATTATGGCTTTGGATGTTCCTATGCCTTATGAAAGCAAATCGAAAATTAGCAAGTTTTCAGTAAGTTATTTAAATTAATTTCCTCCTTTTGTACATAATTTTTTTTTTGAGAATAATTTGTGAAAACTTGTTTCTATCTAAAGTTCCGACCAGCATTTTTATTTGAGAATAATTTGTGAAAACCTGTTTTTATCTAAAGTTCCGACCAGCATAAGATATAGTTTAGTTGGTCCAACGTATTTGTTACCATATTTGGAAGCATTACTGTATATATAAGCATACTATAGATTGTTTCAATACGAGTATGCTTTTATGCAATTTTATACATTTTCGCCAACTAACAATGTAATGTGGTTGGCCGAAGTGCATATTAAAGGCCGTTGCGCCCACCATATTCAGCTTTTGTGCCAACAGCTAAAATAGTAGAATATAAAAAAAAAGTAATAATAAACTTTCAAAAGGTTAAAAAGACTTCCAAAAATAACTATATATTTGAAGATTTGGATCTTCTTATCAGATCTTTATGTTTTGAGGAGAAGAATGTTTTGGACATTTCAAATATTTGAATCATAATAATATAATAATTTTAATATAAATCAATCAAAAAAAAAAAAAAAAAAAAAAAACAAGTTTTACGTCATTAAGCAAGTAAATAATTATTTAATTACAAAATATATACTACGAATGAATATAACTACTAATATATAAAAAATTTATAAACAGTTATTATTGTATTGATCTACAAATAAATAAAAATTTATGTAAATGATTTCTAAAAACGGCTAATGTAATGGGGTATAATATTTGAGAAGTAACACGCGCTACAAAACGCGCCAAGTCACAAGTAAAAGTTTTGATTTAGTTTTAATACAACATTCTATATACTGAAAATTATCATCTATTTTAATATTTGTACAATTAAAAGTAAACAAAATAAACAAAATTTGTATATTTGAATGCTTGCTAAAAACGGGCGCCCCTGAAGTAATCTTAAGAATATTAACTATTATATTATTAGGGGAAAGCGGGGCAACATGGCAAATGGGGCAAGATGGGTTTTCATATAACAACTCATCAAAACATTTTAAAATTGGGTAAAAACAAAACTGTATTTGCATCTCTAAATGTTTTGTAAAGTGTTTCATAAAGTTGTTAAAGATATTTAAAGATTGTTAAACAAAAAGTATGTTTCATATCTAACCACAGATGATTATCAGTTATAATCATCTGTGGTTAGATATGAAACATACTTTTTGTTTTCTCATAATTTATTTCATTATGTGCCAAATGCATTAAGTGCAATTTTAAAATACTAAGTAATTTATAGCAATAATTTTTTGTTAAGATTACTAATTTTGAAAAAATAAATTCTTGAAGTTCTTGTCTATTATATATTATTGCCGAACTTAGTAGCGCTTTCGAGCCTGTTTGTTACGTACCCTTAGCAGCCATTGCAAGCAAGGTAATAGCGAGAAAGAGTCGCAGCACTTTGTTTTATAAGAAAACGTGAACGAACGCGTATCCAAATATCTAACATACGTAAACTTTAAATTAAATAATGTTAAAACATACGTTTAAACACACTGAAACATTTATCAAGTTTTTCAGTTTGATTTTCACTTGAAAATTGCATTGCGTCATGCTCTCTTTAATTTTGATCTAAAATATTGATTCTGAACAAGTAAGCCGAGGTTCAATTTCTACCAATGCACAATAGGAACATTTCATTGAAATAGGTGGCCAAAAATATAATCGTTGTATTTATGTGGATTTTAAACCTTATTTGAGTAAAATAGAGACTTAATATAACAATTTTTATTTTTGTGTTTAACTTGCTTATAGGCGCATCAAGGGGGGTAGGGAAATCCACCCCTCTTGATGCACTGGCGCACCAATTGGATTTTTTATATGTTATACTTTTAGATATTGTTTAAATAATTGATGATTTTCCAGGGCTCCAAACTTGTTATGTTCATGCTTAAGTCAAAGTATAATGGTTTGCAAAAAGTTTGCGGTGGTTGAGATCAAAAATACTCAAAAAATTAAGCTCTTTTCCCACCCAAATATGAGGGCAATGAGTCCAAAAAAAGATTTTTGCTGCTATCTTATACTAAACTTAAATTCGTTGACAGGTTTCAACTTTCATTGAATAATCTTTAATTTTCAGAAAGTTATGATCATATTAAGTTTACAACCCAATGATTTAAAGTTTTCTTATCCTGTAGTTTCACAAGCCACTTGGATGTGTGATCCATAAGATCCTGTAGTTTAACTTAGGCCTTTGTTTCCGTAAGGATGTTTTTAAAGGTAAGCAGTCGTTTTTTATTTTGGAAGTTACTCTAGATGTTACTCGATAGAAATCTGCATGGTGCTTCTTTATGGGTATTTTTATAAACACTTCTTGAAAGTTTGTTATCCAAGAAATATAAATATGCAAAAGCTTCTTCAGACGTAGTATTCTCTTGCAATGTGGTTAGGTGAGAGTAAAGTAATAACAATTCGTAACGCTTTCTTTGTAACGACACAAAGTAATTTAACTTAATTATAGTCATGTTTTTAAATGCTTTTCTTTGTGCCACTAACAATATTTTGACGGATTCCGTTTTTGAATCAAATTATATATTTGCTATTATTTGTCTTGGTTCGAGAACTTGATTTATCAGGCCTTTTTTTGGTCGACCTCTTTTGATGATTGTTTTATTAAATTCTCTTGATTACTTGGTAATTCAACTAAATCAATTGTTTTAAAAAATTAATTAAGCCAAACTTGAATCATTTCTTTTTTTTTGATATAATGAATGTCATAGTGCAACATACTTTGCAAAAGTTAGTTTTAATCTCTTTCTTAATACATTTGTTTTGTCTTTTCTGACTTGAATCCTTGTAACAATGTATTTAAACCCATTATTTACATTTTCAAAAGCATTTTTGAAAACCTGAAAATATAATATGACATTATATAAACATTAAATTGATTTCCTCCATTATCTTAGTTCACAACAATAAACTTACAAAGTAAAAAGAAATTTTTTAACAAAATTTAGAAATTCATGTGGTTTTTGGTCGATGAGTGGGACATTAAAAATGCACTTTATTTTTAATTATTTTTTTTAATTAATTATGTAATTTAAAACCATAAACTCATAAAATTAAAATAAAAAATAACTTTTTTTCCTTTCAATAAAAACACGTAAACAAATTTACTTTGGTCTTTCATTTCTTAAAGTAAGTTTTTTTTTACTTTTTGTAATGAATGAAAAAAAAAATTGTTTATTAAAAGAAGATTTTTATTCGTTTAAAAAAACATCAATTTTTCAAAATTATTTAGCGCTCAAGATCGCGGATGATCGCAGCTACACTTCTCAGGGTAGTTAGTAGACACTATAACTAAAAAATATCAAAATATGGAAAAGATACAAATTGGTACAATTTTTTAATTCTTCATCAAAGTTAAAATTTAGTATTGTTGTAATGAAGTTTTTACTTTCATTGCTAAATATTGTAGTACCAAATTTTTCGAGAAATTTTTTATTTTTTTATTTTTAACAGTCTATACTGTAACCTTTCCAATGATGTGTATATTCTCAATTTTCAATGATCTATATATTAAAAAAAAATATTAAATACTAAAATCCAGCATCTTGAGAGTTTTTATCGAAAATTCATAAAAAACCTAACTTCAAGAAGCCACTACCGTTGAGCCTGTCACATTTAGGATTTCATAAATTAGAAAATTCTTAGTGAGGGTATTAGTAACAAAACCCACTATCTAACATTATGATTGAACTTTGTAATTTTTTTGATTTTTGGCCATATGATTTCCCACTGTACAATGGCGGCTTTTTTTTTTTTTTTTCCGATTATTTTAAAATATAAAATAACTTTGAAGTTAATAAAAGATTATATACAAACATATGTAATGTAGCGGTATCATACACTTTCATAAAAGAAAAGATTTTAAGAAAACTAAAATTTTATAAAACATCAACAACAAAAAAAAAAACATCACCGGGAGAAAAAATTTGATGCGTATGTATGACCATGGACGTAAGAGATGGACGTGCAACTTATTGTTGTTTTTGCGAACTATGCTCAATAATTAGGCGTCTGTATTGTTACAAGTCTATTTTTTATTTATTTTTATTTTAGATTTATTAAACACCCACTATACAAGTAAGGTGAATTAAGAGTTTCATACAAGATAAATATAAAAATCTTGGAAATTTTTTTTTTTTTAACGTGATCATCTTGGAATATTTTTTTCAAGAATGTCCTTGAAGATAGTTCTCTGCTCTTTTAAGTTCCAGTACTCAACTGCACATTTTAGAGATTGAAGATCCGTTACAGGAATTAAATTTTTGAGGCCGACAATTTTTATTTTTTTTTTACTTTCCATTATTGTCTCCAGATTTAGTTCATGATTATTGCACAACCCTTTGATACTATCTAAAAAATGTTGTGGGGATGTTTTGTTTTTCAGCTGCGACCTAATAATGTCATATGTCATTTTATTGTTCATCAAACGAATAAATAAGTTTAGCTTGTTTTGTTGTATAATAATTGATATATCTTCAATAAAAAATAAGGTATGAATATAATTTTTGCTATGTTTTGAAACATCGAGGAGTGACTTAAGTGCATTTCTTCCATCTATATCAAGCTTTTGCATTAACAATAATTCCAATTGTGTTGGAACAGCTTAAGTTTTATATAACTGAACAATGGAGTTTGGGTGAGCAAAACGGATTCCTGATTGAATTAAGGTTTGGATTACATCCGGAAATTAGATATTCGGTGATCAATGTTTGATTTATTAAGTGAGGCAAAAGGGGAACTTTTTGTATCTTATGTAAAGTCTAGATGACTAAGTTTATCATGAAGTTTTATTTGTTGGTGGTTGAGAGTTATTGTGCAGTTTTTAATTTGCTTTTTTCCGGTGAGCAGGAACTCGGTTTTGTCAGCATTCAATTTTATGCAGTTTTTGTATGTGTACATATTACATATATTAATAAGCTTTTGTAGGCCAGAGAGGGTGGAGCTATTGTTTCAAACAAAAGAAAAAAGTTATGATTCTATACGTCGATTTTTTAACGATTTATTGAACTTGTTTAGTTAGTCTAAATTATGGTTTTTCATAATATTGTTGTTAAAAATTCATGAACAGTCAGGGCAGTACTTTAGTTGTTATAACATTAACAATGTTCGTAAACGTTCACAATTTTATGTAAAAGTTGTGTATTAAAAATTTGTAAAATGTAGTTTTTTGTGATTTTATAATAAAAACCTAATTTTTAAAGCAAACAGCAAGTATGCAATTACGATGTTATCATCGAAGTTATTTTAGTAGTTAAGAAGTAATTTAATAAAAAAAACTACATCTTTTAATAATGATCTTGTTAAAACAATCTTTTTATAGTTAATTTTATCTAAATACACTAAGGTAATTTGGTTAATTGTAGCCTAGTTTTGAAAGCAAACTGTTTGTTATAAAAGTTAATAATAAAATTAGTATTAATATAATTAAATTGAGACAGTTTATATCACGTTAGGATGATTAAATTAATTTCAAACCGGATTTTATTTTATTTATTAACATAACGTATAATAAAAGAAGGCAAAAAAAGTGGCATGTCGGAGAAAACAAAAAAATATATTAAAGTTGAAACAAAATGAGCAAAGAATTTACCCAGCAAACATGTCAGCGTTGAATCAACGTTGAAAACCGGTCGCAAAAGATGTTGCGGAAACGTTGACAAAGTAATCGATTTTGCAAAGATATGTAACGTTGTTTAAGAGACGTTGATTAAACGTTGTAGCGTAACGTTGAAAAATCGTTACTAATAGACGTTACGAAAATGTCGCAACTAAACGTTGAAAAAGCGTTACTTAAAAAGCTTTGGCGTCGCAACTTAACGTTGAAATAACGTTACATGAAAAGCTTTACTTTAACGTTGTTAAAGCAGTTGATATTGCAAAGATTTGTAACGTTGGTAGTAAAACGTCAATTTAACGTGACTCAAAGACGTCGAGAAAAGGTTGAAATATAACGTTAAATCAACGCTCAAATGCGCTGGACAAAATATCGCAAAATATTATTAAACGTGATTAAACTTGGCTATAATGTATATTGAATTTGCAAATAAAACAAAACTGTATGTTGAATTCTGCACTTGCAATATTTCCAAAGTCGATTTTTAATACAAATAGTAATATACAATGAAAAACATAAAAAATATACAATTTATTTATATAAAATTTACAATTTATAAATAAAAATATAAACATCTTTTTTAAGATTTATGTGTGTGAGTGAATTTACAGGATTTACGTATCTGAGTGAAATTTATGTGTGAGTGGATTTACAGGATATCGTATCGATAAGCCAGGATATCATTGAGATACAGAATCTAAATCAAAAAATAAAACTTGTATCATTATCAATCTGAGAGCAAATGTTTAAAAGATGTTATTGAATTAGTATGATCATTATTAAACTTAAAAAGTAAAAATAAATATATATATATAAATAATATATATATATATATATATATAAATATATATAAATATATAGAAATATATATAAATATATATAAATATATATATATATATATATATATATATATATATAAATATATATATATATATATATATATATATATATATATATATATATATATATATATATATATATATATATATATATATATATATATATATATATATATATATATATATATATATATATATATATATATATATATATATATTGTGATCGTCGTAATAGCATAAAATAAGTAATTTATTTAAAAAAATAACACGACGTTTTTTATTCTTGAAATGTTTTGTAGTAAACAACTGGGGTTGATATTTGACTGGGGCCGGGGCGGGTTTGATAAACAAATAGCAAACAGATATGCTTATATCTATAATATGTGTGCAAAAAGTGCATCTTGAAAGCTTATATTGCTTCTGGAATAAAAGTTTGGAAGCTTTTATTACTTCTCTTCAGTTTTAAATCAAGCCTCATTCTACTCTACATCTTTCAACATTAATTACGTTTTTCAGCTTTTTTATAAGAACACCTCTCTTAAGAAAAAATTGTCCTTTTTATTATTGCAATAAGCTAATGTATAAATAAAGTCTTGTCTGATGTAAATCTCTGTTATTCTCAGTTTACAAAACCTTGTATCTTATCTTAGATGTTGATTCTAGAGACTTTTGGGTACTTTTCAACAGTGTTATTATTAACTAAAGTAAGTCTAACGTTTAATCTCTAACTTATGGATCTCATCTTTTTACTTTACCCCAGAGTAAAACAGAGCTATTTACAAGGAAATCTTACTCTAGTTTGACTCTGGAATATAACGGCCATTTTCTTCCTGACAGTAAAATATTTTTGCTAAACTTTAAATTAATCCATTGTAAAACATCGAAACTACTCTAGCTTCCAATACTAAAACTAATTCTTAATTGAACACTTCTACAGTTTGTGCTTCAGACAAGATTTTCATCATAGTCTTAAAAAAGTGTTCTCCAGAACTATCTACAATTTTTGCTAAACTTTAAAAAAGTGCTAAATACGTGGTTCCAATTTTTCAAATCTCTAAAAAACACTTTGACCTCTCCTCTCCTACGATTCTTCTTTACTTTGTTATTAGTTTCTTATAATTTTCTATGAAAAGGTTTTGAGGTAATTAAATTTAATCTTGAAGGCCTACCCTCTTTATTTCAAGTAACTTTAAGGTTCTATATTTGTTCCTGTAATATTTTTTATCTACAATAACAATCATAATGAAATCTAAAGTGGATCTATTTGATGATGACTCCACTTTATACTCTTGTCTTGACAATAAATCTTTACTTTTTAATTGCATAGAACAAGCAGCAAATTTTAAATCTGATCTCTCTTCTGTAATAACCTAAGGCTTGCTGTGTCTTATGGATTTAAATTATGGACTTAAAATCTGCAGTTTTTGTTAGACAACAAAATTCATTTATTTACTACAAAAAAAAATATTGCAATATTGTTGGTATTCCTATTTTGACAAATAAAAACCCTATAATTATTATTATATATTATATAATAATAATAATAATAATAATATATAATAACAATAATATATAATAATAATATATATAATAATAACAATAATAATATATATATATATATATATATATATATATATATATATATATATATATATATATATATATATATATACAGTAAATTTCCGGTTATTCGAACTGGAACTTATTTAAATTTTCTCTCTCTATATATATACATATGGAAATATATATATATATATATATATATATATATATATATATATATATATATATATATATATATATATATATATATATATATATATATATATATATATATATATATATATATATATATATATATATATATATATATATATTAGGGCTGTTCATGTGAACACAGGAAAAAAAAATTTTTCTCGGATTTGAATGCATAGTTGTTTATTTTGTGCCATTTGACATAGTAATTGACTGTGTAAAAAATCTTTCCAATCAGATAATGTTTAGGGGGTGCTCAATGACCATAAAGTTTTACGAAAAACGTCAAAAACGTGGAAAAAGTTCCAAAGTTCCAAAAATTTCTAGAACCTGGTTAGTTAGATTTTTTCCACTGAAATATTGTCTGATTGCGTGCTATATAGATTAATTAAAGTGCAGCAGATTAACTGTCATCAGGGCACCAGACTAAAAAATGTCTGCTAGTGTTTAAAACAACTGTGTTTATATCATTTTGTTAAAATTTGTATTCATAATTTTAATACTATTATTTAACTCAATTTAGAATTTGTTCAAACAGAATAAAAAGGTTTACAAGTATAAATATTATTTTTATTTGGAATTTCAGTTTGACAACAAATGTATTAATATTTTGATAGTACCTAACCTTAGTAACCTATTACAGAAAACTAGCATGGTAGTCTGGTAGTGTATTGTTTGTTAATAAGTGCAGATAATAATTATTTCTAATTTGAAAATATTTATTTAATTTTAGTAATAATTATTATTATATATTGCTGCAGCTGCATAAACCAACAACTGAATGATAAGTTTGTATAATATGGTATTGAGTTTTGATTTTCTCATAATTTTTCAGTTATCATTGAAATGGCAGCATCATCTCGTGTTGCTATCTCTACACGACTTCAAACCGAAATCTTTTTAATTGGACAACCAGAGCCAAATCTTCCAGATAAAGTTCTTCCCTTAACATCTGATGTTTTAAAAACATTTTTTTATCATCTTAATTCAACCAAAAAGTCAGTGCCTGAAAGTCTTAAAACAACTGTTGATGAACTGATTATTATTTGGAATAAAGCCCGTATTCCGACAGCATTTCATCCGAATGTAGTCTTAAAGTTGAAAACTTTAGTCCAGGAATTTAAATTAATAAAAAAAAATAAATCCAGATTGTCAGATTCTCAGAAATCAAGAGAGAAATCATTTACAGACACCATTGGCCTACTTTTTGACATTGCCCACAAGGATGCTGAAACCATGATCAGAATTGAAGAAGATAAAGAATTTTTATTGGATCAGAGATGTCAGAGAAAAATGGTGATGTTTGGAGAGGACAAAGAACTTTCAAAATTAGAAGCAAGAAATGAAGCAAGGAAACAAGCAGAGAGAGAACGAAAGCTAAAAGAAGAGCAAAGACAATCTGGTGCGAGTGCAATAGTTCCTGTTATTGAACCTTTACATGACGAAAGTTATAGTGATGACAACGATAACGATGCTGTTGATAATGACAAAATGGTTGATAGAGATTTTAAGATCCCTGTTTATTACAGACAACAAGTCAGTAAAGCAAGTTCTTCAGGGTCAGCTGAATCAAGTTTAGCAAGTACTCCAAAACGACAATGTATCTTAGATACAATTCTTGACTCGCCTGATGTTTCATCAACATTAGACAGAATTAATCTATCTGACACAAAATTTACTATACTAGCAGCAGCAATTGCAAGGGCTGGTGGACAGAACCTCGATGATGGATCATTGTCACGTTCTACAGTCCGTAGAAAACGAACCTATCATCGATCAAACATTGAAGCCACTGTTCGAACTGAATTCTGCGATTTGGACAAACCACCATTAATCGTCCACTGGGATGGCAAACTGATAATAGATCGTACAAATTCTGCAGACCCTAAAGCAAATGTTGACCGGCTATCTGTAGGTGTGACAGGTCACAATGTTGACAAAATACTTGGAATAGCAAAACTATCAGCTGGAACTGGAGAAGCCCAAGCAAAAGCAGTTATTCATCTGCTTAATTTCTGGGACATAATTGGTGATGTTATTGGAATGAGTTTTGATACTACAGCCTCTAACACTGGCTCCGAAAATGGTGCATGTGTAGTTCTAGAGAAACATATAGGTAGAAATTTGTTATATTTTGCTTGCAGACACCATGTTCATGAGATCATAGTAGCAGGAGTGTTTGGATCACTATTTGGACCATCATCTGGTCCCAACATACCTCTTTTCCAGAGATTTCAGCAATATTGGCCCAAAGTTAATCAAGGAAATTTTAAACCTCTGGATGACATTCGAATGAAAATACCCCTGGTGCAAGAACTACAAAATGAAGTGATGTCATTCCTCAAAGAAAACCTGCATGTTAAAATGCCAAGGGATGACTACAAAGAAATCATGGATCTCTGTCTGTTAATACTTGGAAAACTGCCTGATCAAGAAGAGAAAAATTATCATTTCAAGATCCCTGGTGCTTATCACATGGCTCGCTGGATGGCCAAGGTTATTTATTGTTTTAAGATTTATTTATTTCGTGAAGAGTTCAAGTTGACCACAAAAGAGGAAAAAAATCTCTGTGAATTTTGCTTATTTGCTAGTCTGGTTTATGTAAAATCTTGGATATCATGCCCAAATGCCAGCGATGCTCCAGTTAATGACTTGTTTCTGTTTCAGCAACTTAAGCAGTTTGCAGTTGTGAATAAAACAATTTCCGAAGCAGCAGTCAAGAAATTTCAAAACCATTTGTGGTACCTTTCACCAGAATTGGTCCCACTAGCTTTGTTTTCAAACAAACTTAAAACGGAAGAGAAGCGAAAAATGATTTCCAACATGAAATTTCACTGTGAGAACTGGTCTGAAAGGTTGATCAAATTAAAGAACATTGAAAGTCTAGAGAAGAAATCTCTGGACATGCTGGTGACATCCGTTTCAGCAAGTGCGTTGCGGTCAATGAAGGTTGATATTGATTTTCTGTTCAACAACGATCCAGCTACCTGGAATGATTCCCCAGAATACCAAGAAGGAAAAAATTTAGTATATTCATTGAAAGTAGTAAATGATGCTGCCGAACGATCTGTGGCTTTAATGTCGATGTTTAATGAATCGATTACAAGGAATGAATCTGAAATGCAGAGGTTAATTCAGGTGGTTGAGGATCACAGAAAGCGAGTGCCAGATGCCAGAAAGTGTACTCTGAAGAGTTATAGTCCTCGCTAGCATTAACATTGCACGAACTATAACATTACGATAATTAAATGTTAATTGCTCATATGTTTTTGAGTTGACCTACTTAGTAGTTGATAACGGTTTGAGAAACTGTTACTCCTTTACAATAATTTTTTTTGTTTATAATTCGTATTTTAATCAATGACGAAGAGTCAAAAATCTTAGTGTTTTATTTTGGAAAAATTCTGATATAACAAAAACCGCAGAACTTTAGTCGTATTGCAGTATTTTATTTCATTAATTTCTCTGCTAATAAACCAGTATAAAGTGGATGTGGATTGTAATTTGTATTCAGAATTTAATATTTAGAGATAATTAAAACTGATTAAATCTGAAAAATCTAATTAACCGGGTTTTAGAAATTTGTGGAACTTTGTTACTTTTTCCATGTTTTTCACATTTTTCGTAAAACTTTATGGTCATTGAGCACCCCCTAAACATTATCTGATCGGAAAGATTTTTTGCACAGTTAATTAATATGTCAAATGGCTCAAAATAAACAACATTGCAATCAAATCTGAAAAAAAAAATTTTTTTGGACAGCCCTAATATATATATATATATATATATATATATATATATATATATATATATATATATATATATATATATATATATATATATATATATATATATATATATATATATATATATATATATATATATATATATATATATATATAATACAGGCTTCGGCAGGAATGACGGGCTATAGCCCGTGTCCGTCTCCGCACCCGTCTAAGTCAATTTAGACGGGCGAAATAAAGCCCGTCTGAAACATAAGTTTTGTGTAAAAAAAAAGATGAATATTTTGATGTTTTTTTATTAAGATACTCTTTTAAAACTTCTCTCATGACATAATTTTAATATGGATAGCAAACTCCAACTTATAATTGTTTATATTTAAATATAAAAATTAAACAATTTAATCATTATTGTATAACATGATGTAGAAAATAATATAACTAAATCTTACAGTTTTTTAAACGACGATAACTGTTTGACGTAATACCAAACAGTTACCATATTATGTTCAAAATTTAATAACTATTATATTAAATAGGGAAATATACACATGTGATACACAAGAAGTATCATGTTGTTTTTTTGGTTTTTCAATGTTTATAATAATAACGGTAATAAACTAATTATCCATGTATTTCGCTTTTTTCCGATAAACTAGTTTGTCTTACTTTAAAGACATTTAAAGTGATATTTCCGCGTTAACTTCCGCTTTAACTTCACGTTTTTTCTTAAAGAGATGGCAGTTTATTTAATATGCAATTATATAACTCGTTATTGAAAATGAAATATCTCATTAAAAATCAACAAACGTCTAATCAATTTTTGTAGATAATATAAATAGTGTTGCTTTATAGTTATGAAGTTATTCAAGTTATCCAGTCATTCAAGTTTTTCAAGTTATTCAAGTTTTTCAGTAAAGATAGTAATGGCATCATCTGGTAGAAGAGTTACATTAGCAACATTTTTGAGTTGGGGTAAAGATGGAGTCTGTGGAAAAGAAACTGAGGTGGAGAATGGAACAATTTTTGTTGTGAAGATATGGTGTATGGTTTGTATAAAATATAAAAAAGAATTGCTTCGCGAGTTAAAAGGTCTGGCAAAATCAAAAGCATTAGCATTTATAGAGGGCACTACGAACGTTAAAGCTAGCAACATACATACGCTTATATACATGCTTATATTGTATATAAAGTAACGGAAGCCCCGGTATCTTAAGAAATTATTAGTACTTCTAAATAAAAACTTATTTTATTAAAAGAAATTAGATTTCAAATTTTTTATTCACGTATCAGAATAACTATTTCCGATCAGGATAGGCATAGGTAAAGCAAAGTTATAAAAATATAAATAACAGTTTAAGTTTTTAATTTGCACGCCCAATAGAATGCAAGAGTATATAAATAATTGAATTTGAAAAATAACATAGTTACGTATCATATTACCAAGCTAACACCAAACAATTCTAAAACTATCGAGCTCATTGATTCAAGGTTAAAAAAAAAAAAGATTTCAAACTATTTGCTGAATAATTAAAAAAATTAGATTTTGAAAATATTATGTAATATTTTTATTCACAAAGAATAAGAGAAACGAATGAACTAAAAAAGCACGATAAAAACCTGTATAATTTAATCGAATACTTAAATAAAACAATAATATATAAATATACTCAAAAAGACTTCGGTAAAAAAACACGTTAGGATGCTTGAATAAGGAAACGTGATGTTGTTGGTTGTTTCGAGGATTTTTCCCGTCGTTTTCACGTTCATTCGTTTGACTATATCTGCCAGATATTATCTGGAATAAAGATTAAAAAAAAACAACATAAAAAACTGAATAAAGTTCCTTCGAGTAAGAAATTTAAACAAAAGCAACCATAAAACAACTAACCCACGTGAAACGAAATTATATCTGTGCAAGTGAAAACTTTGAAAAACAATTATTGAAATCTTAGTTTTAAGTATTATCCAACTCATTTACGGCAGTGTTTTAATTACTTAAGTAATTAAGCATTTTAAACAGTTAATCGCTTTCTAACATATTATTTTAGTGCAATTCACAAAATGTTTAATATTCAATGACATTTTCATTCAAAAAGAGAAATTAACAAATTAAAAAAAAAAAAAGTTCTAACTTTAGAATTTTTTTTAAAGCTTAAAAAAGCCCGTGCAAGACCATCTAGACGGGCGGCCCTCATAGCCCGTCAAGTCTATTTAAGACGGACTTTTCATAGCCCGTACGGTTTTTATTCCTGCCGAAGCCTGTATATATATATATATATATATATATATATATATATATATATATATATATATATATATATATATATATATATATATATATATTTATTTATTTATTCACATAAATATTTATATATATTTACATAAAATATATATATATATATATATAAAAATTTTGAAACAAAAATTGTCATATATCCATACATTAATTAACTAAATAAAAATTACTTCAATAGGTGTAACTCTAAATCATCAATTTAAATCATATTATGTACTTCGCAGTTAAAATCAAATCATTCCTCAATCTTTGATCCACCAGAACTTTACTAAATAAATTTATACTGGTAATCAAACTACCACAAATCAAAAAATTTAGACAGTATTATTGAAATCAGCTTTGACCAATAGTTAATATTTGATTTTTTTTTATTCTTTACTATATACAAAACAAAGAAAAGTTAAATCCGAAGAGAAACAAAATTATTCACAAACATAATTACTTACATTCTTCTTTGGAGTCCTCTTTAGTCATGAAATTAAATCCTGCACATACTTCTTTATCTATTAGTAATTATTTAGTAAAATAAATATAAACAAAATTATGTAAAAACAAAAATGTAGAATAAGTGTAAACAGATTACAATATATATCTAGGCAGTATTAATACCATAAACAGATTCAAAATATTACTTATTCCGAAGTAAAAATAAAATAGTTTATTTGATATAGTACTTCACCGTTAATATAAAACTATAATAGTTTTTTTATTTATATAAAACAATTAAAATAGCAATACTTACTGTAAAATTTAATGAACTCCAGTTATTTTAACTCTTATATATATATATATATATATATATATATATATATATATATATATATATATATATATATATATATATATATATATATATATATATGTAAATGAATATATAGTTTTTATGTGTATACACATAGTTGTCATGTTTTGAAAATGTTTACAAGGAAGACTTGAAAAAAATGTTATACCACTGGATATTTGTCCACTAAAATACCTCTATTGACTAAAAAAGTTTTTTAATGATTTATTACTCTGACAACTAACTTAAAAATGTCCAAATTTGTCCACTGGCTGAGCTGAAATTTATTCTGTATAGATATACTTTTATATATTTATGTGTTGAGCAATTTTTAACAATCTTTAACCATTTTTCTTAACTTATAAAATGAAAACAATTTAAAAAGTTAGAAGCTTGCTGTATTTTAAGTTACTAATGAGGAAAAGAAAGTTTTTAAATTATTTTTAAATGCAGGTTGGAGATAAATTTCTCTTCAAAGTTCAGAAAACTCCTGTCTAATAAAACTTATTTAATAAAACTAGTATACAAACTCTTAATAAAATAATAAATAAATGTTAAACTATATGAATATAAAATTCCTCATAAAATATTAAAGTCTTAAATATTGATAATAACTCTTTAATAAAATTTCCAAACCATTATACCAACTTATATATTTTTCAATAAAAATGACTAGACATGACAATATTTTGTAATTTAAAAAAAAAAACATTTGTTTATTATACACACACAATATATATACATATTTATATATATATATATATATATATATATATATATATATATATATATATATATATATATATATATATATATATATATATATATATATAACAACAATAACAATAACAATATATATTCTGAAATAATAGTTTACATTTCATGGTAGTTTACTAATAGTACGAGTACTAATCAAAGGTAAACACCAATTAAATAATAATAGCAATCATATAATAATAATAATAATAATAATGATAAAAGCAATAATAATAATAGCAATAATAATAATAGTAATAATAATAGCAATAATAGCAATTGTAATAATAATAACAATAATAATAATAATAACAATAATAATAATAGCAATAATAACAATAATAATAATGTAAATTTAACGAAGACGATTATAATAATACCAATAATACTATTAAATATAATAATGACAATAACAATGAATATATCAGTAATTATAATAACAAAAGCAATAATAGTAATAATAATAATAGTAATGAAGTTAACAACAATAGTAACAACAATAATAATATTAACAAATATCACATTCATATATTAAACAATTCCAATAAGTAATAATGGCGGTAATAAAAATGCAAATAAAATGTAAGTAATATTAACATCACATATAATAATAATACTAATAACAATAGTAATAATAATCTATTATAAGCCTAAGATTTTAATTTGCGTATTTTTCTATCAAAAAGTCAAAAAGACGGGTTTTAAATTGTGAAAATGAAAAGGTAAATTATTCCATGATTTTACGCATTGGTTTGTAATAGAATTATCACCGTATTTTACCGAACAGCGATTTGGGATAGATAATTTAAAGTTGCTCAAAGATCGAAGGTAATAACGAGAACTTTTTTTAGTGGTAAAAAAATTAGAGAATGACGGAGGGAGGTTTACTTGTTTATGATTCCAGACAAATAGACAATTTAATAGATAAACAAGATCACATAATTTGAGTATTTTTGATAGAAAGTAAAGGATGTCAGAGTTAGAATGATACTGTTGAAAGAATATTATTTTTAAAGCTTTGTTTTGTAGGTTACATAACCTTAAAAAAGCATTAGACTTGCATTGTCCCCAAACCTGACAAGCGTATCTAAGATGAGATCCAAAAATTGCATGGTATATATTAAGTAGTGTTTCATAATTGACATAGTGGCGAATTTTGGCTAGCATCCCATTTGATCTACACAATTTTACTGCTAAGTTTTTAAGATGAGAGGAAAAGGATAGATCTGAGTCAATTTGGATTCCAAGATATTTTAATGAAAGTAAGGGAAAAATTTTTTGTCCACTTAGTCTAAAGTTTAGGTTTTTACACATTTTAGATTGATTAGATTTGAAAATAATGAGTTCAGTTTTGTTGGTATTAAGACTTAGTTTGTTAGAGCGCAGCCATTGAAGAAGGTTAGATAAATCATGGTTAATATGTTTGTTAATTTTTTTTAATGATTTGTTAGTTATGAGTAAGTTGG
This sequence comes from Hydra vulgaris, assembly GCF_022113875.1. NCBI lineage: Eukaryota > Metazoa > Cnidaria > Hydrozoa > Anthoathecata > Hydridae > Hydra > Hydra vulgaris. The sequence goes on along the minus strand of NC_061161.1, from coordinate 55,480,660 downwards.
TGTCGTCAGCAAAATGGTAAGCCGTTGAAAATTTTAGAGAGATATTAAGATCATTTATAAAAATAAGGAAAAGCAGTGGTCCTAATACAGAACCTTGGAGTACACCAGTGGAGCATTTTATTGGAAAAGATTTGGCATCATTAATGGAGACAAATTGCGATCTATTAAAAAGATATGATGAAAACCATTGGAGAGTGTTACCTCGAACACCGTAGTGTTCCAATTTTTTTAAGAGGATGGAGTGATCAACAGAATCAAAGGCTTTCTCTAAGTCAAGAAACACTCCACATGCAAAAAGCTTATTGTCAAGAGCATTTCTAATAGTTTCAGTTATTTTAATAAGTGCATGAGTCGTGGAGTGTTTGTTACGAAACCCATACTGATGTTTGTAAAGACATTGGTTTTTGTCAAGAAAGCTATAAAGTCTGTTGTACATGGCTTTTTCAAATATTTTACTAATGTTAGATAGAAGAGAAATCGGTCGATAGTTTCTGTGATCCATTAGAGAACCCTTTTTATGGATAGGAATAACTTTGGCTATCTTAAAAACAATTGGAAAAAGACCTTTATTAAAAGAATTATTTAATATGGTACAGAGAGACTTGCAAATAACATGAGAAGTAAGTTTAAGAAAGTGTGTGGGGATACTATTTGGTCCAAAACTTTTACCATTTTGTAAACTATTTTTTATTAAATTAGATACCTCATTTTCAGTCACTGGATTAAGAAAGAAAGAATTCGAATTAGCATTTTTTAAATAGTCAGAGAAGATACTTTTAGAAGAAATCATTTTACTTTTGGGTGGGTGTTGTATTGTTTCATAGTATTTGTTAAAAATGTTAGCAACAGCCATACTGTCAGAGATAGTGTAACCGTTAGACTTAAGAGTGTAAGATTTAATTGGTGTAGAGGGTTTGATATTAATAATTTCTTTTATTCCTTTCCATGTATTTTTTATATTGTTGAAGTTTTTGTTAAAGAAGGAGATGTAGTATGACTTTTTGGAAATTCTTAATAAATTGCTAATTTTATTCCTGTACAATTTAAATTTATCAAATAGTTGACTTTTTGTGTTGCAATTTTTAGATTTTATATACTTTTTGTAGAGCTTATTTTTAATTGTAATTGACTTCAGAACTCCATTAGTAATCCAAGGTTTAGATTTGAGTTTAACTTGGTTTTTGGTTAGTTTTTTGTACGGGGCATGACGATCAAGAATTGTGTTGAATGTTTTTAAAAAGAAGTTCATTGATTCATTGACATCATCACCATTTCTGATATATAACTTCCAGTCAATATTAGAAATATCCTGAATAAATTCATTACCATTGAAATTCTTAAATGATCGTTTAGTTGTTATGGATTTTTTTCTTTTGAAAGGAGTACTAGGAATGCAAACAAACTGTGCCATGTGATCTGAAATTGATATTGTTACGTTACCAGAAATAAGATTAGGAATTTGAAAATTTAAGAAGATGTTATCAATAATTGTTTTAGAATTACAGGTTACTTGCGTTGGTTGAATTATTGTTGGGTAAAAAGAATAAGAGCAAAGTGAGTCAAGGTAATCAGATATAATAAGGGATTCATTGTAGTTTAGTAAGTCCATGTTAAAGTCACCCATTAACATAACCTGTTTATTTTCATAACTAAGATTTTCAAGTAAAGGATTAAAATAATCAGAAATAAATTCCTTTGGGTTCATTGAAGGATGCTGGTATATGCAGCCGACAATGATATTTTTCTTAAAAGGATTAACAATTTCAATAAAGATAGATTCTAGAAATTTTGGGGCATATACTATAAGATCTCTTCTGACATTGTAGTTTAGATCGGATTTTAAGTATAGAAGAGCACCTCCTTTTTTAGCTTCAGTAGAGCATTGTTCGATGTTATAACCATTTATACTACTGTCAGTTATATTGGGATCGTTAATATACAATTTAGACTCCGAAATTCCAAATACTGTTGGAAAAATGGTAAGTGAACTTATGAGACTGCGAAGTTCATCAATATGAAAGTGCAAAGAACCAATGTTTAGATGAAAGTACAATTCAGAATTTGATTTTAAAGTTTTATTGAGATCAAGAATATCGTAGTATTTGCAGTTGAAATAAGTAAAGATTTTATTTATATCCTTAAAAAAGTTGTAAAATTGTAATGGACTTTCTAAAGAATTTAAGGTACTAGTTGGTCGAGTCTGACATGATACAGTTAAAGAAAATTCTAAGTCCGAAAGTGTGCTAAATGGCATATTCTTAATTATGCAACCACTACAATACCAGTCAGAAGTGTCTTTGACAAGAAGGTTATACGAAAATTTGTTGATTGAATTGCACATAGCATGAACCCAAGAAGAACAACAATCACATAAAATGCCTCTTTGATGATTGGCCACTGCTTTATTGCAGAACTTACAATGGTACTTAATTGCCATGTAAAAATATAAGTTAAAAACAAAGCAATAACATATAAAGTATGGCATAAATCAATAATAAATAAATATAGTATAATTTAAAAATAAAGGATATAATAATTAACAAGTAATCATAAAAAATATATAGTATTAAGAATTTTAAATAGTTAATTTAATAATAAATAATATAATAGCAGATAATATATGTGTAATAAATAAATAACAATTAAAGATACAACAACTAAAAAAAAACAAACAAAAAAAAACATCAAACAAAAAATTATTAACTATATTAACGAAAAATAATAATAAGATACAAGAAAAATAATAATATAATAAAAGAATATTATTTAAAATATAATAATATAATTCAAGAAAATTAATAATAATAAAATTAGAAACACAAAAAATTATAGTATATTATTACAAATAAATCGTTAAAAAAAAGTATAAAACAACCAATCTTCTTATTCTTTGTTTGTAATTTTCTTTATTTTTCCTTCTTCTTTTCTTCTTTTGTTTCTTTTTATTGGTTAACTTTTTCTTTCTCTCTCGTTTTTTTATTTTTTTATTTTTTTTTTTGTTTTACGGAAGAGTTCTTTCCTTTTTTTTCTTTTTTTTTTTTAGTTCGAAATTCTGTTTACCTTTTAGTAAATTTTTGATTTGTTTTGTTTTAAATTAATTTATAAGATTATTGACTTGATTAAGATTGGTGATTATGATTTAAAGGTGACTTTTTTAAAAACAATATTTATCTTTTAATTTGATTTAATTTAATTATTTAATTTTAATTTAATATATATATATATATATATATATATATATATATATATATATATATATATATATATATATATATATATATATATATATATATATATATATATATATATATATATATAGATATAGATATATATATATATATATATATATATATATATATATATATATATATATATATATATATATATATATATATATATATATATATATATATATATATATATATATATGTATATATATAACAGGGGCGGGTTTAGCTTTTTAAAGAGGTTAGTCAAAAAAGTCGGTTGCGGATTTTACCGCCCCCTCCCCACGAAAGAACGGGAGGGGGGGGGATAAAGATGACCTACAAAAAAAAGCACCTACCCCATTTGTTTGATAAATAAGTAATTTGCAAAGCCTTTAAAAAAGCGGCTCGAATGGAGTTGCATATTTAAAAATTAGACACAACAAACTAAGTAAAAACAGACTACTATAATATTATTAAATTACAAGTTTAATACACAGTATGATTAATTTATAATAAAATATTAAAACATTTTTTCTAGGTAAGTAGTTTTTTAATTCAAAAAGTACAAAGTGAAAAGTGCTCTGCTTTTCACAAGTTATTATACAATTAAATAATGCTTTGCACTTGAAGATATAGTTGAAGATATAGCGATATTAATATATATATATATATATATATATTAATATCGCTATATCTTCAACTATATCTATATATATATAGTATTAAAACTAGCAAGGATCCATTAAATCTACAAAAATAAAATATTGTCTGTTAAAATATTTTGTGGGCATCAATATTGTGTATAATTGTAACATATATAAATAATACACCTGTATGGAATATAACAAATCATTAATTAAATAGGCAAGGTTTGCAAAGTTAGGTGACTTGCAAGTAGAATAACAACTTTGTAAAAGTAAACAACTCCAATAACATTAATACCATAATTATAAAAAAATTATAATATAATTTATTAGTATGACTATCATACTATGAGAAATGCAATAACACAAAAGCAATAATATGATAACTAACCATAAAAACCCATTTTTTTATTTTATTCCATTGATAGATATGTTATATAATGTTAAACAATTGTAATATTAATGTTCGTAAACCAAGTTATGCTTACAGTTAATGTGTTACATGTGTTTATTTTCTCTAAAGTGTTGACTAATGATCAATAAAGTAAACTTCAAATAATGAAAGCTTACTAAATTAAAACCATATTTCAACTCAAATAACCACACATGGTAGAATCTCAAGGTAGAGCTGGAAAAAAAAAAAGCATATAAAAGACAATGTATATAATGCTCTTAATTAAAATATCAAAGATACAGTACATAACGGTACCAGTTTTGATTAACAATTGACAGGTAAAACTAAAGATAATTAGAGAAAAAAAGAATACAATAAAAATTGGACATGTTTAAATTTATAAAGATAATAAAATCTCATGAAAAATAAAATAACAACTAAAATAAAATAAATAATCCTTTTAAATAAATAAAACAATAAAAAATAAAATAATTATATTTTTTAATTTAAAAATTATACAAACTTTCTATTTGAAGATGATCTTAAAGATACTGAATAAAGATTTGTATATACAGTGTATATACAAACCTTTATTCAGTATCTAATTTACAATGTAAAAAACACATAAATTCTTTCCTAACATCATAGGAATTGTCTATAAATCTAATTACTAAAGACAATTATTCCAGTCAGAAGCTTCATCAGCAATAACTGAAAAAAATTGATTTTTTTTCATTTCAGAAATCAAAATATTTTGGATGTACTTTCCACAACAACTTATTAATTCATTCTGTGAGGAATTAGAAATATAAGATGCATTCTTTGCACAGCTGTTAAGATAATGGTCAAGAATTTTAAAAGTTCAATAAAATTACCTACTCCACCCACTAAAGAATATTTGCCAATGACCATCACAATGACCACTGAAAGCTATATCAAGTTGACCTAAGAAAATGATTTTCTCACAAAACAACTTCTTACAATTTAAAGCAATATCCTTTTCATATTCTTTATTAAAATATCTATATTTTAAATATTTCCATTCATAGTATTTAAAACTGCAGAAAATATGGTCCAGGCATTATAATGTAGAATTTGTACTGCGTGATAATGTTCATAAATATTTCAGCTGAGTGATATTCATAATTATTCCCGTTTTTCCCATGGTAATGTCTATTAAAAGTGCTCACAGCATCTGGCCTATATTTGAATGACTGAGAATACAAATTTTTAAATCTAGAAGCTTTTGAAGGGTATGTATATCTAAACAAAACACAACACAAACAAAATGCTCTATCTTCAGAAGGTGAATATCTAAGCCATGAAAATTGTTTTAATGATAAAAGTTTTTAAAGATTGCCCATTTGTTTTTGGAAAAGAAGTTTCATCAGAAACAAAAACATTTTGAATTAAATTTTATATTTGTAAATCTTTCAAAGTAGAAGCCTTCGAACGAAACAACAAATTGTTTATTTGTTGTTTCAATATCTGATGATGAACATAGAATACAAGGTTCAATATTAAGATTCAACATAAATTTATATTTTAGGAGAGAACTGTTCTATAGTAACACTAAACTCTTGTAGAACACACAATTGAAAGAGCAAGAACACAAAGAAACACACACCATAAAAATTCTATACACATATGAAATGTCTATAAAATGTGTGGATACAGACACTGCTAACAAATTATCAATCGATGAAAACTCATTTGGATACATTGAGCACAAGCTTACAAACAATGGATGATTACTGTAAAAAGAGGCATTTAAATATAAATCAATTGCTGTCAGTATTCTTAAATCCATTGCCAGACTATTATCACCACACAGATAAATCCAAAATGAGCTAAATAAGCAATTGTCAGTTGATTCAGCTGAATCAACTGACAATTCTACAATAAGCTCAATGGAAAATAAAATTGGATTTAATCATTTATTTACAATAAATCAGTTTGGTAAAAAGTTGAACCAATTAGATCAAGGCAAAAAATGTATTTTATAATATTATTACTATATAAATTTACATCCCCAAATGAACAAACGCAGGGATAATATGTTTACAAATTTTAAATGTAATTTTTTATTTTAATTGTTAGGATAAATAAAGTAAATCTTACTTCACCGCCTAGTTATTCTTGACTCCTGAGGAATGTCGTGCTCTACTCTTTATTGACTTATGAACAGTTAACAACTGATAAAAATCTGACTTATGAAGGAGATAAATCTTTACTGACAATTCTGAATAAAAAGTTTGTAAATTTTCAATAAATCCATTTTCAAGCAAATACCTTACAGATTGTAAATGCATGCCATATCAAAAATTATTTAAAAGTTATTTAAAACATTCAAAGAATTATTCTTAGAAAAAGGCTTCCTTTAAATTAGTCAGGGGGTAATCATCATATATTTAATTCGACTGACTTGGCCTGAAGTTACCGAACGACAAAAATAAAACAATTTAAACTATTTTAACAAGTTTTTAAAATCTCGTCAGCCGAATAAAAGGGTCAGATAAGTCGCAAGATTTTTTTGACTAACTTGGCCTTAAGTTACGTTACCGAACAGTAAAAATAAAAAAAAATTTAAAGGACTTCAATAATTTTTTGAAATCTCATCAGCCGAATAAACGGGCCAGATAAGTCGCAAGATTTCTTGACTAACTTGGTCCGAAGTTACGCTACCGAAAAAAAAAATTACAAGACGGGGCTATTTGGCGCATATACTTATCATAGTTTAATTGTTATTGCTGTTTAGACCAAAAAAATAGAGATTTTATTTAATTTCAAAAATCTCAAAAATATATAACATATTTCATTAGCCTGATCGTTGTTTAGTTTAGTAAAAAAGATGTTAGTCAATGCGCCTAACAAGACTAACCCTAAACCCGCCCCTGTATAAATATATATATATATATATATATATATATATATATATATATATATATATATATATATATATATATATATATATATATATATATATATATATATATATATATATATATATATATATATATGTATATATATATATATATATATATGTATGTATGTATGTATGTATGTATGTATGTATGTATGTATGTATGTATGTATGTATGTATGTATGTATGTATGTATGTATGTGTGTATGTATGTATGTATGTATGTATGTATGTATGTATGTATGTTAAAGTGATAATTTTTAAATAAATTAAAAAATTTATTCTGTTAACAGACTTAATTTAGTCTGACTTATTATGTTTTATCAATTTTGATAATATTTTATAAATGTGAATCGTATTAAAACTAAATACTATTTCTAACTAAGAATTAAATATTTGAAAAAGTTGAGCATTTTATTAAAATCGTCAACTTAAAACAAAATAAAACATAGACAAAAATAAGCAGAATAAATCGAATTTACCCTGAGATTTATGTACTTTATACATTTTGATTCAAAATCTAAAAGTTTTAAATTAGTCGCAATAAAATAGGCTATAAAATATAACTTTATTAAATTTTTTTTATACCCAATGCATGCATTCTATCAAGTCCTCCTTGCCTTTCCATTACGGCAAATTATTTTTGTAATGGCTAATGTGCCACTTCCTCAACATTGTCAAAACAACGTTTTATTAACGTTGGCAAAGTAACACTTTTTCAACGTCTTTTAATTACCACATTTTCAACCAACGTTGAAATAACGTTGAATAAGTGTTGTTTTTTAAATAGTTTAAATTCGTTGAAAAAGCAGCTAATGTCTAACGAAAGAGCAGCTAATGTCTAACGTTGATAAACCATTACCTTTGCGACGTTTTTACAGTGATTATTTGCGTACTTATTTTCAACGTTTAATAAACGCATTTTTTTGAGAAGATAAGATACGTTTAAGTTTATACGCTTATTCAACATTGAAAATGTAATGTTTAAAAAGCGGTTTGTTTTTAACGTTGATAAAGAATATACTTCGAAACGTTTTTAAGGTGGCTTTTTGCGTAAGTTGATTCCACGTTGAATAAACGTTTTATTATGAGAGGCTAAATTACGTTACCATTTCAACGCTTATTCAACGTTTCAGTTTACCGCGATTTAGTATACAAAAACAGACATTGATTTAACGTTAAAAGCACGTTGTTTTTGTGACTGTAACTCTTTTTCTACGCTGCGACTGGTTTTCAACGTTGATTCAACGCTTACATGTTTGCTGGGTAGACTCTGAATGGTAAGAATTCTAACTGAAATATAAAATATAAAAATTGACTAAAATATCCAACCCATAAATCTTTTCTAAAAAGCTCTCTCTATGTGTTAATTTTATTGCTGACGTTTACTTAAAAACAGGAAGTATTTGTCTATGTATTATAAAAAATCTGTTATTATATCTTTGTATTTGTAATAAACATCATTTGCTTATGTTTGATTTGAACAATAATTTGCAAGCACATAAATGATTCATTTTATACAAAAATCACTTTACAGAATCGACTATTAAATCCTTACTAAAAATATTTGATTGGCAGCCATTTTTAATACTTTTTTGCTAATGACGGAATGATCGTGAAAACGCATGGCTCGCTGATTTTGGCGGTTTCTTTGATGTAAAACAAAAGGTTGCACGTCCATCTCTTATACGTCCATGGTATGACAATTGAGACACTTATGTTATTAACCCATCCATCCATGCCGTAATATTACTCAAATAAAAAGTGGTTTCTAAATGTCCATGCCGTAATATTACGTGGTTCCCAAACGTCCATGCCGTAATATTATGGTTTTATGCATATCCTTATCAATGATATATATTTAACTAGATGTCTAACTTCCTATAAATTCCGTAAGAAAATATGAAGCAAGTTTTTGAAGGTTATAAAGCCGGTAGCCGCAGCAAAGAAAAAAACATTTTGGCCATGTTAACTTTTTAAATGTTAAAAATATCTATATATAAACTGTTATTTAAAAACAGCTATTTAAAAGCGTTTGTAGATAAAGAAAGTTAGAAGTTATTATATAATACAAAGATATTACATTTTTACTTGGCAAATATAAATATATGTTGGCAAAAAATATGTTTTTGACTTTTACAACTGTAACTTAAAAGTACCCTGTTGGAAACTTTTGAGTTATTGTTATAAAAGAACACATATTCCATTATGAAAATAAATTAAAGTGTTGCTGATATAAATAGGTATAAATTTTTATTTTTAATGTAGGTTTTCAATTAAAAAATTTAAATTAGTTCATAAAACTGTACCTTACAGTTAACAGTTACAGTTAAGGAATTTTTAGAAATAATAAAATTTTTTGTTTTAAAGAAATAATTTTATTTTTTGGCATAAATAGCATACAAATAATATTGAATATTAATATTGTAATTTTTCATAAACCTTTGAACAAAACAAGCTTATTGGACTGTTGCCGTAATCCAATCTTTCCTTTATGCAACTCATTTCTAGTGTACAGCTGACCATATGAGTGCAGACGCAATGTTAAATATTTTTCAATAATTTTTTTTAAAAGCTGTGAAGAATGCATGACTTCAGTCAAAATCTCATGTTCTAAATCATGCATATTTAGTTCAGTAAACAGTGCGTCATTTGCATGTTTTTGATTTATAAAGTGCACCAGATAGGTTTTAAGATTTTTTTAAGAAGATATTTTTAAATTATGGGGGTCTGCCCCACAAACCAAAACTTTAAAAACACTACAGGATGGAAAGATTAAACCGCCTCGATTTTTAAAAGTTATAAAACTTTTCCTTGATGAACTGCAAAATATAGAATACTCATGATCAGTGGATAAAGTCTTCGGAGAAATTAAACTATTGGCACAAGTCAGACATGTAATTTTACTATAAAGTTTTCTTACAATGAACCCTGCAATATATCCAAGTATAGCTTCTTTATAAATTGAAGTAGAGACTGATGAAAGACAACCAGCAAGGTCTTTAAAATAGTTAGAATCCTCACTAGATATTATATTTTGTTCAACAAGAGGAGATCACCTTTTACTCCACTTTAATAAAAAGGTTGAGCTAGAAGATCTTTGGTCAAAAGTAAGGCAGTTGCTAAATTTTGATGATAGAGTTTCTTAATAAAATTCTTTTTAAAGCATATTTTAACTGACGTGCAATTGGATTGTTATTGAAACCATTTTTGTCTCGAATACAAGCAAATAATAATTCGACATGATCTTGTGAGTTTATATGTTAAAATAAATTCAAAAGGATTCTCATGTCTAGATAAAAGGTTAAGAGATAAATCTATAACACTTGTGGCTGCTACAATGAAACCAAGTACAAATGTCTTTCTTCTGTGTTTAATTAAAGAAGTTTTAGATATGCCTGATAAGTTAACTAAGTAATTTACAGATTTTTCTATGGTTTCTATCCATTTTTGATAATGTTACTGGATCATATGAAGGTTTTTCTAGAAAAACCTTCATATGATCCAGTAACATTATTATACCGCAGAGCAGCCCTGATATGCATAGAGTCAAATATTTGTGCGCAATCTTTGTATAATGAATCCTCAAATGTCTTTTTTTGTAAAAACTTGAAAACATCTCTAAAAAACCCAGGTGAACAATCTGCAGATGAGGTCTAGTTTGAAAGTGAGCTTACGGCAGGTAATGAGAATGTAGATATAACAAATTCATATGCTCTTGGAGAATAAAAGTGTAGTGTTAAAGCAAATTTTTTAACTTCTTCAGAGTATCTATAACCTTTTTTTTTTTGCCTCTATTTTTTAATTCAGATTTCAAAAGTTCTTTAGTCAGTCCAGAGAAGTTGTTCTCAAGTAATTCAGCAACATCAATGGAAATAATTTTTTTTTTCTTCAAGTTTTGAATAAATTTTCTTTCTAATTTCTTTTCGTTTAAGCTTTTGTTTTAATTTTTTAATCTTTTTTCTAAGTAATAATTTTTTTGGAGAATTTTGTTTAAGTATTTTTTTTCTTAATAGTATTTATAATTTTAGGCTCTGTTACCTCTTTATTCGAGATAGAACAAATTGTTTTTTTAATGTGTGATGTATCATCATTATATAGCTGATTCCGCTTGTTATTTTTGTTCAATGATTCATGAAAGTCAAATATTGAAGGCATAATATTTTTTTCAGCACATGTTTCCCATTATCTTGACACTCAAAATCTTCTATTTTAAAATGTTTACTGCAGATTCTACTATGTTTACTAGGTGTAATTTGTAAACATTTAGTTGCTGTTGCCCATTTTTTACATAAAATTTCATAATTTAAAGGGAATCTGTAAAAAGAAATTAAACTACTTTTATCAAATCTGCTTTTACAGTTGTAAACTGAACAATTAATAACCATGTTTATTATTTGTTACTCTAAAAAAATAAAAAGTATTGTTTTCAAAAATATATCTTTTTTGTTTTATAAATACATACACACACACTCACACACATTATCCCAGACTTTATCATATATAATATCATTTGAATATATATATATATATATATATATATATATATATATATATATATATATATATATATATATATATATATATATATATATATATATATATATATATATATATATATATATATATATATATATATATATATATATGTATATACATTATATTATATATGATATAATCTGGAGCGAGTCTAAATAAATGTCTCAGTTTAAAAATGTAAATATTTAAAATATATATACTTAAATTATTTTCCGAAGGTTCAGTCTTTTTTACTTTAAACTAAAATTACCAGCTTAGTAGTTATTTTTTATAATAGCAAGTTAAAAGTAACTGACGTTACTTTTAACCTACATTTATAAAATTATCCAATACTAAAGCATCTCACAATATCATTCCAACCTGACTAACTTTTAAACCCATTTTCTGATTTAACTGACACAAATATTTTTTGTTTTGATTTTATTTTTGCTTTTTGTCTTTCCGTAATATTTGTTAACCAATCAAATGCTGGTTGGCAAAACAAGTTATTAACCAATCATATGCTGGTTGGCAAAAAAAATGTGCTTCACTTTTTTTCGGAAGTTAGACATCTAGTTAATATATATCATTGATCCTTATACTTACTTCTTGTTTATCGTCTACGGGTGAAATGCAAGAAGCAAACTTGAGTCAAGCTCGACCATTGCAACCAATAGCGACAGAGTATGGGTTTTCCCCTCAAAAATACTCTGCCGCTATTGGTTACAAAGTAAAGTTCAAGTCGAACTTATCTTGCATTTCAAATTTATTACTATGTAATTAAAGAGCTTTTGTTTTATTAATTGATTTTTATGCGTATTTACTTTTGTTTTAAATATGGCAAATAAGGAAGTTTTTACAGTGAAAAATTCATTATCAAAAAAGCGAATATTTACTCACGAAGAGATAGGGAGTTATATATTTAATGAAAGTGAAGAGTTGAGTGAAGTCTCAGAAGAATATTGAAGTTTATCTGATGTTTCTGACGGTGAAAATTCAGAACCAGAATTATTAGAGCTAGGTTTAGAAGAGGAAACGCCTGTATTGGTCAATGCTCTAAGTTCTAGCGACAGTTCTTTAGATAATGAACCTTCTGAATTTTCATACATACCCAAATGGACATCTGAACCTCCAGTTAATAGAGTTCAACCTTTTTCATTTACCGGTGTTTCTGGGTACAACCAGAATATAGTCAAAAATGACCCTCTTTATTTGTATGAACTTTACTTTACAGATGAAATTTGTGAGTTTATTGTAAATGAGACCAATCGATTTGCTTCCCAAATTATAAATAAAAAAGAATTATAAGCAAATTCTAGAATGAGGCGCTGGTTGCCTGTAACAGTTCCAGAGATTAGGCAGTATATTGCAATTTTTTTATATCAAGGTGTACTATGGAAGCCCACGTATGAAATGTATCATACAAAAAATACATTGTTTTCAAGTGCTGGTATTAAGTGGTTGTTATCTTATAACAAATTTAAGTTAATTGACAAATTTATTCATTTTGTTGATTTCTGCTACATTACCAAATAAACATCCTGTTCTATCTAAAATAAGCGTAGTATGGGATTATCTTACGAATAAATACAATGAAGTGTACACACCAACACAAAGAATATCTATAGATGAATCACTTTTGTTGTGGAAAGGTCGACTATCTTGGAAACAATGTATTCGCAGCAAAAGTGCCAGATTTGGCATAAAAATATTTTCATTGTGTAAGTCAGAGAAGGTGTGTTGTTTGTTACAAAAATAAAGTTCGAAAAGATTCAAGATTCTAATGTGTAGATTGTGATGTAGGACTTTGCGCTGCTCCATGCTTTGCAAATTATCATACAAGAAGTATGATATCAGTAAAAATATTTTGTGTTTATATAGTATGGTTGTATATTCTTAAACTTGAATAACTACATTTTATTGTGTTTATTAGTGTTGAAAATAATAAAAACTTTTTTTTAATTTTGGTTTGAAAAACGCAATGTTTTGAAAAAACACGGGACATTTAGAGACCACTTCAAAAAAAAAAAGCCGGACTAATAGCGACCATATTTAAAAAAAACAGGAACTGTTAAAGGGTTAATGTGCTCAACTAATTAGTCCTAATAAGCTGCGGATGGTCTGAAAAAAAAGTTGTCTGAAACTCAATAAAGAAAAAACTATATTAAATAACTAAGAAAGTCCTGCTACTCAAGAAGTTGCTGCTGTGGAGGCAAAAAAAAAAAAAAAAAAAAAAAAAAACCGTAGTGAGAAAAAAGTTGAGAACTTTCTTTTGACAATGGAAAGCTTTTTTTGATACATTTATCTTTTTACAATAAAAATATACTACAGCTGTTTTTCAAAACGCCTTAATATGCTTATTATAAAAAAAAAATTATTAAAAATTAACTCTTTGTTAAACGTGTTTTGAAGCGAATAATTTTAATGTTATAATCTACAATCAAATAGCTTCCATAACTATTATATTAAAAAAACTAAAACCCGGGGTTCTGAATTTTCAATTAAAAAAAATTTTAATATAAACTAATTTTTTTTTAACTTTGTTGCGCTTAACCAACAATGTATATATAAACATACATGCTATTTGTTTATATATATTGTTTACAAAGTGTAAAAAATATATATAAAGTAAATTTTTCTAATAATTACAAGTCTTTTTTGCTAAAGCTGTTTTGTTTTTATTTTTTGTAGTTATGTTATTATATTTTAAAAAATTGACAAGATTAAAAAAACACGAAACATTGTCACTTCTGAGTGGAAAATTTGAAACTTTAACTTAGATTTGCTCCTCTCTCGATAATTTCTGATTTCTAAAGTTATGTCATCTGCTTCATAGACCTTTAAAAATGATAGTCATAGAAATAAGATTTTATTTTAATATTTTATAAAAACTCTATCTATTAAAGATATATGGAATATATTTTTATGGGATATATTCTAATAAAGAAAAAACGGGCCATCCATTAAGGACGTCATCCAAATAGGGAGGGGGAGGGGTTTGAGATAAAAAGGACAAAAAAGAACAAGGGGAGGGGGAGTTTGTCAGAAAAGGATGTCACTTTATAGATTTTTTTTTAGTTTAAATAACATGAAAGGCTATGTAAATATGTGTTTTTAAGAAAATAATCTATAAGAATATTTTTAGTTTTATTTTTCAAAGGTGTAGCAGCAGATTTTAACATCATTGCGCGATCAAATTTTTATTTATTTATTTTTTTTTTGGGGGAGAGGGCAGGATTTTATGACGTCCTTTTTAAGGGGTATAGGGAAAAAGGAAACACGGTGACAAGGGGGGCGGATAGGGTCAAAAATTGGCTAAAAAATGATAACGTCCTTTATGGATGGCCCCAAAACTATTTATTAATTACTATTGTAATAAATACAATCTCTTATCCGTGAAAATGATATATCTGTACCAGTTTAATATATTTTATGGCATTTGTATGCAACATAATAAAAATTAATAAAAAAATATAAGATGAATGCAAAAGGAAACTTGACGCACAAAGGTTTATTTTGCCACAAAGTGACGTCAATGCCCAAAATTATTTTGGCTTAACTTTTAGATAAGCGTTTAATATTATACTTTTAGTTCTTAAACATAAAAATTAATTTTTTTAAGACTTTGGTTTAGTGCTCTTAGATCTTCTTAATTTCATTTGTATAGCGTTGCGTACAAATTTATGTAAATGTAAACGTCTTTATGTTGAGTTTGCTGGCATTTTATGGAATAATCCCGTATATCTATATATCTATAAAATGAGAAAACTTATTTTAAATTTTAGAAATCTTTTTTTCTATATTCTTATTTTTTTGCTATGAATATATAAGCAAGATTGAAAAAATTTCAAAATTTGTTACGCTAAGAGGAGGTATCAAACCCTCCAAAACTACACTGAAGACAGTGCTGTTTTGGAAGACGCATTTAACCACTGCGCTATCAATCAAATGCGTTTAGCAGAAAAACAAACCTAATTATAAAGCCCGTTCTCCGTTTAGAACTTTTTGCGCTTTGGAGAAGCGGAAAAGTTCTTTGAGCATGCGCAAACAGTTTTTTTAAACCCGTTCTCTAATCAGAACTTTTTGCGCATGCTCAAAGAACTTTTCCGCTCCTCCAAAGCGGAATGGAAAACGGGCTTAAGCCTCTTATAAGCTCTACGTATGCGGAAAAGGTGCGCATGTTAAGTTCTTAAATTTTTTTTCCGAATAAATTACTTTACGAAAAAAATGTTGAAGTAAATAAGGAATAGGTAAAGAAATTTTCGGCTAGAAACAGATATATAAATTAGTAAAGATCTGTATTTTACGGATCCTGGAAAGCTAGGATATATAAGGAAAAAGTATAGTTTGGAATAGATATACAAAGACCCGTATTTTTATGGGGCTGATCTCAGCTAGGATATTTTATTTTAAAAATAATTCTAATATCTAGATTTAGCTAGTGTTACAATAATTTCTATAGAAATTGCTACAACACTTTTAACAAAATAGAATCTTCTTGATCGAAAAAATTTAAATAAGCATTTGGGAGTTGATATTGGCAAATTTAAAAAAGTTCCATGAGTTTTAGAAAATGAAAAATTACAGTCCCAAAAAAAACTACCTACCTCAAATATTATTTAAAAGTATTAAAAAAAAATTGTTTTTAAATTGTTTTCAAATATTTCAAATAGCTTCAAATAAATTGTAATTGGTAGCTTTAATAATTTGTTTGTTTTGAAGGAAACAACTTATTGCTTTTTTCGTCGCTCACTTTCCAAGATAAATTTACGGTGTCTACCCTAAATAATTTAGTCTATAGGCCAGGTGAATAAAAATGAGCAATTGCTTTTACTCAGTAATCTGTCAGCTTTACGTGAATAAAAACTTTAGTAGTTTAGGTCAAATTTTATTCAAGTAAAGTTAAGCAATTTACTCATTAATTGTTCAGTTTTACGTGACTAAAAACTCAAGCAAATTGCTTAAACTTTTATTCACGTAAAGCTGACCAATTACTGAGTAAAAGCAATTGCTCGTTTTTATTCACCCGGCCTAATAATTACATTAAAGCCATCATACAAAATAAAAACCTATTTAGTCAATATGAAAACCAAATTTTAACCAAAATAATATAACACAAAAATATGTATTCTTACTCATAGTAGTTAAGGTGCTTTTCGAGAAAGTGCCGTCAGTGGGTTATTAACGGGTGATAACTAAAAAATAAAAATAATTCTAACCCTCTCATATCGAACCACACTAGTTAAAAAAAAAGGTACGCCTTACGATTACAAATTTATTATATATTTTGTTTTGCATCAGCTTTTTTTTTTTTTTTTTTTTACAACAATTATTATATATTTCAAGAACAAATATTTACATGACTCCAGTTTATATAAATGTCCACCACACATATTTACAATATCTAAAGAGCGTTAACAATGCTGTTTCACGCTTGGCGTATTACAGTGGGTTAGAAATGTTAAGAGAAAAACAAACAAAAAAAATATATATATAAAAAAAAATAAAAAGTAAAAAATCGTGGTTTATAATATAAAGTGCTGGCTATTAACCCATGCATTTAAAAAATATACGCAAGTCCGTGGCACCACAGGGCTACTAGGGACTTGCTTGTGGTTATCGTTGAAAAAATATATTAATATATCATAATAATGCTATGTTGTTGTAAGGAAACTCGCAGAAGACTAGGAGAAGTCTTTTCATCGAGAACCTTTAAAATGCAAAATGAACAAAAAATTTAAAGAGTAATTTCACAAAACACACATTAACTTTGAGGTCCACTCTTCAGTAATATTTTACTATGTATAGTTGCTACTATATTTATTATTATTATTATTATTTTATTTTATTTTTTTTTTTTTTTAAATTTAAATTGTTCTTGTTACATTTATTATATTCATTTTCTTTTACATTTAATATATATCGATAAAATTGGTTTTGTTAATTATGAGATCTTTTAATTTTTTTTTAAGGATAGTAAGATTATCTAATTTAGTAAGTTCTATATTTTGAGATATTATTTTGTTGTATAAGTAGGGGCCACGGTATGCAATTTAAAATCTTGAAAATTTTGTTTTTTTAATAGGCAGGGTGAAATTTCCTGCTTCTCTTGTGCTGTATCTGTTGGCGTAGGTTTGAAAAAAGTTATAAGTAAAATGAGATGGGACAAGCCCGAGCATATATTTGAGCATAAATAAAATATTTTGGTAGATG
Source organism: Hydra vulgaris (assembly GCF_022113875.1). NCBI lineage: Eukaryota > Metazoa > Cnidaria > Hydrozoa > Anthoathecata > Hydridae > Hydra > Hydra vulgaris. The sequence goes on along the minus strand of NC_061161.1, from coordinate 55,462,758 downwards.
TTAATTTGATAGACATTTAACGCATTCAAGTTTTTAAGTAAAGGATCGGCATGAGTGAATTTATTTTTATTATAAATCAATCTTGATGCGTGTTTCTGGTGTACATATAGAGAATTTAGTTTAGATTTATTTATACTTCCCCAGGCAATATTAGCATATGTTAAATAACTTTGTATATAAGAAAAGTAGAGACTTTTAAGATTTTTCTGGGAAAGTAAAGGTTTGACTTTGTGGAGTATGCCGATACTTTTTGATATTTTTGTATTTATATGGGCTTTCCAAGAAATCGTTTTGTCAATAATTATCCCAAGAAATTTAACGGTTTTAGTTCTTTCGATATTTATGTTATCAATTTTTAGTAATGGTAGCATTCTTGGTATATTATTTTTTTGATGGTTGGAATGAAACAAGATGTATTTTGTTTTTTCTGTATTTAAAGATAATTTATTTACTTTAAACCAGGTGTTTAAATTCTCAAGGTCATCGTTCACAGATTCAAAGAGATTTTCAATTGATGCTGATGAATAAAACAAATTTGTGTCATCAGCAAACATTACAGCATCAAGTTTTTTTAGGGATTGTGGAAGATCGTTAATATAAATTAAAAATAAAAGAGGGCCAAGAATGGAACCTTGGGGAACTCCGCATTTAATTTCTAGTAAATTTGAATACTTATTATCGTTCGAAATAACGCATTGTTGTCTGTTGCATAAATAACTTTTAAACCAATCTAGGGTAGTATTTTTTATTCCGTATTTTTCCATTTTTTTAAGTAGGATATCATGATTAATTGTGTCAAATGCTTTGGATAGGTTTATAAAAGTTCCTAATACAAATTGCTTTTTATTAAAAGAATCACTTATGCTATTAACTATATCTAAAATTGCATGTTCTGTCGAGTGTTGTGATTGAAAACCGAATTGTTTTTTATCTAAGAATTTGTTTTGAATTAGATATTCATATAGTCTATTGTAGATTATTCGTTCAAGTATTTTAGAAAAAATTGGAAGATTAGAAATTGGTCTGTAATTATTTATTTGAAATGTTTCACCGGTTTTAAAAATAGGTATAATTTTAGCTACTTTTAATTTATCTGGTACAGTTCCAGTTTTAATTGATGATTTGAATATTTCAAAAATAGGTTTGCGTATCTGCGAAGAGACATTAGCAACAATATTACTGCTAATGTCATCTACACCTGGAGACTTGTTTATTTTAATAGAGTTTATTGCATTTTCGAATTCATCAATTTTTAGTTCTTTAAATATTTGTTTGCTGTTGACACTAGTTAAGTAAGTTTCAAATGAGTTGTATGAACAGTGGATTTTTGAAGCTAGATTTGGGCCTATGTTGACAAAAAAACTGTTAAATTTTTCTGAAATTACATTATAATCGTTATACTCATTATTATCTATGACAATTTGTGCAGGTAAACAATTTGATTTGCAGTGTTTAGTCCCAATTATTTCTTTTATGATATCCCAAGTTTTTTTAATATTACCATTTGATTTTTTTATTTTATTTGAGTAAAAGTTTTTCTTCGAATTTTTTTTTAATTTTTTCAAACAAGTTTTTATACTGTTTGTAAACATTTAGGTTTGCCTCACTTCTATTTTTTAAGTATTTGATATAAAGTTTTTGTTTTTTTTTGGAGGATTTTTTAATACCTTTGGTGATCCAAGGACATTTTAAATATTTTTCTTTTATTAATTTTTCTTTAATTGGGAAATGCATATTATAGTTTTTTAGGAAAATTTTTTCAAAGTAATTATAAGCAGAGTTTGTGTTCCCAAGGTTGCATTCTTGGTATACCTTGTCCCATTGTTCTGCCGATAGTGAGTCTTTAAATTGTTGAATAGCAAATTTGTTGATTTTCCTTTTATAAATTTTTATTTTACAACTATTTATAGATTTTATATCTTGTGTCAAAGAGAAGAAAACAGGAAAATGATCAGAAATGTCTGTCTTTATTATTCCTGCCTTTAGAGAAGTATCAAAGATTGAATTAGTTAATATATTGTCTATTGCAGAGATTGAAGTTGGAGTTACTCGGGTTGGTTTATTAATAATTGGGAAGATGTAATATTGAAGCATTTCGTCAAAAAAAAGTTTCATATTGTAAACAATCTATGTTTATATCACCAATACAGAATATTTTTTTTTTGCTCATTGTTGTTTTTTATAAAAATTTATTTTAAATGATTGGAAAATTTTAATAAATCACCTTCAGGCGGTCGGTAACATGTGGAGACTAGTATGTTTTTTGATTTATTGCTAGTTATTTCAATTGTAAAGAGCTACTTCAGTTGTGTTTGAAATGCCGTCAAAACAAGACGTACTACGCGAGCGCGTTATAAATGTCTATCAAGTACACGAAAACCTTAGAAAAAAGATAACTGTGAACCATTTTAAAACAGAAATTGTTTTAGTTTTAATTATTTACCATTTTGGCATCCTCGACAACCAATCGTAAAAGTGGTAGTGGAAGACCAGCTAAATTAATTAACAAGAAGAGACTTTGTTTGCTTCAAAGTCCTTTCAACAACAATGGTTCAATAAGTCAACAAGATTCTGCCGAAAAGTTCAAGTGTGCGCAGCCTTATATCTACAATACGTTGAAAAAACAAGGAATAGTCTGTCGGAAAGAAATAAGAGTACCAGATTACACTGTGTAACAAATATTAACCGAGAAATCTCAATGCCGCTGGATGACACGAAATAACTGTGGAAAATATTTTGTTTTGGATGACGAAATTTACTTCCTCTAACGCAAATTTTAGGAAATGATTAATAATATGCAGATAAATTTTCTGCAATACCTCCAAAAGTAAAATACAAATATAAATACAAGGTTGAGCAGAAAGCGATGCTGCACATTGCCATATCTGAGAGGGGAATTTTCAATCCATGGTTCAAACCAATTGGTTTGGCAATTTATAAAGAAGTACACTAAAATCAATGTTTGAAAAAAATTTTGATTCCATTTCTTCAAAAACATCATTTAGATGGCAGTTATGTGTTTTGGCCGGATAAAGCATCATTGCGTTATGTCAAAAAAACACAAGTCTTTTTGGAAATCTAAAAATTCCATATGTATCAAAAACTGCAATCAAAAACTGCAACCCAGCAACTTGACTCAGTGTTTCCCAGTTAAAAATTTTTTTGGATATTTGAATTCGTTAGTTTACAAAGCAACTAGAGAGCGTAGAATTGCAAGCAATTGATTAACCAAATCAATAGATGCATTCGTCAAATCGATATAAATACTGTACAATGCTTTTGTTCCAACAGCATGACAAAGTTATTATTCAAATGTTCACTAATTTTTTCTTAAAGATAAGTGATGTACCTTCAATTAAAATAAATATAATTTTCATTTTGTTTTTATAATAGCCGATATGATTTAATCAATTTTTAGTTATCACCCAATAAAAATAAAATAAAGTAAAAAATTACAATTACTTTTTTTAGCAAATTTTTGTAAAAGTATGATAGAGCATTGCTTTAAAAAATAATATTGCTAGCGTTTCTTGTAAAATAATAGTAACTTTTTGAGACCTCGGGTTTAAAGTTGTTTAAGTAAACCCAAAGACTATGTAGGTGTGCATGGGCGCCCGTAAAAGTTCAAATTCAACACAAAATACTTTATATATGTGTTTATTGTAATGATTGATTTCTATCTTATATATATATATATATATATGTAAATATCGTATGCATTTTGTAATTGTAAATATTGTATGTATTTATTATTCTAGGATAAAGCTGAATATTTTTTTCTTGTCATATTTGGCTTAGAAGCTCTTCTTAAGATTATTGCAAAAGGTTTTGTTATACACCCAAATTCATATCTTAGAAGTTTGTGGAATGTTATTGATTTTTTTGTCGTTCTTATAAGGTAAAAATGTTGTTTTTTTGTATTCTTTTAAGTTAAGTGATTTTTAAAAAAAAGAAGCTAAGTTATTAAACCTGCAGCTTAAAGTTTAGCAACTTGCTCAGCAAGTTTCTGGTCTAATTATAGTTTTACTTTTATTTTTTTGATTAACATACCCTCCTTCAAAACATTTCAAAGCTCCTTCAACTTTTGATGCTATAATGTGTTTTTCATATACATTACAGTATTGTTCACCACTTCTCCAATAATTATTTTTTTGTAGCACCTTTATAAGGACTGCAAAAAATCATTAGTTACTGGATCATTAAAAAATCATTAGTTACTGGATCATTAAAAAATCATTAGTTACTGGATGCCAAATCTGAAGAGTACAGTGAATGAAAAAGAAGTTTGAAACGTAGTTCATTTAGTTTAACTATAGTTTTTATCAACTGTTATTTTTGGTATTTCTCAGAAAGAATTTCTGATTCTATCTTATTCACCTTATTTGACAAAAAAATTTATTTCCATAGTGATATAAAAAAGTTATTTAAAACGGTCAACATTGAACTTCTAAAACTAACTGAATTTTAAATGTAAATAAACTGTCTATTAATTTAACCAAAACTAATTATACTTTCTTCATAAAAGAGTTAAAGCTCTTCAAACATACCCAAAACTATTTTACCAGTGATCGCATTGTAAAAAGAGAACGTTTTGTAAGGTTCTTAGGTATAGTTCTCGATTAAAACGTAACTTGGAAACATCACATAAACATGATTGAAAATAAAATTTCTAAAAACATTGTTGTACTTTAAAAAAAAAATTATTAGATCATACCTAAAATACGATTGCTTCTCATTTATTCATGTCTTAATTATGCATATAATCATATTTTAATGATACATTACTAAAAAAGTCAAAACAACTGTTCAACTAATAAAAACATACAAATTATTACCATACATAGACAGTCTTTCACATTCAAACGTATTCCGTCTCTCAATTTTCAAAACATTGTTTAACAAACTTTGATATGATGTACCTTTTGTTTTATTAACTACTAATATTAGAGTAATTAAGTAAATTACTCAATAATAATTTTAACTTTATTTCAAACGTCAAAAAAAAAAAAAAAAAAAAAAAAAAATAAAGAATTTTAATTTTTAAATTTTTATCATTTTTTGAATTTTATATTTTCATTATTTTAGTTATACTTTTAACTAACTTTAAAATAGCCTACATTCTTGAATTATTTGGTATTTTTAAATATTTTATCGTCGGTATACAAGGAAAATGCACTAAGTCCATTTTTTGCAGTATGGAGTTATTTATACCATTATTTAGTATTTTAAATTTTCTATCGTTTGGTATACCACACATATTTAATAAATCAATTAATAATGAGTTAATAAGATATTTTATTTTAACTGTTACACAATAACTTATTATTTTAACTATTACGCAAAAACTTATCTCAAAATGATGTTTTTGGACCCTTGCATACCGACGATATATACGGTAGATTAGGGTAATACGACCACCTTAGTAACATGAAAATTCTAGAAGATTTCTTAGATGTAAGCAGTAAAGTTAAAGTTACTTTGTATTTTTTGAATCAACTTTATGTGGTGATAACAGAAATCAGTATAATTAGCGTAAACTTATACGCAGTAATTCGCGGCTCTTATCTAACTAAAACGCTATTCAATTTTTTGCGTTGTTAAATATTATCATCAGGCATGAATATATCTGAGGCGCGAAATTTTCATGCTAAATTATGAAATTTAATTTTTTATAAAGAAAATTATGTTAGCTAGAAATCCATTTTATTTTTGTTTGAAAAAATATGTATAAAAACATTTAGTTTTGACTTTATTTAAAGGTGCCAATTTTGTGTAATATGAGCATGCTCAAATTACCCAGTGTTTTTCTTTATTGAAATTACTTTCATTAAAGTCCTAAAACTGCAGTGGTTTTAATTGTTTTTTGAATAAAAACAAAACTTAGTATAAATTTCAAATAGTTTAACAATACTAAATATCTTTCTACAATTTGAACTCAAAAAATTTGTAATTTTATCGTTTAAAAAGAATTGATTTAATAAAATTGAAAAAATAACGGACTTATTTATTATTATTATTTTTTAAATGCGTATAACATTGTCTTAATAAAAAGTGACTTAAAATTTAATCATTTAATGATAAGTTTTGTTAGTAACGAATTATTATATTCTACAAATTAGTTCTAATTGTCAGGTTGGTCTTTTTTTACTTAATTACTGTTATTTTTTTGAGCTAATTTAAAGTTCTCAAGTTCTCGTTTGGGCATCAGACTTTTTTTCTTTTTTAAGAAAAAAAGTCTGATGCCCAAATATGTATAAGAACCATGACTAGTTATCCTTAAAAATTATTTGTTCGCAAAAATTTTGGATCCGGGTTATTACTTTTGAAAGTACTCCAATTTTCGCTTAAAGTGCTTAAATTACCCTACGGTTTAATAAATAAATAAATAAAAAAAATTCTTGTGTTGAAATTCTTTTTTTGAAATTATATAGAAAAAAAAACTGTTCTAGTTTTTTTTTTCCGTTTGGTACCAATTTTAGTCCTCAAGTTGAGGACCTCAACTAACTTCAGTTCTCATCTAACTTCAGTTCTCAAGTAACTTCAATTCTCAGCTAACTTCAGTTCTCAACTATTTTCAGCTCTCAACTAACTTCAGTATTCAACTAATATTTTTTTTTTGATTTTGGTGCGTTACTTTTTTAATTTGGTTTAAAACGTAAATTATAAACAGGGCCGTCCCGAAGAGGTCTTCCATAGAGGAGGAAGAGGGGGTATTGCATATATTTTTTGCCATAGTTCAAAACTTGCTCAATGTGCAAACTCAAATGCTTCTATGACAGCTTTGGGGGAGGAATAACACCTTTACACCCCCCGTTCGGGACGACCTTGATTATTAACATTATATTCTCTAATATTTTTTTAGATGTTGAATTCTAATCTAAATTAATATTATTTACGGTCGTTGAAAGTTATTTTATAAATTAAAAAAAATGTTTTCTGCAATAAATCTTGTAACACTTAACAAGCCAAATTTCTTTCCCCATCAAAAAACAATGCTTAGCCTTTTGTTTAAAAAACTAAACTTGCGTTATTGAAATAACTTTAAATTGTAAACAATTGATCAGAATTATTCACATGTATATTTTGAAAGTTATTATTAATCAGAAATAAATATATAAAAACATAAATGTGTCAGAAAAGAGACATATTAAATAATATGTTATTAGTAAAACTTTTATGTTAAGTTTTTGAAAGTACTTTTTATATCTTTTAGTTTCACTGTTTTGTTTCAAAATCAAATGAAAAATTCAAACGTAGAATATTCTCTCGATGTAAGAGCAGTTCGTGCAGTTCGAGTATTGCGTCCTCTCAAGTTTATTACAATTATTCCAAGTAGTTTATTTAATAATTTTTATTATTAAAAGTACTCTAAAAAACAACTTTTTATGAGAGTTTTTACATTTTTAGGTGTACACATCATCATGACATCTATTATGAAAGCAGTTGTACCACTTTTGAAAGTATTGTATCTTTTTAGTTTCATGATTGCAATTTATGCTATCATTGGTTTACAGTTTATGGTCAACAGATTTAAATACAGCTGTAAAAACGATCTGACAAAAAAGTGTAAGTATTATTTTATGGTTAAAACAATTTTTTTTTAAAACTTTATGTTTGGTAATAATTTTTAATTCTTAATATTAAAAATATTTTGTTCAATAATTCTTTGTTCAAGTAATCAAATAAATTATATTACCTGAACAAAAAGTTTTTTGAACAAATAAATTATATTACCTGTAATAAAATAAATTATAGTAATCAAATAAATTATATTACCTGAACAAAAAGTGAAAGTTAACTTCACTATCTAAGTACACCTTTTCAAGATGTAAATGAGAACATGAAAGTTGTAATTAAGAAGTCGTAATATGTAATTAAGAAACACAACATGTAATTGAGAAAACGTTATATGTAGTTGAGAAACACAACATGTAAATAAGAAATCGTAACATGTAATTAAGAAACACAACATGTAATTGAGAAAACGTAAGATATAATTGAGAAATCATAATATGTAATTGAGAAATCGTAACTTGTAATTGAGAACAATTAAATTAAAATGGCAAATTCACAGTCTAAGTTTGTAGGTTGTTACAAAAGGTCTTTTTGGACATGAATTTAAGTTATAATCTTAAATTTTGCTTTTGTATGCACAAGTAATAATAATGGAATTGAAAGATCGTTGTGTTATATGCCAATACACTATGACCCGAAAGTCTGTGATTAAGCTAAATCCGTGTCAACATTTATGTCACCAAATTTGTTTACGTCCAGTTCTGGAACAACCAGATTCAAGTTGTCCGATTTGTCGGCATGAAATACACACAACTGAACAAGTTGAAAGGAAACGTTACGTTTTATCTTCTCCAAATGACAGGAGAAGAGTTGTTGAATGTGCGGAGCGATTTGAAGATTGGGTGAATCTCGCGCAAACGCTAGGTATCAAATATAAGACAGCATACAATTGGGTTCGCGCGTGGTCATCCTTCCCCGGACAAATCCCGCCATGGCCCTCGGATTACATACCGCATATTTATTGTTTTTAGTGTTTATTACGTTAAATTCATTTGCTCAAAAATTATAAACTTTTCCCTAAATTTTTCCCTAAAAAATTAAATTTACGCAACAAATCTTGCGTCATTTTTAAGTGCGTCATTTTTATACGCTCCATTTTTTTACGCGCCATTTTTTTGAAGCGCCATTTTACACTTACTCCTTTAAAGCGATATCTAAATTAAAATTTTCGTGTTCTCAATTACATCTTTCTATTTCTTAATTACAACTTACATTTTCTCAATTACATGTTACGATTCTTAATTACAATTTTCGTTTTCTAAATTACATCTTATGTTTCTTAATTACAACTAACGTTTTCTCAATTACATCTTACGTTTCTTAATTACATCTTTTGTTTTCTCAATTACATCTTACGATTCTTAATTACAATTTTTGTTTTCTCAATTACATCTTGAAAAGGTGTAGAAGGTAGCCTCACAACATGAAGTTCTTTTACCTGGTACCTTAAAAAAAACTGCCTTTAACATACAATGGGAGCTTTCCTTTTTTTTTTTTCATTTTTATTATGAGAAGATTACAATGAAAGGTTTCTCGTCAGCTTTTATATAATATAACTTCCAATTTTTTTTTCTATTTATTTTTCCAATCATTAGTTATTATTATAATAATAACAGTAAAAGTAGTATAAAATTTATGCAAGAACAACTAAAAACAAAATATTAATCAAATAAATAAGCAAAAACTGAACTCCTAACTTCTAATTATTGATTATATTTTAGAATTATCAAAATTAAAATACAAAAAAATGGATTCTTTCTTATTTGCACAATAAATAATATTAGTGACTTTAATACTCATAATATAGAATGGCTTGGCTCTTGTGGTTCTGCAGGCGTGACGGCTTACAACTTTTCCTTTTTTCAATCTTCAACTCAAATAGTCAATTTTCAAATTCGCTTTCCTAACAATTTGAATTATTTATCTTATCTACTCGACTTATGTTTCGTTTCCTCCTCCTCTCCCTCACCTTCTACTACTTCTACTACTACTTTTTTTATTTTATTTAGTTGCCCCTAGAAGAACTAAAGGTCTTGTGATAAGTGAGCGGTTAGTAGTAGTACACTGTTAAAAAATTCGCCGTAGAATCTACGGAGATTGTCTGGCAGCAGTGACAGCACTTTCTCCGTTAAAATTAACGGTGTCCGTAGTTTCTATTTTCCGTAAAAATCAACGGAAAAAGTCCGTTAAAAAAGTTACAGCACTTTTTTCCGTAAAATTTACGGTTTCCGTATTTCATTTTTTCATGCAAGTTAACGGAAAAACTCCGTTAACTCAGCAAATAGACATTTACTCAACTCATTTATCAGAGTTTATGCTAAAGTCAAAAATAAATGAGTAGAGTTTATATGTTGTAATAAAAATGTAATTCGACTATTAAGAAACTACTTGTATTGTAATATGATACACATCAAGTAATAATAGCTATAATAATTATAAACAAATTATATTATATTATAGCGGTTATTATATATATATTGTATTTTATATACTATATAATATATATGATAACAAATAATATTTTATTATGAAAAAATATACTATATTATAAAAGTTGTTACATATATTACGTTATAATAGTTATAATAAACATAAACAAAACGTCTTTTGATCTATTGATGCTCTGTCCACTCAAGCGCTAGTTCGTTTACGAAACTCAAAACTTTAAGGTCAGGTCCGACTGCTTTTTTACCAGATTTTCCTTTCAATTTAATTTAATTTTTCACGATTCATTTTTGCAATACATCTAAATAATAATAATTAGGTCAGAATAATAAATCATTATTTACAGTTAAAAAAAAAAGAAAAGAAAGTAATGTTGAAAAGTTGTATGTAGAGTGAGCATGTAGAAAAAAAAGTATAGGTCAGAAGTAGATAAAGTATAGGTCAGAAGTAGATAAAGAATACATTGCAGGTAATATGAAAAAGCTATGGATTTTTATAGATTTTATATAAACAAGTATGAAAGTATATCATCAAAAATGACCCTTATCATTGTACTTACATGTTTTTCATGGCAAAAGAGGAGCATTCAAGCAAGGGAAAAGAGGAGTATTCAAGCAAGGAAACTTTTAAAATATCTATCTAATCGTCTAGCATAGCAATGGAAGATTTAGATGCAGGTACATTTAAAATTCAAGGTTGGGTTGAAACTGAAACTAAGGCATGAACCTAAGAAAAAATTTCAATAGTAGTATTTCATTTTAAAAGTCACAATCAAAATTAATCAATGTATCTAAATATAATAAGTAATTAAATAATAATTTAACAATTTTTAACATAAAAATTTCGATTCTGTAGACAACTTTGTCAAAAACTACAATTTTAAATAATTTAAATATAGATTTTTTTTAGACTGCACTTCAAAAAAGTAAATATAAAAATACATCTAACATACTATTTTATTTAATATATACCTTCTTTCCATGCGTTTATCCTCCATGTGGTTTATCCTCCTCCATAAAACTACCTTATATAAAGGTTGCATACCTAGGCCCATAAAAACAAGTTCAGCTCATTAAATAGTATCATAACCCCTTTGCAGACCAAAGGTAAGTGATTTTTAGAAGTATGAAGGATGTTAGAGAGAAAGTTAGAAGAAGTCCAGTTAGAAGGTTGGCATAGAGACAGAGGACAATATTACACTAGGTGTTAGAATGTGCAATTTATGTTTAATATCAAGTTCACTTGATAGGAACCCATGTTATGGATAAAGTTTTACATAATTTATGTAAATTTGATTTTACATTGCCTTGAAAAAGGGCTCTTTACAAAATCTCAACATGGATTTCTTCCAAGACGCGTCTGTACAACCAACCTACTAGAGGCACAGGACATTTTAACAAAAGCACTATTTCATAATCATCAAAATCGAAAACAGAGAGTGGTCATCAGCAATAGCAAGTCTGAATGGGTTGATGTTGCTAGTGGTTTTCCACAAGGTTCAGTGTAGGTCCACTTTTGTTTCTGATTTATATAAACGACCTTCCAGACAACATGGTGCATCATATAAAGGTCTACGCCGATGATTGTAAGATTTTAGAGGTAATCAAAGCAGAAGATGATGCAATAAAACTACAACAAGACATAGATCATCCAGTCAAACGGTCTAAAAAGTGGCTCATGTATTTCAATATAGACAAATGTAAAGTCATGTATGTTGGTCACTCAAACAAATCAGTACGTCTTTACTCAATGCTTGACATATATGGTAATCAAAGAGAACTTGGAACAACAATTATTGAACATGATTTAGGTGTTCTAACATCAAACGACCTTAAAGTTAAGCATCAAGTAGAAGCTGCAGCAGCTAGAGCAAACTAAATACTTGGCAAACTAAAAAAATCTTTTCGCACAAGAGAGCTGATGTTATGGAGGGTACTCTACACAATATACATTAGACCTTATCTCGAGTATGCCATCCAAGCCTGGTCTCCTCACCTAAAAAGCCAGTAACAAAGGTGATAAAAAAGAGATTATCACCTTTGTTATTACTTTGCTTTTAGTTGTTCTGTTTATTTAATATTTTTCTTCAATTTATATTCTTAAAAAATTTTCATTGTTTTCACTTTATTAGTTTTTTTTAAATCTTCTATTCTAAAATGGAAACAATTTTTCTTTCTTTTTTTCTTTGTTCTATTTATTAGATTTTCACCATTAAAAAAATATTTCCTTTGTTTGGGATGTCTTTGCCACACACACACACACACACACACACACACACACACACACACACACACACACACACACACACACACACACACACACACACACACACACACACACACACATATATATATATATATATATATATATATATATATATATATATATATATATATATATATATATATAAATATATATATATATATATATATATACATATATATATATATATATATATATATATATATATATATATATATATATATATATATATATATATATATATATATATATATATATATATATATACATATATATTTTTGAAAAATGTTTTGGGTAAATATACATTTTTTTCTAATCTTCTAAAATGTTCAAAAGACGTCCAAAACGTTTAAAAGACGTCTTTTGTACGTCCTTTGTCCACTGGGTAGTAAAGGTTTTTCAAACATGAATAACCTTTGTTCATTAAAATGCGCACGAAATATTTAACAGCATAATATCAATATAAAAATATAATATAAAGCAGTATATGTAATACTGTAAGAATGTTTTCATATATAATTTATAATGTTGTTATCGGCTTCGACAAATTCGACTTTGAAAAATCTAATAGTCGATTTAAATGAACTTCCTACTTATCGACTAAAAGTCAGTTTAGTCGAGTAAAATCTTAAAATTCTTATATCTTTTCGTTAAATTTAACTTTTCCATATTTAATTTTTGTTTGTTTATTAAATAACAATAGTATGTACAATTATAACTATTACCTAGTTTTTTGTTTATTCTCTTAAAGTTTTATCTAATTCAAAGCATGTTAGTACTATTTATACCTAATTAAACTTTTTAAAATATTATTCAAATACAAATCTTTCGATTATGTATTTGAATAATATTTTCACTATTTTGTTTACTCGATACTTAAGATTTTCATAAATACTTTTATACAGGGCTGCTCCAAGCTTGCTCGCAGCTTAAATACCATTTATACATTCACATTTTAAATATGACTGTAATAACTTCTTGATATATAAAAAAAAATCATTGGGGTCTGAGAATAGATTGTTCTGTTGTAGGAGCAACCCTTTTCTCATATTGTATTGCTCCATTATTATTTAAATGATATTTAAAAGTAGAATAGAAAAAAAATAGAAAGCAAACATAGATTATTTTATTACTTTTAAAGAACTTGTATTGTGCCATTATTATATGTCGGAAGAAGTCGTTGATCCCGTTGCACGTACACCCCCTCCCTAACAGGGGAGAGTAAAATATCTCTAAAAAGGCGAAAAACGATTGTTAATTTGCACATTCTAGCATAAATGCAAGAATATGCACATATGCATAGCATATATGCACAGGTTGCATATGCTAGCATATATGTACAGGTTGCATATGCTAGCATATATGCACAGGTTGCAATAAATGTAACCTGTCCGCTTTCTCCATGCTATCTTTCTAACTTGACTACTTATGACTTTACTATTATTTATGTTCTTCCTAAAACTCACTTACACTTGCTCTTTAGCAAGCTGAACTTGTATTCACGGACCTTGGTATGTGGCATCTATAGGGATAAACCACTTTAATAGTAAGTGTTTTAATAGGTTACTAATAGGTGGTGGCGTAACTGACTAATGCTGGCCTACTAGTAACTGGCTTATATTCCGGCGCTACCTAAATGTTAATTTGGGTAAAAAAAAAATTTTTAATATTTATTTGATAGACTGTCTGCCCAAACCAAACCCTCAGTCGATGTAGCAGCATTCCGTTGCGAGTCACGCTATTTGTCAGTCGATGTAGCAACACTCCGCGCATGTCTTACAGTAAAAAAAACAAAAACACATTCAGAATATTTTTATTTTTAAATAATGAATGAATGTTTTTAAAAACATTCTAGTCTTTTAATTTGTGGTTTTGTGGTTTAATTATTTCCTGCAATTAAATTAATGTGCTTTGACATAATGTAGCCGGCGCCGCCTTTCAAACACCCCTGTTTTAATAGCTAGAGATCGAGTTGCTAATACCATAAATCGATACTAGAACCCTTCTCACTTCAATATTCAAAAAACCCTGAAGGAGTTTTTTTAAATCAAATATATTCATTTATGAAACATTTATATGAATTTAAATATTTAAATAACTTTAAATAGGAAATTTACTCTATTACTCGCGTTAACTTTAAACAAATGTATTTATGTTTTACCCGCAACATTGAATGTTTTTAATTTTGAGCATTTTTTAAAAACAATGTTTAAATTTGCATAAGTTAGCTTGTGGACTTTGAATTCCGCCAAAATAGAGTGACAAAAGTCGAAAATTCATGTTTTTTGTTTTTTTTTTAAAATTTAGATAAATGTATATATACATTTCTATAATGGATTTTTTTTGTTACTCAAAAACTGTTACAGTTAAAATTTAAAGAGGCGTCTTTTTCAGATATTAAAAACAAACAAACAAAAATTCAATAAAATATTTCAGATATTAAAAACAAACTAAAAATTCAATATAAAATATGTTCAACTTTATTTCTTCACAAATTTTAAATTAATTTTGTTCGTGACCCTTTTTTTAGTAAATTATAAAATAAATTTAGTTTATTATTTTCTTGCAATAATTACAAAATATAAACTTAAATTACCTTTTTTTTTTTTGTTTAAAATGATGTGTAAAAAATCTTTATCACAATTATCAGAGAGGTATAAAACCTGATAATTTTTTGAACAAAGCAAACACATCTATGAGTATATACAATAAATGATTAGCATGTTCACTATGAGGTAAAACTAGTTTTGGCTACTACTACTTCCTGCAACTTTGAGCACTGTCAAGCTCTAAAGCTGAATACTTTTTGTACAATCCTTTCACTTTGAGGGGGTTTTAATATTTAATATTGATGTAACTTTTAGTTACATCAATATAATAATCAATTAATAACTTAAAAATGCCGAAAGATTTATTGATGAATTCTATTAATTTTGATGAAATAAAGATGATAAAAATATGTTATTAAATTTGAGCACTGACTACCAGTAATAGCTCTACTGCATTTATCCTCATATGGAAATATACATTAGGGTTGTCACTTAAGTTAGGGTTACTTTTATTTTTAAATTATTATATATATTTATTTGCGTTATATTGTTACATTTTTTTAAACTGTAAAATGAAATCTTTTAAAATAAACAAATATATCAAAAACAATCAGATTTAAATGACTTTATTGATCAAAAGAAAGTTGAGGAGATAAAGGAAAAATTGATGAACTTTTAAAAAAAATTTTAAGAAACGAGTTGCTGTCAAATTTGAGCAAAAGTATAATGAATGGCTTGACATAGGAGAATCGGGAGTGACTAAAGATATTCACTCCACCTCAGGAATTCTATTGGCTGACCAATTGTAGACTTTGATGACTGCTCTTTTAGAATAAAATATAGAAAATTAGGTAAAAATTCAGATAGTTGTATAACTAATCAAGTATTTTTTGCTGATAAAATCAAATTCAATAATGATAATAGAAAAGATTAAGGTGAAATTATTCATAACAATTTAGAAATAAATAGTAAACTAACAAAAATGGTGACAATATAATAAACAAACTTTGACTGCGACTTAAGTACTACCTTTAGATTGTAACTTATCAAAGACTTCTTATAACTAATGCTTTAGAAAAACAAATCTTTATGTACGCAGTATATTTAAACTTCACAGCTGCAAAAGAACTATGCTATCCTAATAAAATATTTGTTAGTGATTATTCAGCTAATATTCTATAATTCGACTAATCTTTTACAAGATCTGGAAACCATACTTGTAAAAGATTAGTAGAGTTACCAAAAGAAGTTATTTTGTCTTGTGAGTTTGATAAAATGTTTCATTACAAAGCTGGATTTGATGGCTCAACAGCATTTAAAAACAAAAATTGTTAGATAGCAGTTCTTATTCTTTATCAAATGAAAGTTTTTTTTATTTTGACTGGTGTTGTTTTTTTTAAAGCTATTTATAAGTATACATAAAATTTTTTTTGTTGGAAAAGCCATTGTCAACCATTTATTGTTGATTTATTGTTGATTTATTGTTGAGCTGTGAGTTTGAAAAAGAAACTAAATCTGTATTGATTGATAAAGAATGTAAACTTAAGAATGAAATGGCAAACTTGATTCCATCCATCATTGTTTTTGAAGAGCCAAAAATATCTATAACAAACCATATTGAAATCAATATAATTGATGGAAGGGTGCAAACTGCCTTATACAATGCAACTGAATCTATTCAGTCATGTTCAGTGTGTCATCACCATCAGAACCAATAAAAATAACTAACATTAAAATTGTTTAAATTTCACTATTGGTTTCCTGTATGGTCTTTTAAGCTTGCATGCCTGGATAAGGTACTTTAAATGCTTTTTGCATTTTGCTTATAAAATAAAAATTAAATCTTGGCAAGCAAGATCTTTTAAAGATATTTATTGTTTTGAAACTGCCAGATATTTTGTTAAATTTTACTCCTGGTATTACATGGTTCAAAGTCTGATTAAAATATTGATACCTGGATACCTTATAGTGGAAAAAATGATATTGCCTATTGGTCTTATGTCAGAGGAAACTCAAGAAGCTTTCCAACCGATTTTCCAACCAATGCCATTTTAATATTTTTATACTGCATTATGAACTATATTTAATACTAAAAAATATCATTTTTGTATATATATATATATAAATATATATATATATATATATATATATATATATATATATATATATATATATATATATATATATATATATATATATATATATATATATATATATATATATATATATATATATATATATATATTAAAATGTCATTTTGATATTTTTACACATGCACAATAATTAAAATAATAATAAACTAAACTTTATGCATTACTTAGAATTTTTCTGAGAAACTGTTTATTTGACTTGGTTTACAGACAAACTTGTTTATTCTTAAGATGAACATCTTATAACCTTTAATTTAACAGCTGAATGTGTTTATACTTTTATTACCATAATGTTGATTTGGAATAATTTTATTTGTGTTGTTCTATTGTTACACTTAAAAGTAACCTATTTAAGCATTGTTATCTATATGTTATCTATATAAATTACTAATAAATTAATAAAGAATCCATCAGTCTCGAAATATGCCTCAAATGTGCTATCAATATATATACATATACATATATATATATATATATATATATATATATATATATATATATATATATATATATATATATATATATATATATATATATATATATATATATATATATATATATATGTATATATATATATATATATAAATATATATATATATATATAAATATATATATATATATATATATATATATATATATATATATATAAATTCTTTTAATAACCATTTATATATATATATATATATATATATATATATATACCTGCTCTTGGTTGATCTACTACTACCTGTGCATGGTTGATCTACTACTATCCAAGAATATCCAAGAACCTTTTCTTGAATAAACTCTTTTGCTCCATAACTGAATTATATATATATATATATATATATATATATATATATATATATATATATATATATATATATATATATATATATATATATATATATATATATATATATATATATATATATATATATATATAATCAAATAATCATAGTAACCAAACATAAAAAATCACTTTTATAAGACCTCATATTAATACACAAGCCAAATATAGTATATGTAACACAAATAAAAAATCTTTAACTAATAGAAACAGTTTGTTACTTTTTATATTTAGTTGCTATGGTATCCATAGTAATAATATATTTCAAAATAAAATCAAATTTGCAGTTAAAATAAAAGAAAAAGGAAAACACCATTATTAAATTAATAAAAGTAAAATAATACTTGTGTTTATAAAAATGATTAAACTTTAATATTTATAAAATGATTTATATAGAATCAATATATTCAAATAAAATAGTTAATTTATTTTATTTTTATTTTTATAGTTACAGACCAGCTTTGTGATGGTTTTATAAATGGTACTACTAAATACTTTGTTTCTGGTGTGAAATGTGCAACAAATGAGTCGTGTGTAGTAAGTAATCTTGAATTTAACAATGGAATTAAAACATTTGACAACATCTTTTTTGCTGTATTAACAGTGTTCCAATGTGTGACAACTGATGCATGGTCAGAAATTATGTACAAAGTAAGTGATTAGTTTTCACATTTCAATACTTTCTTTTTGAACTAAACTTTTTAAATATTGAGTATTTTTACACTTTTAAAGTAAATTTAATTATCAATTGATTTTATTTTGCAGCAGTTTATTTTTGTATTTACATTTTGCATCACATATTAACACTGCCTTAAAGAGAGGCCTCCTAGGTTTTTAGACTTAGGGGTAAGCATAATGTTTCGATAACCAGCCTTACACCCCTTCTTTAACTAATAGGCTGGTATAGATGTAAACATGTATTACATTGTTTCTTATGTAGGAAAATAAATGTTGGATCTTCATGATTATGCTCATGGGTTTTTACTTGTGCCTCCTTGCTAGTGGCTAGGCAACTCTTTTTGTTATCCCCTAATGAGAGTATAGATCTAAAACTCATTAAAATGGTCAGCTGATAGTAAGGTTTCATGAATTCTGTGTAGCTATCAGAAAGGATTCCATTAACAGCTGTAAAAGATCAGAGTATTATTAATACCATGTCATGCTTGGAATGTGACCCTGTTTTTGCGTTTGGTGTGTATTGTTGAAGTCTTTTTAATGATTTTGATTTGATTAGCAAGAATAAGACAACTAAATAGCTTATTGTTTTCGATGTCAAACAAGTTCTATGATTTAGTCAAATTTTCTATTAAATAAAAACTTGAATTAAGACTATTCGAAAAAACAAAAAAACTATTTGAAAAAACAAATAATTTTATATATGTTGATAAATGTATTTACAATTACTGTTGGATTTACAAATTTCAGGGACCTAGAGAAACATGTGTTTAATGATAAATATTTTATTGGATAAACTATTAATTTTAAATCAAGATTTCACCTATTGCATTGATAAATTTGTTCAAAAGATTCTTTTTCTTTATTAGCAAATGCAGCTATCAAATAGTCAAAATTTAATTTTCTCAATTTAATGTGAATAATTGATGATATTGCCAATTTATTAAATAGACCAAGGCAGAAACATGTTATAATTGCTTCTACTTTTAAAAAGAATGATTAACACAGCAATTAAAGGGCTGTCTCTTAATTATATCTACAAAATAGGGTAGGGCATTCTAATAATTTTTCAGTTGAGAATGAGTTTTGTTGATAAAACTAGAGATGACACCTTTAATGAGCAACCATTGTACTTGTAGAGAAAGAGATGCAACTTTATGGTGATGAGAGAGAGGCTCAGGCTCAGCAGATAAATTAGAAAAGTTATTTTTTAATTTCTGGTTTTATTGATTTTTATTGTTTTTTTTTAACTAAATGACAGAATATTCAGCATCCTTATTAAAATCATGCCTAACTATAAAAAAACGTTTTAACATTAACAAACAATATTTTGATTGCTCTAATTGATAAATATTAACCTGCAGTATTTTAAATTTTAATTTACGTGCAAACTGGTTGAAAATCAATGTCAGAGAGCATCAAATGGTAATATGTTGTTTTAAACAAAGAAACAGCAGCATTAAAGTATTCAGACTTATTTGTGTTTGTGAATTTTGCATGCAATTAACCTTAAAAAATTAGAAGCAGGCTTGGCCAGGAAGGCGTGCGATTCAAAATCTTTATATGACCACGCAAATAATATTTTGTTTTGACAATTTAACCATGATTTTTAACAAATGCGATGAAAAAATTGATTTCAATTACATTGAAAATAAATAACTTTGACATGTTTATCTTTACTAACAATTTTATATCAGCAAAATGCTTTTAAATAAAGTAGCTAATGATCTTAATTAAAGTTTTATTGAAAGTTGTATAAATTTTTATTTATATTATTTAATTATATATAAATTTTTTTTATAAGTAAATTAAAAAAAGCAAAATTTATTAAAATAAAATTTTAGTATTATTAGCGATAAATTAAAAAAGGCAAAATTTATTAACTTTGATCTTTACTTATGTTTTTAGATTATTGAAATGCATTTAAATGAAGTAACAAATCACTGCTAATAATTTTTTTACAAAAATATTAATAAATATTATATATATTTTTTTATATTTATATAAGAATGTATTTTTTATTATAATTTAAATAAAAAAAAACTTATATCATCTTTTTAAATAAATGATTTAATTATTATTTCTTTTGTTTACGTTACTACGACAAATTGTTCAGAATCTTTTTTTTAACTTTTAAATGTGGGCATTTGTTAAACAATTATTAGATGTAAGTTGTTACTTTATTTAAAAAGCTTTTTGCATAATATTATATTATAAAAATATCAGTAAAGATAAACGATTCAAAGTTAAATATTCCAAACGTAATTTAGATAATCTTATCATTATAGTTTATTTTTTATTTTAATTTTTAGTTTTAGTTTTTTTAATTTAGTGTTAAGTTATTTTAATTTTATTTTTTGTTATTTTATTTATGAAGATTTGTTTGCTTCTTTAACAATAAGTTAAAGAAGCAAACAAATAACTGATATAAACTTTCAAAACATATTAACAGCCGTGGTCATGTTTTCAAAATCACAGAATATTTGCGTGGTCATATTATAACATGAAATTGCCTGGCCAAACCTGCTGGAAACTTACACTTGATGTTGTTGATGTGCCTCATTCTGGAAGATTAGTGATAGTGACAAAAATATCTTTTTCAGAATCAGCAAAACATATCATTAACTCATTTACAAAATTTTTGAATTCTTTTTGTTCTAAATCTTATCTTAAATAAACTTTTGTGACATATTTTTAACTACTTAGTTAATTTTTTTTAGTTTTTTAAAGTTATTGTCTTCTTTATTTTAGATTATTTAAAATTTTATGAAAATATTAGAATTTATTTATAATTACAAATAAGTAATCAATTCAAAACAACGTTTAAAATATTTTATAAAAAATTAAAATTGAAAGTTAAAGTGTTAATCTTTTTACGTTTTCTTTCCTATAAATAGATCGTAGTGACAGAAGTGGTGGTAGTAGAAGGTGTAGTAAGTGGTTGGTGGAGGTTGTGGAGGAAGTGGTGGTTGCAGAAGGTGCAGTATGCTTATAGTAGTATACCTTTTGTATGCTACTGTTGATTACTATACTATATCTAGATTCTTTTCTCTAGAGACCTATAGTTTTCGCGCAAAGCTTTTCAGAGTTCTATTCTATTTTTAAAATATTTTTTCACTTCTTTCAATCTTTAAAATCTTGAA
>NC_061161.1:55331130-55438630 GCF_022113875.1 Hydra vulgaris | reverse complement strand
TGTATATATATGTATATAAATATTTATGTATAAATATATATGTATATATATATATATATATATATATATATATATATATACATACATATACATATATATATATATATATATATATATATATATATATATATATATATATATATATACATACATATACATATATATATATATATATATATATATATATATATATATATATATATATATATATATATATATTATATATATGATATATATATATATATATATATCACCCCATTGTTTGATATAAGAGTTACTATGAGAAGTTTAATTAAATTTATGATTAGTTAGTTTCAGATGTAACTGAATTTGAGCAAAAGCTAACTGGTTCATTTAATATAAAAAATAATAAGTTGTATATTTTGCTGAATTTTAATTGAAATCTAGTTAATGCAATATGGAATAAATATTAAAGTATGGAATAAATACTAAAGTTGTTTAATTTAGTTTATCTATTGTATCAAGTTTAATTGCATGCTATATATATATATATATATATATATATATACATATATATATATATATATATATATATATATATATATATATATATATATATATATATATATATATATATATATATATATATATATATATATGTATATATATGTATATATATGTATATAAATATTTATGTATAAATATATATGTATATATATATATATATATATATATATATATATATATATACATACATATACATATATATATATATATATATATATATATATATATATATATATATATATATATATATATATATGTATAAATATACATATATATATATATATATATATATATATATATATATATATATATATATATATATATATATATATATATATATATATATATATATATATATATATATATATATATATATATATATATATATGTATATATATATTCTTATACGTATTTTGACAGTATGGTGCCTTTTGAATACTTCTTATTTTTAAAGGATTGCTTATGATTAGCAAAACAATTTTCCAGTCACTCTCTATAAAGCCAATGTATTGTATATTCTTAGAAGAAACAACACATTTATATTTTTTCATAAATATTTTCCACTCTTTTGGCAATTTTTTTGTCTACAGTTACTATTTTCTGTAATTTCTTCATTTAGAATTTCTTTTTTGTTTAGCAAACTATTATTGTGACATTTTAAAATTTTTTTGACCTTTTTTGTGTAACTGTTAGAGGGCAGGAAGTTTTTACCCACTAATTTTAATAATATTTTTCCTATGTTATTGGAAACATTTTTTGTTATATGGGGGTTAATGTTTTTGTTATATGGGGGTTTTGAATTTTACTTTTTTCAAGGGTATTTTTAAAAATGCGTTTAGAGGAACCAAACACATTTTTACCAGAGAAGTTTCGGTTTAGCCTGGTATTTGCTGAAATTTGGGGTGGATGGTTTTATCTTGATATTAACATACAATAATTCTTCATTCAGATTTTTGAAAGACTTTGATGAATTTTCCAAGAGGTTAAATGTGACATCAAAAAAATTCACCTTTTTAAATTTATGCTTGTATAATTTGAAATTAAAAATTTTAAAACTAAACTATTAAACCACATTGCATTATTTTCATAATATACTCTTACAAATTCACAAATTTATGCTCCAACAGTTAAGACATTTATTAATTCCTGCAACTTATGGTTTACTAATGATCTCTCATGGAAACCATATATACAATAGCTCTCAGAGAGGCTGATTCCATCAACAGCTGCAAAATATCAGAGTATTAACAGTGCCATGTTGCGCATGGATGGTGTCCCTGTTAATGCTCTTGGTGTGCATTGTCAAGGTCACATAAGGAGCCCTATGTCACTGCTTAGGGTTAATTAACAGGACTGAGACAACTGCATTGCTCATTGATTAGGAGGCTGTGCTCTTTCTATGAATGAGTCAAGTTCTCATTAAATCCAAATCTCTTCACTCTATCACCACTTCTTCCCATGATTGCACTCTTTTAGATGTCATATCTGATCAAATTGACCATGCCCTTTCTCTTTACCCCTCTGCCAATATTGTTGTTGTTGGTGATTTTAATGCCCATCACACTGAATGGCTTATCTCTAACACCACTGATCCTGCTGGCACTAAAGCCTTTAACTTCTGCGTTTCTCAATCTCTTACTCAGATAGTTAACTTTGTGACTCGTTTTCCTGACAACCCTAATCATTTACCTTCACTCCTTGATTTATGTCTTGTCTCTGACCCTAGCTTATGTTCAGTTTCTCCCTTTTCTCTCTTAGGTGGTTCTGACCATGCAATGATCTCTATAAATCTTTCTTTTCGTGCTTCTTTTTTGGGCTCACCTTATCATCGCACCACCTACTACTACCCTAAAGCTGACTGGGATTTCTTTCAAGATTTTCTTTGTGATGGTCCTTGGGCTGATGTTTTTTCTCTCTCAGCTGACAAATGCGCCTCCTACGTAACCTCCTGGATTCAGACTGGAATGGAAGCTTTTATTCCTTTGCGTCGGTTATAAGTCAAGCCTCATTCTACTCCATGGTTTTCTATTCAAAAAATCTTGATCAAATTTTGCATAATTAATAAAAAAAAATTTCTTAAAGAAAAAAAACACTAAAGATTGATTTTGTAGGCAAAAAATCTGCTGCCCTAAGAATGAAAAATGTTTCTCAAAAAATATTATTTACAAATGTATTGTTTTCTCACAAAATAACTCTGGTAAACAATAAATTAAGCACAAATAATCTTTTAATAGGGGTCCATATTAAAGCGCATAACTCGAGCAATGCGCGTTAATAGGTAGTATTAAAGTTTCCAAAACATAATTGGATTCCGATAAATAAAAGTCATTTGTTTATTTGTTTATTTACCAATTAAGTTTATTGTTGAATTAAACACCAAGTGATATTTCAGTATAGACATTTTCAAAAATGGTATGCTTAACTCATCAAACTCTAAGAGTGTTTGATGAGTTAAGCATACCATTTTTTGTAGTTAGAGCGAACTAAAGAAAACGATTTTGGTTCGCTTAACTCATCAAACACTGAGAGTGTTTTAAAAGTTAAGTTGTTTTCTATTGTTAAAAAAATCTTTTATCCAGCTTAGGATCACAGAAATGTCACAGAAACCGTATCCCATTAGTTGCAGGAGAAAAAAAATGTGTGAGACACAATCAAATGCTTTTGTGAAATTAAAAACAGTTAGTTGATCAGAGCAGCAATCATTATGAGCTTTTGAAATCCTTCTAAAAAATTAGTCGAACAATTTTGACTAAATCCATGTTGATGACAGGGTAATAAATAGTGGGTATACAAATGGTCTACCATAAAGTCGAGAAGTAACTTTTTCATAGCCTTACAAACAACAGAAGTTATTGAAATAAACCCTTAGTTTTCTGAATCAGTACGACAACTTTTCTTGTGAACCGGTAAGATATTTGCAAGCTTTTAATATAATGGAACTTGATCAGAAACTATGGAGCATTTAAATATAAATGAAAGTGGCCTTCTGAAACTAGCTGAGCAACTTTGCCATTAATACCCGTTTGAAGTATCAAGGAATGATAATAATGCGTCTATATTTTTGCGAGAGAATAGAGAGCTGAGGTCTGGAGAACAGATTGCATTAGTTTTAATACTAAACGCTGGTAAACTTAAAATGTCATTTTCAAGTTCTCATTAAACCCAAATCATGACCAAAGTAACCAAAAATTTAAAACCTAAAAAACCATCCCCACCACCTAAATATTTTAATATATCTTTTACAAATAAAGTGGCCTCCTACGTAACCTCCTGGATTCAGGCTGGAATGGAAGCTTTTATTCCTTCGCGTCGGTTATAAGTTAAGCCTCATTCTACTCCATGGTTTTCTATTTCTTGTGCGGCTGCTATATCCAATCGTAATCATTTTTCTCATCTTTTTCAAAAGAACAACTCTCTTGAGAACAAACGGCTATTTATTATTGCAAGAAATCGATGTAAAAAGGTGCTTTCTGATGCTAAACTCCATTATTTTCAGTTCACTAAATCTCGCATCTTATTGCAGAAGTTAGGCTCTAAAGACTTTTGGAAAATCTTCAACAGCATTATTAACAAGGGTAGATCTAACATTTCATCTCTCATTCATGGGACTGATTTTATTACCTCTCCCAAAGATAAGGCAGAACTATTTGCAAAGAACTTTTCTTCAAATTCCACTCTTGAATCTTATGGACATTCTCTTCCTTCCATTCCAGTCAAACAGGTTGACCCATTGTTAGACATTCAAATCACTCCGGCTTCTGTTGCTTAAGTCATATCTCAATTAAAATAGTCTACAGCTTATGGTCCTCTCAACTCTACGCAGTAGAGTTGAGAGATGGTTATTACCACAAATAAGTAGCCTCCTTGTCTGTAGTGGCCTTCTCTGCCTTGAGGAGGTGAATTAAAATAAAAATAAATAAAAAAATATATATATATAAATATTATATTATAAAAATATATCAAATATATATCATATTAAAATATATATCATATTTTATAAATATATATCAAACTTAAGAACCTAGAATCATGAAAAACAATAACTCTATGTAATAAATTTTTTTTTTTTTTTTTATGCTGGGTTGAAATTGTGTTTTCCTAACTTGTTTTGCCAAAAACAAATAAAAAAAAGCTGTTGTTCTACAAAAACTTTGATAACAATTTTTTCAAAAGCTGTCCAAAGTTGGTATCTTCAACCAACTTCAGATTAACTACAGAAGATGATAGAATGCAAACCAAGTTCCTGAACAGAAAAAGCAGTTTGTACGAGTTTTATATAAAATAAATTATAAAATAAGTTGTCTTTTATAGTCTTTTTTAATTTCTAAAAAATTATGTGGTACAACAAGTTTTAATTCTTGGCTCTGAGTTGTTCTTCATCTATTCTAATAGCAATCCTAATATTCTATAAAACCTTTACAAATCTACCTCTAAATCTATTAGCTGATTATACAATTATATACACTAAGATTTTATTCACTTTTTTAAATCACTTTTTTGAATTCAGAATATTTGTTTATAGAAGAATGATAATATTTTGTAATACGCTTTTAATTAATTCATTCAGTTACTTTACCAACTTCTGTTTTTAAGGACTGTTATATTGCATTCTTCATCAGGTATATAAACATAAGCTTTCTTTTATACTTTTTCACATACTTTCCACATTTCTTTCAGACACCATTTCTACCTTGAATGCTTTTTTTTTTAAAACAACTAACTACTTTTTAAACCCGGCATTTACATACAATGATCTCTTAGTTTTTAACCGATTTCGTGCCACAAATAACTAATTTGTGCTAGTATTACTTTTAAGATTTTTTTTCTGATTAATATACAGTCTCATTGTGTCTCTAAGCTACTTGACTCATAAGTTACCTGCTGTCTCTAAGCTACTTGACTCATAAGTTACCTGCTGTCTCTAAGCTACTTGACTCATAAGTTACCTGCTGTTTATCTTTTTGTCAAAAACATGTATTCCAGACTGTTAATCTCATCTGAAAATTATAACAACATTTTTTCATAAATATTTCGTAAGCCAAACCTCTTTCCACTATGTATTATTAAATTCACTTCTTTCAGGTTGCAGAAGGATACTATACTTAAAGTGGCTACTCTTTCTTTTTTATACTGTGAACCAATCAACCAATCAAACAGTGAACTAATCAAACAAAGTAAATCTATAAAGAAACATGTTGAGGGTAGTACTTAAAGCATTAGGTAGATTCGAACTTTCAACCTCTTAGTTGTTGGCCGAAAGTTCTTCCACTAGTCTACTACAGCATTATTCTACTATCACAAAATACCTTTATATCCAATCCAGAAGATATTCTACCAAATTCAATAATATTGTCATTTGTGAGTCATTTGCAAGTCAAAATATATTTATATCTTCAATTTTAAAAAGTTTTCGTTTGATTGAGTTGGAAATTATGTTTAGTTATAATCTAGCTGCTATTTCAACCATCTCACTTTTTCTTTGTACTTAAGATACCATATCAACTCTCAAAATTAAATCATCTGTTATCTCAAATTTAAACATCTGTTGTCACACTGATACTCTCATCATTTATTTTATAGACCAACTGGTTGTTGTAACTTGTCACAAAAAATGATTTCTTTCTGATTCAACTACATTTGGCCAATGTAGTTCAGCCTAATATTTTGCTATAAAAAATCTGTTCTAACACTAATGCTGTAGCTATTATTCGGCCAATGTGTTGTAAATCATTTTTTTAGTACATTTTTAAACTTGTTGCAAAGCATTTTTTATAAGTGGTATCATTTTACAGAATATAAAAAGGTTTTGATATTATTTTTCCATTTTTTAAAATTATAAAAATAAAAAAAATAAGCTATATTTATTAGTCTTTAAGAATCTCAAAAGGTTCCTCTTAAGAAATAAACTTCAAGAGGTTCTTGTGACTTGGTGTTTTATTTTTTTAAATAATGAAATATTAATTAACATTTAAATAATGTGCTTATAACATTTTACTACAACCTAAATTATCAATGTAATAATAAAGGCAATAATCAAATTATATTTGTGTAAGATCCTAAAGTTATTTTTTTTTAATACTCATTGCTGTATTGGCATTTCAAATATTTGATTTATTTATCAATCTTTATTAAATAAATCAAACATTTGAAAAGTCATATAGTAATAAATTGAAAAAAAAAAAATTTTTATAATTTATATATAATAGTTTAGATATTATAAGATATATTTTTAAAGGTATTAATAATATATCACTAATGTCATTAGATATAAAATTTTATATATGAGTACTTGTAGATGTTAGAAACTGATGTTTTACATGTTTCTTTGGTTTGATTTTTTCTGTGATTGATTGTGAAACCGTATCTACTAACATATTAAAACAGTGTACAAAAAATTATGTTACTAGAATCTATATTCTACTTATGTAAAGCTTTCTATTATTGCCAGACATTTTATTATAAGACCAATGAATAGTTTATAATAATTGATTGAATTAAGAGATTAAATCAATAAATAATCATTAAAAACAAATAAAATCAAAAAACTCAATTTAAATCAATAATTTTATTCGTTTGATTTAAATCATGATTTAAACTGATTTAAATAAACTTATTATTATAATTTAAATAAATCAATCAATTTAAATCAAATCAATTTAAATACTTCCTATTTTGCCTCCAGAGCAGAAACCTTCTGCTCTGTTTAGTTGTCTCCAGAGCAGATGTTTAGCCTTCTGCTCTGGAGACAAATTAGGAAGACAGCAAAAATGATCAACCAAAATAAAGATTGAAGAAACATAAAATTCTGTATATTTTGGTGTAGATGATGATTTGGTGTAGATGATTCTTCAGATTATTTTAGATTTATCATTTATTTATTTAATAATCAAGCATTCACAAGCTAGACCACGTGTGTGAGCTTTTATATCAATGGTTTCAAATTGAAACAGCTTGGACAAAACCTTCTGCTCTTGATCACACTTTCCAAGGGCCAGTCTACACGGATCACAAAGACCTTGAGGAATTCTTGGATCATCAAAGTTGAACTGCTTTTTGTAGTTGTTTTGAATTTTGCTGAACTAAAATGGTGTCAATTCATGATTTCCTTTTCTAAGACACATGATACAAACAACTTTTCTGTTCTCATCATGACTTCTTGCATGATTAGGCATTTTCAATTTATTTCAGGAGAAAAGGTTAAAAAATCGACCTTCAAAAGCTTTGATTTGTAGTAAACTGCCTTTTCCCGAAATTTTTTTAATAAATTATTTTTTGGTAAAATATTTTTTGGTAAAATATTTAACTGCCTTTTCCCGGAATTTTTTGGTAAATTCTTAAAAATAATTTAAAATTACCAATATTATTCAAAAAGTGCAAATTAAAAAAAAATATTATTGAAATTGTTCTAGAGTTAACTTATTAGAAAAAACTTTCAGAAAAGCAGTATTTTACCCAAGTGATCTTTTACCTATTTGGATTACTACCAATTTTATAACATAAAATCTTTCACATTTTCATATTTTTTGTTTCTTTATTATGTTAAGTAGGTTTTATTATTTTCAAAGACCTTTTTGAATGTTAAGATATGTTGTAAAAATATAAAATTTCGAGAATGCTGTCATTTCATGAATATGTGCAAAATAAAAATTTTCAAAAGTGATTTTCTTTGTCAGAAGTAATAGGATGATTTGATTTTTTATATTTTTGGAATCCAGGAGTCATAAGCTTTCACAGGCATATTGTGGTTTTTCTAAACATAATTTCCAACTCAATCAAACGAAAACTTTTTAAAATTGAAGATATAAATATATTTTGACTTGCAAATGACTCACAAATGACAATATTATTGAATTTGGTAGAATATCTTCTGGATTGGATATAAAGGTATTTTGTGATAGTAGAATAATGCTGTAGTAGACTAGTGGAAGAACTTTCGGCCAACAACTAAGAGGTTGAAAGTTCGAATCTACCTAATGCTTTAAGTACTACCCTCAACATGTTTCTTTATAGATTTACTTTGTTTGATTAGTTCACTGTTTGATTGGTTGATTGGTTCACAGTATAAAAAAGAAAGAGTAGCCACTTTAAGTATAGTATCCTTCTGCAACCTGAAAGAAGTGAATTTAATAATACATAGTGGAAAGAGGTTTGGCTTACGAAATATTTATGAAAAAATGTTGTTATAATTTTCAGATGAGATTAACAGTCTGGAATACATGTTTTTGACAAAAAGATAAACAGCAGGTAACTTATGAGTCAAGTAGCTTAGAGACAGCAGGTAACTTATGAGTCAAGTAGCTTAGAGACAGCAGGTAACTTATGAGTCAAGTAGCTTAGAGACACAATGAGACTGTATATTAATCAGAAAAAAAATCTTAAAAGTAATACTAGCACAAATTAGTTATTTGTGGCACGAAATCGGTTAAAAACTAAGAGATCATTGTATGTAAATGCCGGGTTTAAAAAGTAGTTAGTTGTTTTAAAAAAAAAGCATTCAAGGTAGAAATGGTGTCTGAAAGAAATGTGGAAAGTATGTGAAAAAGTATAAAAGAAAGCTTATGTTTATATACCTGATGAAGAATGCAATATAACAGTCCTTAAAAACAGAAGTTGGTAAAGTAACTGAATGAATTAATTAAAAGCGTATTACAAAATATTATCATTCTTCTATAAACAAATATTCTGAATTCAAAAAAGTGATTTAAAAAAGTGAATAAAATCTTAGTGTATATAATTGTATAATCAGCTAATAGATTTAGAGGTAGATTTGTAAAGGTTTTATAGAATATTAGGATTGCTATTAGAATAGATGAAGAACAACTCAGAGCCAAGAATTAAAACTTGTTGTACCACATAATTTTTTAGAAATTAAAAAAGACTATAAAAGACAACTTATTTTATAATTTATTTTATATAAAACTCGTACAAACTGCTTTTTCTGTTCAGGAACTTGGTTTGCATTCTATCATCTTCTGTAGTTAATCTGAAGTTGGTTGAAGATACCAACTTTGGACAGCTTTTGAAAAAATTGTTATCAAAGTTTTTGTAGAACAACAGCTTTTTTTTATTTGTTTTTGGCAAAACAAGTTAGGAAAACACAATTTCAACCCAGCATAAAAAAAAAAAAAAAATTTATTACATAGAGTTATTGTTTTTCATGATTCTAGGTTCTTAAGTTTGATATATATTTATAAAATATGATATATATTTTAATATGATATATATTTGATATATTTTTATAATATAATATTTATATATATATATTTTTTTATTTATTTTTATTTTAATTCACCTCCTCAAGGCAGAGAAGGTCACTACAGACGAGGAGGCTACTTATTTGTGGTAATAACCATCTCTCAACTCTATAACTCCAAAACACGAATCTTGACGAGCAAGGCCGCTGCGCGGAGAAATGAGTTGAGCGCGGTACTACTAGGGACGTGGTGGGGATCGAACTCGGAACCACTCGTTTATGAAGCAAGCGCTCTACCACTACACCACTACCGCATGATATACCGCATTATATTATATATATTATAATATATTATAATATATTATAAATACATATTATAATATAATATATATATTTATAATATATATTAAAATATGATATATATTTGATATATATTTATAAAATATGATATATATTTTAAATATAAGTATATTGAAAAAAACACTTTTTCTTAAAATATATTTGCTTACTTATAAAAAATTTATTATAAAACAGAAACTTTTTTATGTTTTTATAACTTTAACAAATATTTAATGAATTTAAATGAACATATATGTATGTATATATATATATATATATATATATATATATATATATATATATATATATATATATATATATATATATATATATATATATATATATATATATACATATACACGATGTATGTATGTATGTATGTATGTATGTATGTATGTATGTATGTATGTATGTATGTATGTATGTATGTATGTATGTATGTATGTATGTATGTGTGTATGTATGAATGTATGCATGCAGTCTACACTCAGATTCTTGGTCGGTTGCCGGAAGGGTGAGTGTTCATTAATTTTGGGGACCAACCTTTTGAGATGTCCTTTACTGTTTTTTTTAAAAATTTTTGGATTCAGCAGATTAATTGCATTTTTTTTCAAAATTTGGTCATCTGGTACCATCAGGTGACCACGAGTATACACCTCTGGTATGTATGTATGTATGTATGTATGTATGTATGTATGTATGTATGTATGTATGTATGTATGTATGTATGTATGTATGTATGTATGTATGTATGTATGTATGCATGTATGTATGTATGTATATGTTTGAACTATCAACATATATTTTAATATTTTCATAGGGAGTTCTCTAAAGAAAGATCTAAAGTTGAGCATAAAAGTGAGTTTATAAAGCTTCGTGAAAAGATAAAATTAGATCAATCATTTGAGTTTTACTTAAACTGGATTTTAGAAGGAGGTACAAAAAATATTTTATTTTTAAATATAGATACAAAATTTTTTTTTCACATAGTTTGTTAATTATATTGGCATAACGATGGCAATCCAAGATTTTGATGACTGATACACATTTTGACATGTCACATGATGACAACCCTTGAAATTAGAAAAAATAAGGTCAGCAATAAATTGTCACCCTCAAACTGTTAGAGGTCGGCATCAGGTCAGCAAAAAAAATTTGATACAAAGGGTTACCATAAAACATAGAAATGAGGACTCCAAAGGTTGTGAGGATATTGATGAATGATGCTATTTAGAACCATTCTTGGAAGATTTATCTGCTCTTAGGCATGTTAGGAAAGTCTTTTTAATTTCCTCTTGAATGGCTTTCTTTAGTTGGTTTAAGGACCTAGCTAAATATTTTAAAAATCTTGGCCTTGAGATAACACTGCATAAAAAGTGACATAAACTTAAATAAGGTAAAGGTGATGGCCGCATAACATAGGGATATAGGGATTACATCATCATTGTGTAAAGGGATCACTCAACCGAGAACATATTCTAAATATTTTTGTTTATTCAAATATTATAAAAAATTAAAAAAAAGACTGTTAAGTCTTGAGTTTTACCCTAATACAGCATGGTGATGACTGAAAACTAAAATTTGACCTAGTCTTGATTTTAGATATTGATAACTGTTTTTTATATCTATTTTGTCAAAATCTTAGACTTTACTTTTAATCTTAGATTTCTTTATTTTTGTTAAAGAATGAAAATCTAGAACAATAAAAAATTAGTTCATTGGTCTAAATGTCTTTTTTTTGTAAAAATTGATTTTGTAATAATTACTTTCGTATACTTGTATACACACCAGGGAAAAATAGTTCTATAGAATTTTTATAAACTTTTGAAACATATGGCCTAAAGAAATTCTATATAATTTCTATAGAATGTCTATTAATTTCTATAAAAATTGCTTTAAACTTTTTTTTTCTATAGAAAAAACATTAGAAAAAAAGTTCTATAAAAAAAGTAAATTCAATTCTCTTTTTACATCTAAGGCTTTGCTACAAAATGTGCAAATTTAAAGTATATTAAATAGTTTAAAGTGTTTAAAAAAACTCAGTTATTCAGTACTTTTCAGTTACTTTACCTTTTTTCTCTTTAGAATTTCCTTTACCAATTTGTTGACTGAAAAGTTTTTTGAGATTTTTCAGAAATTAAAAAAAAAAAAAATGATTTTAAGGGATTTTCATAAAGTTAAAACTCATCTGTGACACACACACAAAAACTCTAACTTTTTAATGATTAAAATTATAACTACATAATTTGATGTTCTCCGAAACATTATAGATTTGTGTTACTAAATATGTTTAATTACCAACTAATCATATTAACATACTTGGAAACACTTCTATTTATTACTGTTTTTACTATATTTTTACACTTATTTTTACAATTTGCATTAAGTTTGCTATTGTTGTTGTATTTTTAAAAATAAAATTGCAACTTTATTTTTACAAAAAACTATTTCGTTTTAATTTTTTAATTATTTTTTAGAAGAATTGGTGATTGCTGAGGTGAAAAGTTTCAACAATAAGTTTAACGCATTAAAGTATTTCACAGAAATCATTCAAGAGGATTGTTCAAGTGGATTATTTAAGATTCAAAAAGATAAAACATCAAGAATCCATTTTATTTTATATATAAAATCTTTGCAATTAAAAGCAAGGAAATTAGTTAAGCATAAAATTTTCTTCTGGTTTGTTCTTTCAATTGTTTTTCTTAATACTATTTTTATGACCACCTATCATTTTGGCCAGCCTCGTTGGCTTGATGACTTAAAAAGTAAGTGAAGTTTAAGTAAAGGTTAGTTAAAGTTAAAGAAATAATTTCTTATGTTGAAAATCTTTTTTTTAGTTCATTTTGAGAGAGTGTTGGGAAGCATATTTATTGTTGAGTTAATGTTGAAAGTTTTTGCATTCACATTAAAAGGATATTGCAGATCATCATTTCACATTTTTGAATTTGTTGTAAGTTTTTCCTGATTTTTTTTCGAAAAAAATTATAAAAAACTGAAAAATAATTCAGAAATTTTAAAATTTTTTAAAACAATTTAAATTTTACTTTTAGATCAAAACTATTTAAATTTTTTCTTTGAGATTCAAAAATTTAATTAATTTAAAAGCAGAAAATTTTTTTCAATACATCAATATAGCATTTTTTGAAACCTAGATAATTAAATTTTTATAGCAAATCATATTGAATAGTATAATTGTTCTTACAAAAATATTTGGTAAATTTTAAAGGTTATTTAACTTGTCTAATTTTTTAACACAATTCAAAGCTACTATTTTCAGACCTGATATACTAAGAATATCTTGTTTTAAGATCGTACAATATTTTTGTTTTAATAAATATCTTTATATGTAGAGATAGGAGCGCATGAAAAGTCACTTATAACTGTTTTAACCATTTTGGGGGCATAAATTAACATAAATTACCTGATGGTTTTTGTTTGGTAAAATACAATCTATGTAAAGCTATGTATTAAAAAGTATTAAAAAAAGTATTAAAAAAGTTCATTGTAGAAAAATTTTTTAAATTAATTTTGTAATTTTCTTCTAAAAACCTTCCATAAAATTAGCATTTAAATGTCTAAGTGTGCAAAATATATTTGTATCGTGCATAAAACTTATTACAAGTATAATAAATCATATATTGTCATTATATGAAAATATATGATGTATTTTATCATTTTTAAGGTTTTTCAAAAATTCATAGATATCCTTATAGTACTGTACCCAGCGATAATTTGGGTGGTAACTGTTGTAAAATCCCCCACCCCTACCCCTCCACCTTCAAAAAACATATTTAAAATTTTTTCAATAAAAAACTTTAAATATAATTATGAAAATTTAATTTTAATTTTTACTTTAAAAAAATATAAAATGATTTTGCAATACTTCTTAAAGAAATAATTTTTTCTTTTTTATTTCCAATTAATTCATTACATAAAAATGTTTGAATTCATAAAAATATTTGTAAACATTTTATGAAAGTCCCTATCATAGATTTAGATGTGTAAAACTTCATTTTTTGTTTTAAGAAAGGAGAAATATTTTTGTTTAATAGAATTTTTTTCACTTACATGTTAAATTGTATGACTATATTTATGAACACAAATTATGTTTAAATATATCTTAATAGTAACATAAAAGTATACCTATTAATTGTTTACAAATAGTTCATTAAAAAACTTGTAAAAAACTAAAATAAAAAAGCTAAATTGTAATCAAAAAAACAAAAGAATAATATGTTATAAAATAATTTTAAGAAATAAGTAATAAAGAAATAAAATCAATTTCAAATTAGAAATTTAGATTTCTTTAATATTTTTTATTTATAGTTATTGTTTGAAAAATTTTAACGCGATTTAAAATTAAATTTAAATACATGGTACTTTAAAGTATGCTTACAGTGCCATTTTACTTTTAACAATATAAAATCATACCTTAAATTCAAGGAATTCCATATTCCAATGTTGCTTACTCATATATAAAATATAAGTAAGCAACATTGATAAAGTCCTCTGCTAAATTAATATTGGAATTTATAACTTAAGGAACATACAGTAAGGGCACATACAGTTAGGACACATTGATTTGGGTGGTTATACCATTCAAATGGTCTGGGATTACATCAGGGTACAACACTGTTTGATATAAAATAAAGATACCAAGGCATTTCAGTTTACCCTTGTTCTTCTTTAGGCGGTTCTGACCATGCAATGATTTCTATTAACCCTTTGTAATTTTTTTTTTAACTTACCTTATCATCACACTACTTACTTATTACTAGCCAAAAGCTGACTTTTGACTGACGGAATCTTTTGTGATTTTTTTTGTGAAGGTTCTTGAGCTGATGTATTTTGTCTCTCTGATAATTACGCTGATAATTACGCCTCTTATGTAACCTCTTGAAAGGTAAAGTAGCTTTTATTTCTTTTTATTAGTTTCAAGTGAAGCCTCATAGCCGTTTTTGCCTTCTTATGTAACTAGTATAAATGGTTTAATCATAATCTTTTTTTCATATTTTTCACAATTTTTCACTCTCTGGTAAACAAATGTCTTTTTATTATTGTAAGAAGGTGCTGTCTGCAACTAAGCTTTAATATTAATCCCATTTACTAAATCTCGTATTTTATCTCAGCAGTTAGGCTCTCTACTTTCAGAACATTTTAAATCAAACATTGCATCTTCAATTCATAGATCTTATTATCTCTCCCGAAGATAAAGCAAAACTACTTGCAAAGACCTTTTCCTCTAATTTGATACTTTAATCTAATGATTATACTCTTCCTACCATTCCAGTTAAACGAGTTTGGTATATTGACTCAATTGACTTAATTCGACTCATGAATCTCATGGTCATTCTCTTTCTTCCATTCCAATTAAACAGGTTAACCCATTTTTAGATATTCAAATCACTCCAGCTTCTATTACTTAAGTCATTTTTCTATTAAACTCTTCTATGGCTTGTGGTTCAGACAACATTTCTGTCATAGTCTTGCAAAAGTGTTTATCAGAACTCTCTTCAATTCTTTCTAAACTATTTAATAAGTGCTTGATTGAATCTTGCTTTCCTGTTTGCTGGAAAATGGCATCTGTTGTTCTAACTATTAAAAAATCTCTGGAGAATATTAAAAATCCTTCAAATATTTTCCAAACAGTCTTCTCTCTATTATTAGCAAGACCTTTGAGTTATTATTCATCAAATTTATAACATTCCATTTTGTATTTATTAACTTATTTTCTAACAATTAATTTTAATATATATATAAACAATTTTTCATTCTCTTGTTCTACAGCTGACTTGCTAACTGCTATTTTTAAAGACTCTACTGTTCTTTGACAAGTTCATTGATGTTCATAGATAAAAGCAGCAATGCAAGGGCTATTACTCTTGACATATCGAAAAATTTCAATAAAGTTTATCTATTTACTGCTGACTTAACTTAATGCTTTTGTCTTGACAGAAAGTCTTCTTTGAATCTTCTGTAACAGCTTGGGGCTAGCAGTGGCTTGTGAAATTTAACTTTAACCAAACTCAGTTATTTACTGCAAATAACTATCGAAATATTGTCAAAAATTCTATATTGAAAAATGGCAACCCTTTTACTGAGTTTTCTTCTTTACCTCTTCTTGGATTACCATTTACTTATGGAAACCATATATACAATCGATTGCAAATTTAGCATATGCTAAAGATGTTTCTCTTTATTGTTCTTGCCATTTTCTTACTCCTGATTCCATTCTCTACCTCTACAAATCTCTTATTTGTCCCTGGTTCTTCTTATGATGCTCTTTCTTTTTTAGACAAGATCAAAACTGTAAACGCTTACTGTAAGCTGTAAATTATGTAAATATAGTTGGACCTGCTCTATCTGCCAAACTTGATAAGACAAATTCAATTATCTTTTCTTGTGTAGTTAAGCCTTGCATGCTCTTTTATATTAAGTGCATATTTTTTTTGAACTAACAAATTTTATTCATAACTTACTAACATTTTATCAAGTTTTAAGTTTATATTTTTTATAAAGATAATTTTGTAATTAATTTTTTTCAGGTTGTTTTTCTAAGTTCCATAGAGGTTTTCTCAAATTGGTCTTTTGGTTTACCTGCTTTGCGTTGCTTTATCTTACTTCGTGTTTTTAAAGTTACAAAGTAATTGATTTTTTTACATTGTATTCAATTTTTCCTGTTTAGTTTAATTTTTCTAAAGGAAATATCCTGAGTACTCAGACCTCAAATAGTTGTACAAGTATCAGTTAAACTTATAAAACATTTTATAAACTAATTAACCATGCAAACAATTAAATTAGATTGTTTTATGTTATTGTGATCTCATAGTGATGCTTGTAATAAATTCAATTTTATTTAAACTATAAAAATATTTTTACATTTTCTTTTTTTCTTTTATATGATTATAGGTACTGGTCAAGATTTCAACATATTGTTGCATCATTTAAAAGCGCTATGAAATCAATACTCAGTCTTTTTTTCCTTCTCCTTCTCTACATATTTATTAATGCACTTCTGGGAATGCATTTATTATCTGGAAGGTTTAATATTTTTAAAATAAATTTTTAACTTTATTCATGTAGATAAGGATTATTACACATTACCTTGACTTCTTGACAACTTTCTTAACCAAAACATAACATCAGTTATTTTTGACATGTTGTTTTATGTTACAATCAAATCATCACAACAGTCATTTGTAATATTGAACTGTTTATTGCATTCTAATTTTGTAAATTTTTTTAAAACTTTCCATAAACTAAATGAAACAGTAATTTAGTTTCGTTAAGTTCTCATTAGTTAAATAACTTTAAAAATTCATTCAAAAAATTCAAAAATAATTTACTCATTTAGTTCATCATCATTATTTTAGCATCCTTGGTGTGTCCAATAACGCACATGTCGAGCATCTCATTATGCTGTTTCTCCAATACACACAACCTTGAGCCTCTTCTTTTTTTAATTGAAGCTTTTTTATATCATCTGAAACATTTGTCAATGTTTCTTATTATTACTTTAACCTTTTTTTTCTGAAAGTTCTTTAATTGCTGGTATACAACCATCTTTACGCCCGACACACCTAAACAACATCAACACCCAAACCTTTCCTGATGCATTCAATTAGATACACTTACTATTTCCAATCTCTTTTTGATTGATTTTTTTTTTATCTTCAGAATTTTTTATCATCTCCTCAATTTTTTATCTCCTTTTTATCTTCAGAATTTTTTATCTCCTCAAGACACTGAATACCATCAATCTTTATTTTTAATTTTCATACATCATAACACTCTTCCATATTGTACATAATCTTTAATATTCAATGATGTTGCAAGTGTAGATAATAAATGATTGAAAGCACAATGGTGTTGGAAGTGGAAATATTTTTCCTGGACTTAGCTCAGAAACATTTTACACTTGATCTTGATTCTTCATCTGATCCACCAGTTGATTCATTCATCTTTAAGATATCAAAACTTGTGGAAACATTCAATTTTTTTACAGCTATTTATTTTACCACTATTTACTTTTGTTATTATTATTAGCTAAAGTACTTTCCATTAAAAACTAATAGTTTATAATAATAAATATTTATAACAATTAACTATTTAAATTATTTATTTTACTGCTATTTATTTTTGTCTTTTTTGTATTAAAGTACTTTCCATTAAAAAATAATAATTAAAAAACACTACTACATTACTTACATTACTACTATTAAAACTAAAAAATATATAAATCCAGTATTTTTTAAATCCTTGTTATACTTGCTTTACCCATGTGTAGTTTTTGTTTTATTTATGTTTATCTCTTGTTTTTATTTAATCTAACACTGAAATTTTAATAGCAATTTTTCTTTTTCCTCTGAAAAGCAAAAGACTTTCTTTTTTTTCATCTTTGGTTTTTGATTGGTGTTGTGATTACTTTATATATACCTCTGTTGGTGTTTTTTGCTTTTTTAAGTTCAGCAAATGCTATTCATTAATTATTTTTTTTGAAAATCCATTTTTGATTTTGTTTTCTAATAAATATTTCATTAGTTGTTCCCAGGCCCAAAATGCCAAATTGTGTGTTTTTAATAAACACACTGCTTCATATATTATCGATAAGTAGACTACTTCTTTATATAAACAATAGCTTTCTCTAAAATCTTTATTACTTAATTAAGCAATTTTGTTTCTCCATGTCACTGTAGTATGTTTTGACCTTTATTACAAACTTTACTTTAAATTTTTTTGCAAATTATTTAGGAATTTGCAAAGGTTTCATTCCATTAAAAATTTTAAAGGGTACAAGGAGATTGGTTTTCTTGAGCCCTTTAAAGAATCAACTAATACACCAGAAATTATATATAATTTGCAAAAATACCAGAAACTTTATGTGTCTGAACCATATTAGTAGCTAATTTTACTTAGTTCATTTTTTTCATCAGTTTTAATATAATAATCATAAATAATAGTAACCTACTATATATATTTAATCTTGCAAAAAGTCTTATTTATTTCCACTGACCTTATCATTTAGCAAAATATTGTTTTTAAAATAACTTCTTTATCTTGTTTTTGTATATTGTTTTTTGTTTAATACTGTCTTCTCTGAAAAAATTTCTATTTTTTCTTACTATTTTTAATACAACTCTTAACACTGTGTTTTTTTTTTGTCTTTTTAATTTAGCGTCACCTATATCTTCTGGTTGAGTTTTGAAAACAGCTTGCTTTTCTAAGTATTTTGACAAGCACCCTGTTTCTTGTTGCTTGATTCTCAGACTTTATTTGAATTATTCAAAATTTTTTCAACAACTTAATTCACTTTTGCATTCCTTTACCATATTTTCTTGCATCTCTATAGAACCGTTTTGTGTGTGTGTGTGTGTATATTTTATTAATTACATCTAAAAAACTTTTAACTGTGTTTTTTTGATTTGAGTCTTTGATTTGAGTCTTTGATCAACAAATTCCTCACATCTCATCTTGAGTCAAATAAACTGCTGTCAGACAATCAATACGGTTTTCGATCCTCTCTCTCTACGACCAACTTGCTACCTGCTGTAACTGAAAGATTTTATCGTGCATTAGATGGAGGCGGTGAAGCTAGGGCTATTGCTCTCGACATATCTAAAGCTTTCGACAAAGTTTGGCATGCTGGTCTTCTCCATAAGCTTGCTTCTTATGGTGTTTCTGGGAAAGTTTTTGAGATTATCAAATCATTTCTTTCTAACCGGTTTATTAAAGTCATTCTTGAAGGCCAACACTCTTCTTTATTTCCAGTAACTTCTGGGGTTCCCCAAGGTTCCATCCTAGGCCCTGTTTTGTTTCTTATCTACATAAACGATCTTCTTGACAACCTTTCATCTAAAGTAACTCTTTTTGCTGATGACTCAACTTTATACACCTGTCTTGACAAAAAGTCTTCTCTTTTTGATCGCCTAGAACAAGCAGCTGATCTTGAATCTGATCTCACTTCAGTAATAGATTGGGGTTCACAGTGGCTTGTGAATTTCAACTCTAAAAAAACCCAGTTGCTTACTGCAAACAACTACCGTAATATGGTCAACATTCCTATATTAATGAATGGCAATCCTCTTACTGAGTCGTTCTCTTTACGTCTTCTTTGATTATCGCTTACTACTGACCTTTCATGGAAACCATATATACAATCGATTGCTAAATTAGCTTCTGCTAAGGTTGCTTCTCTTTATTGTGCTTGCCATTTTCTTACTTCTGATTCCATTCTCTACCTCTACAAATCTCTTATTCGTCCCTGTATGGAATACTGTTGTCATATTTGGGCTGGTTCTTCTAACGATTCACTTTCTCATCTTGACAAGGTCCAAAAACGCATTGTAAATGTTGTTGGACCTAGACTATCTGCTAAGCTGGAACCTCTTTCCCATCGTCGTAAAGTTGCATCTCTTTCTCTTTTCTACAAATACTATCATGGTCACTGCTCAAAGGAGTTATCATCTCTAGTTCCATCAACTAAAATTCATTCTTGTTTTACTCGTCATTCAGCTAAGTCTCATTTGTTTACTGTATCTGTCCCTGCATGCTCTAAAAACTTTTATTCATCTAGTTTTTTTCCCCACACTTCAATCCTTTGGAACTCTCTCCCATCTTCATGTTTTCCTGACTCATACAACCTTCAACTTTTCAAGTCTTCTGTCAACCGTTTCCTTGTTCTATAACTCTGTTCTTTTTTTTCCTAGTAACTCCCAACTTGATAGTGGTTGCTTGCAGCCTCGTTGGGAGTGAATGCAAATAAAAAAAATATATATATACTTTTTATTACTTTATCTTCTTCCAATTTCCAAGTTCTTTACTTTCATTCAATTTATCACTTTTTTTTTTCTTGAGATTTTCTACCAATTTTTTACCTGATTTGTTATAAAATTATAATAATTATTTGTTATAAGATTTTAGTTGTTTTTTGAACTTGCTTTATTATTTAATTTTAAATTAATATTTATTATTTAATTTTTTGTCTGCTAATTATTGATTTAAAAGATTTTTGCATACATTCGACACATTTAAATCTTGTTTTAGAATTGAGAGTTTGCAAGTTCCAAATTTTAATGGTCTCACTAACTCTATTCTTGCAGTATTTCAGGTTTGTAACAAGTTTTCAATTATTAATTTTTATTTATTAGTATATATATATATATATATATATATATATATATATATATATATATATATATATATATATATATATATATATATATATATATATATATACATATATACATATATATTAAAAGACTAGAATGTTTTGTTTTTTTTTTACTGTAAAATATGTGCAAAGTGTTTCTA
This sequence comes from Hydra vulgaris, assembly GCF_022113875.1. Lineage (NCBI taxonomy): Eukaryota > Metazoa > Cnidaria > Hydrozoa > Anthoathecata > Hydridae > Hydra > Hydra vulgaris. The sequence continues at coordinate 55,417,260 of NC_061161.1, read as the reverse complement.
CATCGACTACCTTATAGCCCAACTTGCAACAGAATCCTGCTACATCAACTGACAAATAGCCTGACTCGAATTGAGTGCTGAGTGCTGTCATCAACTGAGGGTTTGGTTTAGGCAGGCAGTCTATCAAATAATTAAAAAAAAAAAATTTTTTTTTGGTCTTTAAAATTTAAAAAAATCTAAAACTGACATTTTATGGTAAAACCTTAAAGACGCCCATGCAGGAATATATATATATATATATATATATATATATATATATATATATATATATATATATATATATATATATATATATATATATATATATATATATATATATATATATATATATATATATATATATATATATATATATATATATATATATATATTTGTACACTACTAGTCAAAGCTTTGGGTTTACTTAATAAATTTGATAATATGCACACAAAAAAATATTTTATTCATATTTATATTGTTTACAATATGTTATCATATGTTTATGTTGTTTACAATAAAATAAACAATTACAAAATTTCTTTTATCAAAATAGGAAGATCATCCAGTCTATTTTTATTTTTTTATTAAATTAAAAGTTGTTGTAAAATAATTTAGCATAAAAAATCCTTCAGTATTTTTTCTATATTTTAGAAGTATTTTCCTTTCATTTTTATAACAGCAGCACATGCTCTGTGCATCCTTACAATCAATTTCTACAATAATTCATTTGATATTTGATTCCAGCATGTTTGTATGAAAATCCAAAGGTGTTTTTGAATTATTTTTTCTCACATTTCTATCTAACTCTTCTCATAGCAACTCAATTGAGTTTCAAAAAGGTGTCAAGTACCCCATCCATGGTTGTTTTTAATCATGGGTTTTAAACTGTAGTTTTTCGTAGTGGGTTTCAAACAGATACCAAGTACCACATGAGTGGACCTCAATACAACCTATGAGCATTTTTTAAAAAGTAAATAAAAAGTCCAAAACTTAAAGAAAATGTAGATTTCTATTTGAAAGACAAACAAATTAATAGTTATAACGGAAATAATGGTCCAAATCACATTTCAGAAGTCCAGATAATATATCATTTTAAATGTCATTCTTAAGTGTCAATAAATAATGGCTTTGTATCAATATTGGATCTCCTTGTAATATATTTACATAAATCTCTTTAAAAATGACTGTAAATATTAAAAGAAATGATTTATAGGATTGTTTATGGCATAATGGAGAACTATTTTTCAGTCTACACTCATCCCCCCCTTTCCTCACACACTCACAAATGCTGTATTAAGTTAACCCATACTTGCTATATGAAAACAATTGGTTTTTTAGTATTAACTTTTTTTTTTTTATAATTTTGTTTAATGAAGTAAAGAGCCTATGGATTGTAGTTTAAAAAATAATCTTACTTAAGGATAGACACATAAATAACATACCTTAAAAAAAAGCAACTTTAAAAATTAATTATTTTTTTATAAGAAAAAAAAAAACACAAAATTCAATCCCTTGTAGGTCTAATAATATCAAATGCAGACTGATATTAAAAATGATATAATTTTTTTTGTGAAAGCATTACTCTAGTAGTAACTTCACCATATGAAAGTAGTTGTCACAACTCTTAAGATGCCTCCACAACTATAATCTATCAAGGTGTCCCACTCTCTCCTAATCATTTTATTTGTTAAACATAAAAAATTTTATAAAACAAAAATATATTGTTAAATAAAATTATAATATATCAGAATATATAACAATATGAAGCTGAGAGGGATGCATAGAAATATTTACGGAGAATGAGGTGAGCTACTTGATAGTTCAGAGAAGTATATAATATATGGGATACTGTCAATACTGTCAAACAAAATACTGTCAAACAACCTATGCATACATATTTTAGGTGGAGGTCATTGTTATTATGCTGAATGAATATGGATGGAAAGTCTTTTATATATTTCTTTTAGCAATTTAAAGTTTTTTTAAACACTTTTTAAATTAATGTTCTAATTTTTTTTTGTTATCTAAATTACTTAACAGGTAATTACTGGAGAAGATTGGAGTAGTGTTATGTATAATGGAATGAAAGTATATGAGAATGATTGGATGTTCTATTTTGTTTGTGTATACTTTTTATTTCTAGTTTTGTTTGGCAACTGTATCTTTTCTATCCATAAAAACAACTTATTTTGTTAATTTTAAGAACTTATTTTATTTATAAACATGGTTACTATCACAAAATAATGTTTACAATTGTCAAAGCTGGGGATAGTAAGCTTTTTTAAACACATTGTTTAATAACCAAACAATGGGTTAGAAATCATTATCATCAAAAAGAAATCACTTAATTCAGGAGTCCAATTTGGTCATTTTGTTAATCTTATGGTCATTTTAGCTCTTTAATAATCCTTTAACTTTTTATTTTACCATTACTATTATATATATATATATATATATACATTTATGTGAGATATATGTAAGCCAGAGCTTACATATATCTCACATATATGTATATATTTATATATATATATATATATATATATATATATATATATATATATATATATATATATATATATATATACAGTTATGTGAGATATATGTAAGCCAGAGCTTACATATATCTCACATATATGTATATATATATATATACATATATCTCGCAAAAGTATAATTTTTTTTACAAAAATATAATTATTGTTGTAAGTAAAATAAAAAACACGATGTCATTTTAAAAAAATTAATTGCATAATATACAGCAATGCATTTTAAAAAGCACGGTTGCTGCAAAAAAAAAAAATCAAAATTAAAAAAGAGCGTTGATTTAAATGAGCAGCCCGAGTTCGTTTTAGGAGAGCTTTTCTTCGCTCTCGTGCTTATTTATTCCTGCCATATATATATATATATATATATATATATATATATATATATATATATATATATATATATATATATATATATATATATATATATATATATATATATATATATATATATATCTATATATATATATATCTATATCTATATATATATATATATATATATATATATATATATATATATATATATATATATATATATATATATATATATATATATATATATATATATATATATATATATATATATATATATATATATATAAATATATAAATTCTTAAACCCAAAAGATATATATTGATTTTAAACCCAAAATTGTTACAACTATGGAATAATTAATTATATAAATTGTTTTTTGATAACCTTGTTTCAAGATAATGGGCGTAATTTTGTAAAAGTTCCAAACAAATATAAATCTAGTGCTATTGTTTCAAGAAAAAATAATACATTTATAAAATATTTTTAAAAATTTGTGCAAAAAGGTATATTAATAGTTATGGCGATGGCAGCAGTCAAAAATTTAAATAAAAAAGTAAAGATTTATTTTAATGTTGATATGACTGAGGCAGAAAGTTACTTGATGTATTAATTAAGAAATCAAGTTAAAGAATTTATTACTTCAATTACTATTCCACAATCAATATATTATGGTATCAGAGATTACAAAATAGTAAAACTAAAACCGACTCAAAATTAGCAATCAACCAGTTTAAATATTAGTTATTCAAATCACTTTTGTATATAAATAAATTTAATGAGAACAAAATTGCAACAAGTTCAATGGCTATGAGCGTTAAAAAATATCAGATTGTTAATGTAATTGATTCCGAAAAACATAACATAGATATCTAAAAATAGTATAAATTGTAGATACACAATGCTACATCGTTAAACAATAAATTTGACTTGCTTTCATTAGATATTGCATCCTTTAAACCTGATATCTACATGATCACTGAAACCTGGTTTATTAAAAATTCATTTACACATGTAAATGGTTATCAATAATCCATAATAATAGATCAAACAGAAATTTAATCAAAATACATGGAGGCGGTGTTGCTATCTACATAAAAGAATGTTTTTTAGTTTACTCACCAACTGATAGTTTCACTAAAAACAATAATATAGCACATACTTGGTGTATTTTAAGTATAAAAGATGAAAAAATTTTACTTGGTTGTATTTATGGGCAAGCTGATGCATCTGAAGAAACAAACAATTCTACCTGTGAAATAATTGAAGCAGCTTAAAATAATATTGATCATAATAGGTATTTTGGTTTGCAAATTACAAGAGATTTTAATTACCCATTACATGGAAAGAAAATAATGTGAAAAAATTTTCCCACCAAATTTTTTGAATATATAAATGACAACTACTTACATCAAGCAGTTATATCACCTACATATATTGCAGATTTAACTGAAAATAACTTAGATTTAATTTTAGCAGAAGCACCAGAACGTATAAATCCATCATAATCCAACTCTAGACAACACTAGAAAAGGAAACCAAATACTTAGCTAAAAATATTTTGTCAAAAAAAGTACTAAAATTAAAATTTCAAATTATAGTAAATCTACATTTAATTATAAACTTAGTAATTCACCTTGAGTTGCTTCACCTTGTGTTGCCAAGCGAACAGATGTGTTTTCTTGATAACAATGGCATCTAATTATTTTGAAATTTTATAATTAGTAATTATTTGGATCACTTTTTTACTAATAGATTTAGCAGACATTGTTACAAAATAGAAATATATTGAAATAAGACTAAAGCGTGCTTCACATTGTTTGAACTGGTGTTACATTGAATCTAATTTAAGCATACAAAGGTTTTCAATCATCTGATTCTACTGGCCTTGGTTCACATTAGCAAGATTATTAAATACTAACAAGACTATCAGTTTTTTTATTTATTTAATTTTCTATTATAATATTATTGTTATTGTATTTTATTTTGTATATTTTATTTTAATAAATTGTTATTATCAAGAGAGGAGTAAGTGTATTGATTATTGTATTGCATAAAACCTTGATATCCTGGTACACCTGATATATGCTCAAAATAGCAAGCTTTCTTATATAAGACTATACTAACCTTTATTAACAATATAAAAATAAAACAGAAGTTAAATTTGTTTCTGATCTTTACAATTCACACAATTTTTCATTACATATTGTTAATTTGTATATATATATATATATATATATATATATATATATATATATATATATATATATATATATATATATATATTTATATATATATATATATATATATATATATATATATATATACATATATATATATATATATATATATATATATATATATATCATACATATATATATATATATATATATATATATATATATATATATATATATATATATATATATATATATATATATATATATATATATATATATATATTGTGTAACTGATATATGTGTATATATATATGTGTGTGTATGTTTATATTTGTACGTGTGTATAGTTTATGTATTGTATTTATTAAACTCTATATTAATTTATTAGTGTAAATTTTATATTGATTTATATAGTTTCTTTATTCTTATAAATTCATATTCCATGTTTATATTCCATATATATAATAAGTTTGTGTAATTATATAGTTTTATACTTATATATTTACAAATATATGTATACAAATATGTATTATTACCTAATAATATTAGTGTATTTACCAATATCATAAAATTATATTTCTTAATTATAATTTTTATTTTATTGTTATATTGCTTAATTACCCCTATATACTTAAAAACAAATTATTACTAAGTTTTCTGAACTTATATTTTTCAGTTATGACTATAATATAAAGTTTCTCTTTTTAACTCCGTGTAAAATGCTATTATAAAAAGATAGTATACACATACTTTATACATTAATAATATATTACACAAATAAATTGACTTATAACTACCTAATCCATTAAATCCTATGCTTTATCATTTCAGCTTTGCTTTATCATTTCAATTTGTTGCTTTATCATTTTTTTGCATTATCTCTATATGCTTAGAAACTTCTAATTGACTTATATGTAAATCATAAATATTAATTTATGAAGTATGGTATTAAAACAATCCTGTAAACTATGCAAAAAATAAATGTGTCCAAAAACCAGAGAATCATTCAATGTAACTGCTACTCTTTTTTTTCACACAAAATGCAATCTAATCAATAAGCATAAATATAACATCTCCAATGACTCTTTAGAATGGTATTGCTCTGAATCAATTTCCAAAAATAAACCATTTAGTACCCATTATGATCAAGAACTTAGGCTTACACTTTTATGCAAGAATCTTACACTAAAGTTATTAAAATCTCTTGAATCTCCTGCTCACCTAAAAAGTCTATATGGAGATATGAATAATGTATACAATCCATCAATTATTGTAAATATCTTGATGTTACTAAATTTAATAATTCTTTAAATCCTGATGCTGATATATATTCTGATCTCAATATTGCTTCCTTACCTCAACATATTGACAATCTTCGTAGCCTTATTGGTACTCCTTACACTTCCCCTATGGTGATAGGAATTACTGAATCAAATTTATATATAAAAAGCTCAAATATAACTGATATTACCATAAATGGATTTTACACTAAACATTGTCCTACTGAGTCAAAAAGAGGTGGGGCTCTTCTTTATCTAAGTTCTAGTCGTAATTATGTATTTCGTGATGATTGAAGCTATTAACCCTCATAAAACCAATACTTTATTTGGCTGCATATATCGTCACCCAACTTTATATTCAAAAGAATTCATCGCAAACTATTTAACTCCTTTACTTGAGAAGTTAAGTTATGAAAAAATAAAATTATATTAAAGGGTGATTTCAACATGGACTTAAATAATTATAGAGAACCTCCTTGGTTCTCTATAATTATTTAATTATAGAGAACCAAGGAGGTTCTCTATAATTAATTTAATAACAATAATTGTTTCTAATTATCTTCAAATATTATGCTCTTGCTTGCTTTTTCCAACCATTATTCTTTCAACACCTATAACTTCAAAAACCAAAACTCTCATTGATAATATTTTTATAAACTCCTATTCTCCTGAAACAATCTCTGGCAATCTAACAATTTCAGACCACATGGCCCAGTTTCTTTGTATTCCTGGTATTACCCCAAAAAAAAAGAGTATTAAAAACTCTAGAAGATGTTTTAAAAACTTTGATACTGACACCTTTATACAAGATATATCTAGTATGAACTGAGAGGTACAAATAAAAGACAACAATATAAATAAATTAGCAATAAGTTTTTTAAATACTTTTGAAAAAGTTCTATACAGACATGCTTCCTATAAAGTTTTAACAAAAAAATCTTTAATAAATTTAGGTTATATAGAAATAAAATAAACAACTTACTTAAAAAATCCAAAAAAATGTATTATATTTCCTTTTTCAACAACAACCTAAACAGCATTAAGAGAACTTGGAAAGGAATAAAAGGAATTATCAACATTAGACCTACTATATACAATGACTCTTTCAACCTCAAAATAAATGATAAAGCCATCTCTTATCCAATCACAATTGCTAATATTTTTAACAATTACTTTGCTACTATTCAAGAAAATCTAATAAATAAAAAAGTTATCCCTAAATATGATTTTAGAGACTTTCTAAAAACTCCTAATGAAAGATCTTTTTTCTTTGAGCCAGTGACTGAAGTTAAGGTGTCAAGTCTCATAATGAAATTTCAAAACAAAAAAAGTCTGCGCCCAAATTTTCCCACATTTGTTCTTAAGCTTATTCCAAACAAAATCTCAAAGCCACGTCATCCATAATGACTATCCATAAACAAAGCCACGTCATCCATAATGACTATCCATAAACAAAGCCACGTCATCCATAATGACTATCCATAAACAAAGCCACGTCATCCATAATGACTATCCATAAACAAAGCCACGTCATCCATAATGATAAATAATTCATTTAAAAAATGAAATTTTCCTAGATCTCCTCAAGATAAATAAAGTAACACCAATACATAAAAAAGGTTCTCTACTGCATTACTCAAATTATCTCCCGATTTCTCTTCTCTCAAATATAAGAAAACTATTTGAGAAAGCTATGCACAATAGACTTTACAACTTTCTGGAGAAATTCAAATGTCTTTATAAAAATCAGTTTGGGTTTAGAAACAACTCATGCACTAATTGATATAACTGAAAAATTAGAACAGCTTTGGACAATAAATTGTTTGCATGTGGTGTTTTTGTTGATTTCCAGAAAGCCATTGATACATTTGATCATTCCATTCTAATCAGAAAATTTGAGGTCTATGGTATCAGAGGCACAACATTCCAATGGTTTTCTTCTTATGTTCAAAATAGAACACAATTTGTTTCTATTAATGGGATAGAATCTGAATTAATAAAATCAACAAATGGTGTCCCACAAGGCTCTGTAATAGGACCCTTGCTTTTTCTTCTCTTTATTATATTCTTCCTAATTTCTATGCTACTCTACTGCTAACTATCTACTATTTATCTTAAATTTATTTGCTTCAATGCTGGTTTATAGTTACTAATACTTGATCTTTTTATATGTTCTTTTATACTACTTTCTTCATTTCTTTTATACTACTTTCATTATTTTTTTTATACTACTTTCTTCACTTCTACTTTCTTCATTTCAATGCTGATTTATAAAGAAGATAAATTACTACATTATTATTAGTACATAAGTATTAGTAGTAAATTATTTACATAATTTACTACTAACACTTGCACTTTCATAACTTTTTCTTAAACTAATATTATTTTTATATCACAATTCTATTTTCAAACTCTCACTATTAAAAATATTGCTATTTTTATTATTGATATTATTATTATTATCTTTATTATTATTATTATTATTATTATTGCTATTATTATTATTGCTATTATTATTATTATTATTATTATTGCTATTATTATTATAATTATTATAATTATTGTTATTATTATTATTATTATTATTATCTTTATTATTATTATAATCTACTTCTACATTTCTATATTATTTATAATGTTGTTACTGTATATTATTATAATCTACTTCTCTTTTATTGTTATATTTTAATTAGTTATATAAAAGTCATATCCTAGATAGATGTATAAAAGTAAATTGAATTTTGTTCTAAAAATCAAACTTTTTAATTATTATTATATAAAGTTTTTCGTTTAAGTATTGTACTGTTTTACTTTTTTTTTTTTTACTTAGTTTCTTATTATGGTGTTTTCTCAAAATTAGTACTTGTACTATATGTAAATACTCCATGAAATGTAACATCTATTTCAGAATATATTTGATTTAAATTATGCAGTCATAAATAATGCTATCAATGAAAATGATTGGGATGGTCTTTTTTTGAAATAATAGTATTAATGAGCGCTATGAAATATTCTTAAATATCTATAATGAATTATGCCAAAAATACATTAGTTACATTATTATAATGAATTATCCCAAAAATATATTAATTACATTATTATAATGAATTATGCCAAAAACACATTAATTACATTATTATAATGAATTATGCCAAAAATACATTAGTTACTTTATTATATTGAATTATGCCAAAAATACATTATATACACTAAAAAAATATACTTCAATAAAAAAATACAACTCAAACTTTGTATTGATAGAGAAACAAAAAAAGTAATTCAAAATAAAACAAGTTTATGGCACAAATTATTATCTAATGATTTTAAATGCGACCAGCTGAAAGTTCAATATATTTTAATCTACAAAAAATTAAAAAAATAGTTAAACAAAAATATTTAAAGAATAAATTATAAAAAAAAAAAAAGTCATCAAAAAAAAATCCAAAACTATTTTATGCTTATGTAAATTCACACAAAAAAATAAAATTATATTAATATGATAATGGATAAAAATGGTTCTTTACATACAAATCGTGATGATATTGCTAATATTCCCAATGCAAAGCTTTCAATCTGTATTTGTTATAGAAAATCCAACAAACTTTCCTAATATTACAGTAAAAACAAGCAAGATTTTACAATTAAATATTGACTCATTAATATCTCAAGACATCATTAGGATTAAACTTGCTAAACAAAATGTCAATAAAGCATTAGGTGCAGATGGTGTAAGTTCATTTGTGTTAAAAAGATGTCAAAACGTTTTTGCAAGCCTCCAAACTTACTATTCAAAAATTCTTTGAAAGAAGAAAATGTGGGGATGGAAGGGGGGCATTGTAAAAACACAAACTAGGCTTATTATAGTTGAATCAGGGAAAAAAAAATTGAGTTGCTGATCATCTCATAAAAATTTAATTTGTTTTGAATGAGAGTGGTAGACATGTCTTTAATTTTAGAAAAATTTTAAGAAAAATTGTACATAGTTTATCCTGCGTTTTTGTACTAAATACTAAATCTACTCAAATGGAAAACTGCAAATGTAATACCGCTGTAAAAGAAAGAAGATAAAAATGATCCAGCAAATCCAGAAAGGAGATAAAAATGAACCAGCAAATCAATTTCATTAACATCAAACTATGCAAAATTCTTAAATTAATCTGAAGTGAAAAAATTGTAGAACACATGTTAACAAACATTTTATTAAATAGTAACCAACATGGTTTTCGAAAAAACAAAAGCTATACCACAAATTTACTTTGTGAAACACAAGAGACTATTAGAAACACAAGATTTTATTTGATGCTAATAAGAGTTGCTGGTGTGTTGATATGTTGTATAAAGATTTCTCAAAATCATTTTATCAAGTACCTCATATGCAATTGATGATAAAGTTAAAATCGTATGGTATTGTTAAAATAATACTTAATTGAGTAGTATACTATTTATATAACAAAAAGCAACAAGTAATTTTAGGGGAATTTTTATCAAAATTGTTAAAAGTTGAGAGTGGAGTTCCATGAAGTTCTGTCCTTGGACCTCTTCTATTTTTGATTTTTATTAAAGATCTACCAGACAAAGTAAAAAATCGTATGAAACTATATGCAGATGATAGCAAAATTATAAATATTATTAAATCAGATAAAGATATACACATAAATAAATTACAACAATATATCAATATTATTATGAAATGGTTGTCATTATGGTTATTGAAATTCAATATGAAAAAAGGAATATTATGCACGTTGGCTTTAAATATCCATGTATAACTTATTTAATGTTCGACGCTGAAACCCAACAGAATAATAACTTAGCAACATTAGAAGTAGAGCGGGATTTTGGAGTAATGATGCAATCTAATTTAAAATTGAAATGTAATAAAGCTGTAGGAAAATCAAATCAACTTTTAATTATTTTTATTCAAATATAGTAAAAAAAAAATTGTTACAACTTTTGTAAGACCACATCTTGAGTTTGCTATTTAAACGTGATGTCCTTATCTGACACAAGACATTTTAAAGTTAGAAAAAATGCAAAGAAAAGCTACAAAACTAGTAACAGCTTAAAAAAAATGTCATATGAAAGAAGATTACAATTAATGAAATCAACAACACTAGAAGAAAATTGTTGACAAGGTGATTTAATTTTTCAATATAAAATACAAAAAGTTAGGAGGAGGTTAATTGGATAAATGACTCAATATATAAAGCTCAATTAAATCATTAGAATTTTGTCGTCATAACTAAAAGTTAGCAAAGGGGTACTGTAAGAGTAATGCTAGATTTAATTTCTTTTCATGTAGAGTTGTAGAAACTTGGATTTACCATCATATATTATAGAATCTATAACAATTGATCAATTCAAAAATAAACTTAATAAATCAAATTTTTGCAATAAATATTTATCACTAATAAAAACATTAATTAAAATTAAATTAAAAAGTAAACAATGATATATAAAAATGATATAAAAACATTTATATCTGTTATAGCACAAAATCTTCTGTTATTATGCTCTTTTGGTTAATTAGTTAAATAATATACATTGTGGCAATTGGTTTCATCAATTGCGTATATTATTACTATTAAATGATACTAATAATTATAGAAAGATTCCATTACTCTGCAAATAGTGTTTATAATATAAAGTTTATACAATGATTTTATTAATGAGTTAACTTTATAAACTTTATTATATTATATTTGTTTGTCACGTCAGGTTTTCCTGCTACTGGTAACATGTAACCCAGTACAACCTGCTCCATGTCCTGCTGCCTTGTAGGATACGCTTTTTTAGGCAAAGGCTAGGAGAAGTTAACTCCGAATTAAAACACCCCCTGCCTTGGGGCTCTTGGTTGAGTAAAGGCTAGAGATAGTGTCTCGATAAAAATACTCATCTTGGGCAGATATTACATGCTTCCAGCTGCTGTCTTGTAGAAGGCCTCCTAGGCAAAGACTTAAGGGGTAAACAGATTCTATCTGTTGACCAGCCTCGCACCCCTTCCTCATCTATTAGGCTGGCGCAGATGTATTTTTAATACATTGTTTCCAGTTTAGGATTTTGAACGCTGGATCTTCTTGACTCAATGCGTGGGTATTGCTTGTGTCTCTATTTTTATGACTGGGCAACTCATTCTATTATCTCCTAATGAGGGTACAGCTCTAAAACTCAGTTTTATGGTTCTGAGGCCGGCTGGCAGTCAGGTTTCCCGAACTCTGTGGTAGCTCTCAGAGAGGCTGATTCCATCAACAGCTGAAAAATATCAGAGTACTAACAGTGCCATGTTGCGCATGGATGGTGTCCCTGTTTGTACTTTTGGTGTGCATTGCAGAGGCCACATTTGGAGCCCTTTGTTACGGCTTAGGGTTTATTAATAGTAATGAGGCTATTGCTTAGTTGTTAAATAGTGTACTGAGTACTATCTATACTTGAGTCAAGTTCTTTATAAATTTAAAATGACTAAAGTACCTAAAACTTAAAAACACAAAAAACCATCGTCATCACCAAGTTCTCTAAACCTATCATTTACTAATATTTGTGGTCTTCGAAGTAACTTTTCTTCTGTTGAGTCTTATCTCTTGCAAAGTTCACCAGACCTACTTGCTCTTTGTGAGACTAATTTGAGTTCGGCTGTCCCATCTTGTGATCTTAGTGTTGATGGTTATCTTCCTTTAATTCGTAAAGACTCCAATAATCACATGCTTGGCCTGGGCATCTACATTCGTAAGAACTCACCCATTTGTCGTGAAACTAGGTTTGAATCTACAGACTATTCATTTATGTGCTTTCGTTTAGCACAACTTCACTCTACCGCCTTTCTCTTTGTTCTATATCGCTCTCCTTCATCCCAAGATTGCACTATTCTTGATGTTATTTCTGATCAAATTGACCAAGCCCTCTCTCCTTATCCATCGGCCAATATCGTCGTTGTTGGTGACTTTAATGCCCATCACACCGATTGGCTTGGCTCTAATGTCAGTGACTCTGCTGGCGTTAAGGCCCTCAACTTTTGCCTTTCTCAATCTCTAACCCAAATAGTCAACTTTCCAACTCGTTTTCCAGACAACCCTAATCATTTACCTTCTCTACTCGACTTATGTCTTGTTTTGGATCCTAGTCAGTGCTCAATTTCTCCACATTCACCCTTAGGTACTTCTGATCACGGTTTGATCTCTCTAAAACTATTATCAAATTCTTCTACTTCATCAGAATCCCCCTATCATCGTACCACATACAACTACCTTAAAGCTGACTGGGACTCTTTCCGTGATTTTCTTCGTGATGGCCCTTGGGTAGAAATCTTTCGTCTTCCTGCTGACAAATGTGCTTCTTACATAACTTCGTGGATTCAGGCTGGCATGGAATCTTTTATTCCCTCTCGACGATTCCAGGTCAAGCCTCACTCTTCTCCTTGGTTTTCCTCACATTGCGCTGCAGCAATTTCTTATCGAAACCGTTACTTCCATGTCTATCAGCAAAACAATTCTCCAGAAAACAGACATCTGTTCACTATCGCCAGAAACAATTGTAAAAAGGTTTTGTCTGACGCCGAAGTTCGCTATTCCCAGGTCATTAAATCTCGTATCTCATCACAAAAATTAGGCTCTCGAGACTTCTGGAGAATCTTTAACAGTATCAATAATAAGGGCAAATCTGTTATTCCTTCTCTCTTGTATGGTTCAGACTTTGTCACCTCACCTAAAGACAAAGCTGAATTGTTTGCTAAGAACTTTTCATCAATATCATCTCTTGATTCCACTAGTTGCGTTTTACCTGACATAGCCGCCAAACAGGTTGATCCCTTGCTTGACATTCGCATCACTTCAGCTTCTGTATCTAAAGTAATTTCCTGCTTAGACTCTTCAACAGCTTGTGGTCCTGACAACATTCCTGTTGTAGTCTTGCAGAGGTGTTCTCCGGAGCTTTCATCCATACTTTCTAAACTATTTAACAAGTGCTTATCAGAGTCTTGTTTTCCATCATGCTGGAAAGCAGCATCTGTTATCCCTATTTTCAAAAATTCCGGAGAGCGATCTGATTTATCTAACTACCGTCCCATTAGTCTTCTTCCTGTCATAAGCAAGGTTTTTGAATCTTTAATCAACAAACACTTAATCTCTCATCTTGAATCAAATAACTTACTTTCTGATCATCAATATGGATTTCGGTCTTCTCGTTCTACAGCTGATGTGCTAACAGTAATAACCGATAGGTTTTACCGTGCATTAGATAGAGGTGGAGAGGTTAAGGCTATCGCACTTGACATTTCTAAAGCTTTTGATAAAGTTTGGCATGCTGGTCTTCTCCATAAGCTTTCTTCTTATGGTGTAGCTGGTAACGTCTTTAAGATTATTGAGTCCTTTCTTTCCAATCGTAGTATAAAAGTTGTCCTTGATGGACAATACTCTTCTTTACATCCTGTAACTTCAGGGGTTCCTCAAGGTTCAATCCTTGGCCCTATACTCTTTTTAATTTACACTAACGATCTTCCAGATATTCTCACATCTAAGGTGGCATTATTCGCTGTCGACACTACCATTTACTCTTGTCATGATAAGAAGCCTACACTCTCTGATTGCTTGGAGGGGGTATCTGAGCTTGAAAAGGATCTCACTTCTGCTACAGCTTGGGGCTCACAGTGGCTGGTGAACTTTAATTCAGATAAAACTCAATTTTATTCGGCCAATCGTTATCGTAATAATTTAGATCTTCCTATATTTATGAATGGTAATGTACTAGATGAGTCATCTACCATTCATCTTCTAGGATTAACTTTTACTTCTGATCTTTCTTTTAAACCGTATATCAAATCCATTGCAAAATTAGCATCTGCTAAGGTTGCATCTCTTTATCGAGCTCGACACTTTCTTACTCCAGATTCTATTCTCTATCTCTATAAATCTCAAATCCGTCCCTGTATGGAATACTGTTGCCACATCTGGGGCGGATCTTCTAATGATGCTCTTTCTCTTTTAGACAAGGTGCAAAAACGAATTGTAAATATAGTTGGACCTGCTCTGGCAGCCAATCTCTAATCTTTGTTACATCATCGTAATGTTGCTTCTCTTTCTCTTTTCTACAAATACTATAATGGACACTGCTCTAAAGAGTTAGCGTCCCTTGTGCCATCTACTAAAATTCATTCTTGTGTTACTCGCCATTCAATTAAGTCTCATCCTTTTTCTGTGACTGTTCCTAAGTGCTTCAAAAACTCTTATTCTTCTAGTTTTTTTCCTCGAACATCAGTTCTTTGGAATTCGCTTCCTTCATCTTGCTTTCCTGATTCATATAATTTTCCTGATTCATATAATTTTTATTTAGTCTTGCTCTACAGATTTAGTCTTTTCTCTTCCAGTAACTTCCAACTCTTATAGTGGTTGCTTGCAGCCTTGTTGGAAGTGAAGATGTTAAAAAAAAAAAAAAAAAAAATTATATTCATACAGCACCATTTATTTCAAAAAGCTTTTATATTATGTCACATAAAATATTTTTTATTTTTTTTGCAGACGACTTTAACTATATAATATAATTTATAACTTCAATTATTTTTACAATTTATTATAATACAATTTTTAATAAAATTTAATTAAAAAACTTAAGTAACTGACATGACAAATTTATTAAAATTTTTTGGTGTGACTTTTTAAAACAATTTGAATTATTTTGGATTTAACTATATGTCATAGACATACTTCTCAACATTTTCTTGGCCATAGCTGTAGACAACCTTGCTAATGCAGAAATACTTACAGATGAAGAAATACAAGATAATATTATTAGAATGGAAACTAAAAAAAATCTAGTTCAATTTTATAATAATGGCATATCTGCATCATGTTCAAAAAAATCTTTTTCAGATGCCCAATGGAAATCTATAGAAACCAAGGATAATCTTTATTACAAAAATCAAGAAATCAGTGATGTAGAAAATATATACAGTGACAAAGTAGCATATTTTAATGATGTAATAGCAGAACAGAGATTGTAAGCATTTCATTTTTTTTTTAAAGTTAGAATTTATTTCTTAGTTTAACAAGTATTTTAATAAAATTACATAAGCTAAGCTTTAAAAATATGTTATTTTAGTTAATAAATTGATATACTAAAAAATATATTGTTAATGTTTTAATAATAGTATATTTGTAAAATAGTGTGTGTGTATATATATATATATATATATATATATATATATATATATATATATATATATATATATATATATATTACTAATTACCATTTTATATATATATATATTAGTAATACTTTTCTGCACAAAAAGAAGAAAAACATGGGGTAGATTAAGAGTTGACTTGTAATTGACCAGTTAAAGCTGACCTAAAGCTGACCTAGGCAGAACTATTTGAAAAGAACTTTTCTTCTAATTCCACTTTTGAATCTTATGGACATTCTCTTCCTTCCATTCCAGTCAAACAGGTTGACCCATTGTTAGACATTCAAATCACTCCGGCTTCTGTTGCTAAAGTCATATCTCAATTAAACTCGTCTACAGCTTGTGGTCCAGACAACATTCCTGTCACAGTCTTGCAGAATTGTTCTCCAGAACTTTCTTCAATTCTCTCTAAACTATTTAAGAAGTGTTTGACTGAGTCTTGTTTTCCTGCTTGTTGGAAAATGGCATCTGTGGTTCCAATATTCAAAAACTCTGGAGAAAATTCTGACCCCTCCAATTATTGTCCGATCAGTCTTCTTTCTGTTATTAGCAAGGTCTTTGTGTCTTTGATCAACAAATTCCTCACATCTCATCTTGAGTCAAATAAACTGCTGTCAGACAATCAATACGGTTTTCGATCCTCTCGCTCTACGGCCGACTTGCTAACTGCTGTAACTGAAAGATTTTATCGTGCATTAGATGGAGGCGGTGAGGCTAGGGCTATTGCTCTTGACATATCTAAAACTTTCGACAAAGTTTGGCATGCTGGTCTTCTCCATAAGCTTGCTTCATATGGTGTTTCTGAGAAAGTTTTTGAGATTATCAAATCATTTCTTTCTAACCGGTTCATTAAAGTCATCCTTGAAGGCCAACACTCTTCTTTATTTCCAGTAACATCTGGGGTTCCCCAAGGTTCCATCCTGGGCCCTGTTTTGTTTCTTATCTACATAAACGATCTTCCTGACAACCTTTCATCTAAAGTAGCTCTTTTTGCTGATGACTCAACTTTATACTCCTGTCTTGACAAAAGGTCTTCTCTTTTTGATCGCCTAGAACAAGCAGCTGATCTTGAATCCGATCTCACTTCAGTAATAGATTGGGGTTCACAGTGGCTTGTGAATTTTAACTCTAAAAAAATCCAATTGCTTACTGCAAACAACTACCGTAATATGGTCAACATTCCTATATTAATGAATGGCAACCCTCTTACTGAGTCCTCCTCTTTACCTCTTCTTGGATTATCGCTTACTACTGATCTTTCATGGAAACCATATATACAATCGATTGCTAAATTAGCTTCTGCTAAGGTTGCTTCTCTTTATCGTGCTCGCCATTTCCTTACTTCTGATTCCATTCTCTACCTCTACAAATCTTTTATTCGTCCCTGTATGGAATACTGTTGTCATATTTGGGCTGGTTCTTCTAACGATTCACTTTCTCATCTTGACAAGGTCCAAAAACGCATTGTAAATGTTGTTAGACCTGGACTATCTGCTAAGCTTGAACCTCTTTCCAACCGTCGTAAAGTTGCATCTCTTTCTCTTTTCTACAAATACTATCATGGTCACTGCTCAAAGGAGTTATCATCTCTAGTTCCATCAACTAAAATTCATTCTCGTTTTACTCGTCATTCAGCTAAGTCTCATTTGTTTACTGTATCTGTCCCTGCATGCTCTAAAAACTTTTATTCATATAGTTTTTTCCCCCGCACTTCAATCCTTTGGGACTCTCTCCCATCTTCATGTTTTCCTGACTCATACAACCTTCAACTTTTCAAGTCTTCTGTCAACCGTTTCCTTGCTCTATAACTCTGTTATTAACTCCCAACTTAATAGTGGTTGCTTGCAGCCTCGTTGGGAGTGAATGCAAATAAAAAAAAAAAAAAAAAAAGCTTTCATGCCTGAATCTAGGAGATTAAAACAATTTTTAGTAGTGTTAACAGAGACATCAGATAGAAAAAAAAATCTTGAATAAAATTCTGAATAGTCCTGAATAGAATCCTAATTGAGTAGTGGTTCAAGTTATTTGGAAAAAATGTCAAAATATTTGCTGGGGAAGAGATTGAGAAAAACAAAATTTTTTAGTTTTAGTGCCACCGGTGTTACTGGTAATAAAGCTAAGCCATTGGCTTTATTACCAGTACCCTGCTAATATTGTTGTTATTGGTGACTTTAATGATGACCATTAAAGTTACCAATAAAAACAATATTATCAGCTGGATAAAAACCAAAAGATAAATTCAATTAAAAATAATAATACACAAACAAAGAGTAAGGTGAATGATGGATGAATGAATGAAGAGGTGCTAAACAAAAACCCTTAAACATATAGTCAGAGGATTCTAATTTGATTTAATGACAAAAGGTATATTGATACTTAAGTGTATGCTTAAGTTAGGCATTCTCTATTCTTAGAAAATTAAATATTCATTATACTGTGATAGATTTTTTTATTGAAACACTATCTTTAGCTTTTACTCACCCTAAACCTCTGAGACTGGGGAGTAAATTAGTTCTGAGTTCTTCTTCTAGTTTTTGTCTACAAAAGTAAATTCTTCAAAACAGCAGAACATTTTTCATAATGTTCTGGGTTACATGTTGCCAATAGAAGACTGTTCAAGATGATCATTATCCAGACCTGGTCTAAAATATCAAAAACTGTATAAAATGCCAGGACTACACAAAATATTAGGAACTACATCAAATATCAGGAACCATATAAATTTTCAGAAACTGTAAAAAATCAGGAACTATACAAAATAATATTTAGATAATATATAATAATAAATATAGATAAATATGTATACATTTTGATATAAATATTTATAAGTATATATTAGGATATTATTAGGTATATAGATATTACGACAAATATAGTTATTTTGTTTATTATTTAGTTAATTATATTTAATATTTAAATATATATTTAAATTTAAACAAATACTCTTCTCTTGTCATTTTTAACTAGTTTAATTTTTTTACTTAATAAACTTAAAATAAAAATTTTAATAAAAGAAGAAGTTCTTAAAAAAAAAACATCTGTAAAAACCAAAACTAAAAAAAACAGTATATTTTTGATGTATAAATGCAAATGATGAAAACTTGAATATATTCAAAAGATTGACTGATGTTAAAGCTTATACTGAACAAAGTTAATACCGAGTAGTTATTTATAATTTATAATATTTTTTTAAATTGAAAACTTATTTAAAAGAATACACTAATTGAAATTGAATTGCATTGTCAATGCTTAGCAAGTCAACTGTTGGTATTTCAATTTTTGTCAAAACTTCACAAAGTGTTTTTTTTTTTTGTTTTGTTTTTATGAGACTGCAAACAACAGAGTGTTTATCTGCACAAATTTCTCAAGATTAAAGCATTGATGTTGCTTCTACTTTTCTGCTACATCATTTGGTACTAATTCATGTCTCTTTTTCTTTTCTTTTTTTCAATTTTTTTAAAAATCTTCCTGGCGGATGTCAAGGTCTTTTTAAAGGTGCTGTTTTTGAAGCTGCAACCATTTGTTTAAAGTACTTGTACAAACAGTGTTTGTTAAATATTTCTTACTGCAGCTTCAATTCTATATATATTTTTTATTTTTTTATTTTAATTCACCTCCTCAAGGCCAAGAAGGCCACTACAGACGAGGAGGCTACTTATTTTGTGACTATAACCCTCTCTCAACTCTATAACTGTGAAACACGAACCTTGACGAACAAGGTCGCTGCGCGGAGAAACGAGTTGAGCGCAGTACTACCCGGAACCACTCTTTTATGAACCCGGAACCACTCTTTTATGAAGCGAGCGCTCTACCACTACACCACTACCGCTTATATTACTGCAGCTACTTAGTTGCAAGTGGCAGACTTTTGATTGATACCAATCACAGTTTATTGGTATTAAAAAAAAGTTTGCCACTTGCTACTTAGTTGCATGTGGCAGACTTTTTTTAAATAAAAATCACAGTTTATTGTTTGTATCATTTATAAATTGCAATACCAAACATTCTGAATTTAATTCACAGTAATTACTTCATTTTAAATTGTGATAACAAGTTGGCTAAAGTTAAGCAGATTTATATTAATAGAACTTAAGATACGTAAATGTAATTAAACTAATAGATAGTAGTGTATGTTATAACTTTTATCTTTTATTTTCTATCATTAAAATTTTAATGTCAAATAAAATGTTTCAGTAAACTTTATTTTTTTATTTTGTTAAGGTTCCATAATCTAACAATGACAAAGATAAATTGTAAAGCTTAGCATAGCATAAACTGTTGTAAATACTTTTTTTATATTTATAAAAATTTTTATTTGACTTTTACAGGTTTTTATCAGATCTTATTAAAACACTCTTTTCATTAGGAATATATGGAGTAGCTAATATATATATATATATATATATATATATATATATATATATATATATATATATATATATATATATATATATATATATATATATATATATATATATATATATATATATATATATATATATATATATATATATATATATATATATATATATATATATATATATATATATATATATATATATATATATATATATATATGTATATATATATGTATATATATATATATATATATATATATATATTTATATATATATATATATATATATATATATATATATATATATATATATATATATATATATATGTATATATATATATATATATATATATATATTAAATAGAACACATTTAGGGGGTAGGAGCAGAATTTTTTCAAAAATGTAGTTTTTTGAACCACCCTAAAATATATATATACATATAAATATATACACATACTTATATATATGTATATATATATATATATATATATATATATACATATATATATATATATATATATATATATATATATATATATATATATATATATATATATATATATATATATATATATATATATATATATATATATATACATAAATATATATTATATTTTTTTAATCAGGTTATTAAAATGTATTTTAAGTTTAACTTACATGACAGCTAACTATTTATTTATTTGTCATTAAAAAAAAATACAATGCCGTGTTATATAAATAAAGTCTACATGACTGGGGCTAAAAAAAGACAATATTAGCCATATCACTACACCTGGACAATACTTGCTTTAGACAATATTTGCCTTATCACTAACCCTAACCCTGATCCTAACCCTAACAGCTCATTATCATCATCATCATCATCATCATCACCATCATCATCATCATCATCATCATCATCATCATCATCATCATCATCATCATCATTATCATCATCATCACCATCATCATCATCATCAGTATATGGTTCTCTGTTTGTTATTGCAACAAGGTCATTGGCTCACAGAATTTTAAGATATTGCTGTGCCACTTAGTATTTTTTAATTTTTTTTAGTACTACCAATTAGAAAGATCTAGACTTTATAGATATGTTTTTTTTTTGTAATTTTTGAGCAAAAACTGTAAATATGTGGTATTGGTGTAGTGGTAGAGCGCTCGCTTCATAAACGAGTGGTTCCGAGTTCGATCCCCACCACGTCCCTGGTAGTACCGCGCTCAACTCGTTTCTCCGCGCAGCGGCCTTGCTCGTCAAGGTTCGTGTTTCGGAGTTATAGAGTTGTGAGAGGGTTATAACTGCAAATAAGTAGCCTCCTCGTCTGTAGTGGCCTTCTCGGCCTTGAGGAGGTGAATTAAAATAAAAAAAAATAAATATATAAGAGCTGTTTAAAAACATGCGTTGCATTACCAAATGCATTGAAAAAGAGGGTTTATGCATGAGGATCATAAAAATCACATTCGGGTATGTTTTTTTTAATTCATTTTCTTTAAATCAAGCTATAAACTAAATAAATCCACCTTTCAAAATTTTGACATTTTTCATCTCATTTTTCATTTAATATCTTTTAAGTTTTTCATTTAATATCTTTTACCATTTTAATGTGGTCTCGTCAATGAAACCCTCTAACACAAGTTTTTAAAAACTTTACTTTGCAGCAATTTTATTGATTATACCTAAATTTTACAAACTCTTGATAACATTTTTTTATTGCAAAAGTTAATTCCCATAGTTATGTTTAGAAATAATAGAAAATACAATAAAAAATGTAATGTGAAAATATGAACAAATGACCATGTATTTCCGCAGATGGTATAACAAATATTCTAAGCTTTGTTGAGAATTTTGATAATGAAAACAATGATTTGGTTGAATTGAATGGAGAATCAGGTATACAAAATTTGAATTAATCTTTCATTTATGTGAAGAAGTCTTTTGGCTTTAAAATTAGCATCTATAAGCTAGATTTTAAAAATGATTCTAATAACGACAGCAACAACAAAGGTAATGAGGATGTTAAAAGCAAGAGGCCAAAAAGAAATTCGAAGTAATTAAAAGTTCATTCAAATTTTTATTTGCATATAATATAAGTATAAGTTTTTTTTTTAATAGTTTAAGCAGTTTAGAGGTTACCTGCTAATTTTTGTCAAATTGCTCAAACTTTCTACAAACAGTGTTCTATCTGTGACTTTCTAGCCATGAAAAAATTAAAAACGCTTAAGGTAACTCATCCCCCCAGTTTTTAGCAAAAATTCAAAAATGTTTTTTTTATAAAAGATGTTTTTTTTTTTTCAAGTTTATTTTATTCCTTTATTACTTGTGAATAGTCTCTGAAAATTTGGATTGAAAACAAACTCTATAAAAAAAGGTATTAGCTGTTATATTTAGGTACCCAAAAAAATATATCCTTAGAAACACCCTTAGCAACCACATTTTGAGTTATTTTTATGTTAATAACTAGTCAAATATCTTATTTATTGGGAAAAATTGATGTGAATTTGTAACCTCATTTTGGTAATTTGCAGCCTAAATTAATAAGTTAAAAAAATAGCCTGTAAAATTTGTTCCTAAATGTAAAAAGTGCTGTCAATTTTTAAGATTTTTTGGATATTTGTTTATATTTCAAACCCATTTATAATGGTACCAAACCAATTGTATTTAAAACTATGGCTAAGAGGAATAAGAAGATTTATAAAAGGAAAATAAAAAGAATGAATCAGCATCTTTACAACAAATCTGTCATATACATTGACGACCAACAAAACAAATAAAAAGATGTTTAAATTAATATATCAAATACTGATGATGTTGATGATTTTTCTTCTGTCGCAGAACGTGAGTCTTCAGAATCAGATGTTGAGGAAAATACTAAACTTGATAAATTGGATTATTTTATTTCAATAAACTTTAAGATTTTTAATACTGTTATTTTTTTTTAAATTTGGAAAATGCTTTACTTGCAACAAAAGCATACAAATGATTGACAATTTGAAGTCTTAAAAGGGTTTTGCCCATTCTTTGAAAATACACTGTCAATATTGTTTAAACATTGAGATATTTTTTACCTCAAAACCCTGTGAATGTATTAGTAAAGAGGAAGGTTCAAAAATAAAGGAGAAACATTATTGCCTCGCAAGAGATTGGTGTAGGGTTTGAAACCACGGAAAGATTATTTTCTTGCTTGAGCGAGTATCACTAACAATTGTTATCATCATCACAATCAAAATTCTATAAAGGAAGCATATCATACAGAAGCTGGTGAAAACATGCTTTAAGCTGCTGAAAGCTAAGCATTATAACTTTGATTGCCGAAATCCTCCCTTAATGGAGTAGTAACAACAATCATTGATAAAAAATGTACTGATGTCGAATAACTTTCAAAAATTTGCCATGGCTGTGTCTTTTAGGAAAATGAAAAGTCAACTTCAGAATATAAAGAATAGTTTGCAAATCATCAATGTAGTATTAACCACATTGTTTCTTCGGGTGCTATAAAATCTGCAGGGGCAGAAAAAATATTGAAAGTGACCCTTACAAAGATTTGAACATTAAGATCACAAAATTGAAATGTATTGGTCTTGTACAGAAAAGAATGGGCACTAGACTTTATAAGGTTGTTAAGATTTACAAAAGAACAAGCACACCACTAAATGGAAGAAGAAAGTTAATCTGTGATCAATTCTATGCAGAACTTCTATGGCCTAGCAATAAGAAACAATCTTGACAATTTGAGTCCACTGGCCGTGTCAAAAAGAGAAGAAAATAACTAAGTATTAAAAAGGATTACTTAGACAAAGATGATAAAGAAAATATTAATTTTTTGATGATATTAAATAAATCATCTTCTCTCTCTCTCTTTATATATATATATATATATATATATATATATATATATATATATATATATATATATATATATATATATATATATATATATATATATATATATATATATATATATATATATATATATACATATATATACATGTATATATATGTATATATATATATATATATATATATATATATATATACATGTATATATATACATACATACATACATGATTAATGATCTGCTATAGGAAAAAAATTTATGATATTTAATGACTTGGAATTTATTGTTTTTAAGTCAGGTGTCCCGGAGTCCTGGAGTCCTTGCCTCCATTATACCTAAGGACTCCAGGTTCAAAAATTAATTGTTCTTCTGACCTATAAATCTTAATTTTTTTCTCTATTAGTAGCCCATAAGCTTTTTTATATTTTTAAAAAATATAAAAAAGAAAAACTAGAAAAAAGTAATACTATTGTGATTTTCAAATTCGGAGTCTTTTTTGGGATTCCATATTTATAATAAATAGATATAAATTATGAATATTATACTCATAAATTATGAATATTATATATATATATATATACATATATATATAATATATATACATATATATATATATATATATATATATATATATATATATATATATATATATATATATATATATATATATATATATATATATATATATATATATTATATACAAAAAAATACAAATGCAATAAGAGCAAAATAAACTATGAAAAAACCTTAAGATGTCTTTGTACAAATATACAGGATCAAACTTATATAATTTTTAAATTTATGCAAATTCTGTGTTGTGATTGTTGAAGAAGATTGATTTTAAAACTTTAAAATGTTTGATAACAAATCTTCAATGTCTGACTCAAAGCATTAAAAAAGTATTTTTAGAAAAATTTAATTAAGTAGTTATAAATTTTGTCTGAGATTTTAATTGTATTCAATTGCCCATTTTTGCACATGATGTGATATTGAGTGAGATATTATTGAAAAGTATGCTGTTACAAGTCTTCAGATGCTGACATCATTAGAGCAAAGTATTTCAAAAGTATGATCTAGTAGCTTAAAAACATCCATCTTTTTCCTTAATAACAAGAAAATAAATTTATAAATATCTTTTAAAAATTTGAAATTTATAACAATCACAAAATATTTGAATGTACTTCAAAGGGCACAATTTATTTTCCCCATGCAGAGAGAAGATTAAAAACTCAATTATCTCTTTATTTCAAGTTTTTTATTTTTAAATTCTGCATACTACATTTTGTTTGATTGTGCGATAACAAAATTTTCACTACAATAAAATTATAGCTGCTGCAATTATCATAATTATAACTAACTTTAAGGACAACTCCAAAAAACTAATTAATAATTTAAAAACTAGATAAAATAATTGTGTTTTCTTTGAATTTCTAGAAATATAGAATAGAATAAGCAAAAATTAAGGTATTAGTAAATTTCTTTGGCATAAGAGTAAAATTGATTAGAGATTGTCCATAAATTATGCAACACTAAATTTCACTAATAAAACAAAAGAGATACAAATTTTTCCCTCATAGAGCCTTAAGTTAAATAAAAAATCAAAATAGAGCACCTAGTTTAATAAAAACATAAAAGTGCTAAACATTTCCTAATTCTGTTTTTAAAATAAACTTTGCGTTGCAAAATATATATGGACAATTCCTAACTGAATGTTTAAATACTTGTGCAAACAACTTTGAAAAATATATGAAATATATTACAAGAATAACCACATTTACCTTTTTCATCAGGTTTTGAAGGCTACTCCTGCAACTATATAACTAAAGAAAAAAATAAAGTTGCTTTAACATGTGAAACTTAATTGAGCTTGCACACTCTGCACATGTGTTTGCAATTAACTCAGCTGTCAGGAATATATTTGAGAAACTTTAATACTTTTTTAACTAACTTTATTAGATAGTTTTGATTAAACTAAAAACCAAATAAATTGACTTTGAATTGAACTAGCCAAATAGATTGACTTTAGTAACATTTAAACTAAACTATTGTAAATATGTTAAAACTATTTAATGTCTTTCAATTTTATTATAAGCATCATTATCTTTTGAAGAAACAAAAGATAATAATTTTGATTTAGTTATGATTTATAAGTTATGATTTGAGGTCAAAAGATTGGCAAAAGACACTAGGTGACACTAATATTTTTGTCTCTCTTTCAAAATCAAGTTAATTTTTTTTAACAAAAACATTTTTAAGTCCTGGATTTAGTTTAAAGCTAATTTTTTTTAAGATTTATGAAAGCACTTAGTTTGTTGAAATGCTCTTAATACATTTGATTTCCACAAAAAATTCATAAACTTTTTTGTTTATGACTTTTTTGTGGAAATCAAATAAAATCCTCAATTTGATCTTTTGATTGGCTGCTGCTCAACTGGTTTCCTGCTGCTGGTTCTCAATGCTATGTTGTTGTTTTGCTCTAAAAGGTTTTATTCTGGTATTTAGAGAAGAATGTGGTATTAGCAAACAGTTAAGTGGGAATGCGAATTAAAGAAATTAATTGTTCAAAACTGATGATTTTATTGCTTATGTTCAGTTAACTGATCAGTTGCAAACTCTCAAAAGCAATTTTAATCAATCTTATTTTAAAAAAAAATTTGGGGCAAAAATTAAACCATTTGTCTTTGGGTGTACATGGGGTGATTCCCAACACTTTGTGGTGTAATCCCAAAAATTATTGTTTATAAAATGCTAATTGTAATAGTTAAGTGCAAAAATCACAGATAAAATCTAAGGATATGCTCACTTTTGCCAAGCTTTAAAATTGTATCACATAGTCTTCCTTTGGGGAGATCATGAGCTTTTTATTGTAACCTACAACTTTTTTATTGTAACCTACAACTACAATTAAAACCTTAAAAAATTACAAACAAATTTCACAAACAAAACCTCAGGGCATGCTTTTACCAATAGCGCACTTCTTGTGCAACCAGGACTTGCATTTATGATACATGGATCCAACGTCCTGTGGCAGATCCTTATATTTTTCTTTGCAAATTAAATAAATTTTTTTAATACCTTGGGCACTATTTTTTTCTTTAGATTGTGGTAAACTATCTTTTGTTGATTAAAATCTAAACATTGTTGATAGTTTTTTAACATAACTATCTCTAGATTAGATTTTGTCCTAAGTAAAACAAGGAATTTTAGTAGTGAGTGATAATCTAAACTTTACTCTTTACAAGTAATATCTTTTAAAATTTTTAAAACAAAAAGAATAAACTATATAGTCAATAATAATAAATAAAAGTTATAACTTTTATGTCAACTTAAAAGTGACTTTAACCACTCTGATTCTAACCAGTATATTAATAATAGTATTATTATAAGCATATAGTATTTTATTAATAACATTATTATAAGTTGTTTAAAATTGTAATTTTTTAGGTGAAATTTTGAGTATATGTTAGCTTGCACTACTTCGATTTTAGCCATCTAGAATCAGGGTGGTTTAAATAAACTTTGACTCAAATATTGAGTAGAAATTGATATACACCATTTTGATTCTAGCCAGCTCATACCTTTTAGGTATATCACAAACTGGTTTGTAAAGTTGGATAAACTTTAAAATTGATTGTACTATAATATATATATATATATATATATATACTTTTAAGTTAAGTGCTTTTTTGCCTTTATTTTGTAAATAAAAATTAAGTAGAAGAATTTTATTACTTCAAACCAAACAAATTTTTCTCTGTCCAACTAACTTTGAACAAAAAATTTTTTGTGCCGGATGACGACATAACTGCTTAATAAAAAAAAAAAAATTATTCAAAAGTTTTCAATTGTTGCAAAAGCAACATTGAAATAGCAAGCATTAAAGTTGCAATAACAAACTAGAGGTACTTTACCTAACGAATGTGTTGCAATACAGAACATTTTAGTTGCATTACCGCACATCCATTTCATCATCATCATCATCATCATCATCATCATCATCATCATCATCATCATCATCATCATCATCATCATCATCATCATCATTATCATCATCATCATCATCATCAACAACAACATCAATACCATCACCATTTGCATCACCACCATCAACTCTATCAATATCTACACTATCACCATCAACAATATCAACACCACCACTATCAATACAAATAACGTCAGCACTATCACCAACAATAAAATAAATTGTTCCTAATAAAATAAAGTTGTTCCTAATAAAATAGATTAATAATTTTTCAGGAATCACATTGTTTGTTTTTAGTACTTTTTACTTTAACCTTAAATATGTTTTGTACTTACACATAATATTACGAAGGTTTTATTAAGTTGTATTTGAAATATTTAGGAGAAAGGATGGAAGTAAAATTATAAATAAGGTATTATTTTTTGTTTGTTTGTTTTTTTCTCTTTTTTTCTTTTTTTTTTGAAAGTTTGTTTTTAAAAACAACAAATTATTATGTATAATAGTTTTTCTTTTTTTTTTAAGTTTAACTGTTTTTGTTTAATATAATATTTTGATTAGTATAATTTGTTAAATACTAATAAGTTATAACAAATTTTATAATATTATACCTATTAGAATAGCCAATGGTTATCCATAGTTATACAAAGTTTTAAAAAGTGTGCTAATGGGTAGCCTGCCTCGGAGTAGTAAGTGACTGGGGTTGATATTTGACCGGGGCCAGGTTTGATAACATATAGTCCGGACCGGGTTTGTAACTGGTGCTGCATAGTTATTTATACATCCTAAAGTACATTTTTTTTTTCAAAATTTATGTTGTATTTTGTATAAATATGCATATATAAACATCATTAATACCATCATCATCATCATCATCATCATCACCATCATTATTATTATAATCATCATTGTCATCATCATCATCATTATAACCATCATTGTCATCATTGCCATCATCATTATCATCATCATTATAATAATGATCATCATCATTATTATCATCAGCATCATATACATCATCATATTATAATCATCATTATCATCATCATCATCATTATCATCATTATAATCATCATTGTCATCATTGCCATTATCATCATCATCATCATCATCATTATAAGAATGATCATCATCATTATCATCACCAGCATCATATACATCATCATCATTATCATCATCAGCAGGCTTTAGCCTTCCTCTTTTATGATGTTTCTCTAATCACGGTCAATGCTCAAACGAGCCATCATCTCTATTACAATAAACCAAAATTCATTCTTACTTGGCTTCTTATTCAACAGGTTGCACCATTTTACTGTATCTCTCCCTATTTATTAAATACTGGCATAAATGTATGCCAGAATTTAATAAATAGTAAATGCAAGTATAAATTTATAATATATAAAGAATTAAAAAATTTTTTCTAGACCCAGCTATCAACCCCTGCTAAAGCTTATAATTTTGTTGTGGTCAGATTTGCAAAAAGTCTCATTTTAAAAAAAAGTTCAAAGCTTTAAAATATAATCAATTTTTTCAAATTTATTGTATAGGAGCAAACATTTTAAAGAAGAAAAAAATTGAAAAAAAACACTTTTTAAAATGTTTTTTTTAACAACATCTTTCTATATGCAAGCCTAAAACAATTTAACTGAGTTTTAGAGCTGTACTCACATTAGGAAATAACATAAAAAGTTGCTTAGTTAACAAACTAAGTAATGTAATAACTAATGTAGTAAGTGACCGGGCCTTGCAAAAAGTCTTATTTTTAGCTTGAGCCTGGTCATTTACTACATTGAAGACTATACAAGCATTTTGGTTTTTCTTTGATAAGTTTAGTCTTATGGGAAAAAATGTTTTACTTCATTTTTAAAAGAACACAAATTAATTTTCTATCATTCTATTTATAATTTCACAAATTAAGTTCTTTAATTAAATGTTTGATTTATAATGTTTAACTTAGTTTTAAAATTGAGTGCTAGTATCTATTTAATTTAATGGTACATATTTGTTCTATTCAAAATTATTTTGTTTTTATTTGTTTATTTCAGGGGTGTCTTAACACACAACAAGGTGATTAAAACTATAACTCTGCAATATCTTGTTTTTCAATTTATGTTTTTTCATCCATATTTTTTATATTTTTCTGTAAGACCAATGTTTGATTTCATTAATTAACATTCAAGATATCAAATTATTTACTTTATTTGACAACAACAAAAAAACTAATAACAGAGCGCGTCATATTGATATTAATTTTTGTAGTTTTACAGTGCACTAAATCACTTTTAATGAAGCTTCAAATCCATTTTCAATTCTTAATTAACAAAATAAATCAATACCTTTTTTTGCTGGTCCTTTATTAACAAAGCAATTTTAACCTTTTCACTCTTTCTTTGATTTGTTATTTTAAACCTTTTGCTAAGTTTGTTAAATGAGAATAATTTCAACAGGCATGATTGTAGAAAAGTCTTATTACAGTTTTATTTTTACTATCAAATATCTCAGCATTCAGATTGATTGGAATCCAAATTAAATAAAGGTCAGTTTTAATGCAACTTTTGAGAAAAATTTGATTTATAACCTTTTCTCAAATCAAAATAGCTAAAACATTTTTTGGGAAAGAAACATTTTTTGGGAAAGGAACAAAGGCTTGAAACTAATTTTTAAATTCAGTCGAGTTATTAATGACTATGGTCTGAAACTAACTTACAAATTTAGTCAAGTTATAAATGAGCATGGCAAAAAAACCAAATTATTGTCTAAAGCACTAAAAATTATGAATCATTTATCAGCTCTAGAGTTAGTCAATAGATTGACTTTAATTATTTGCTGTTTAAGTGTTTATAGCTGAGGTGTTTTCACAGCAATTGTTTTTTCTTTGTCTCATTTGTAATTTTAGTTGTTTGCAACATCAATTGATAATTTTTTCAGGAAACAACAAAGACTTTATGTTGGTTTTTACATGAGGGTATACAACTATATTTTCTTGCTTCAACTAAATGTTGTATGAAAGACTTACTGACAAGCGATCCAATTTCCACAGTCACATCTTCATTTGTAAATGATCTTTTAGAAAATTTATCACCTAATTTTGCAGAAGTTGGTTTAATCCAGTTTTTATGAAACTTGTCCATGCTTTCACAACCAGGTTTATTCAATTTTATCTATTAAGCAATGCATTTTCCTTTAAAGTTGGGTTAAAAATGTCTCAACTGGGCATAATTCAAGTTATTAAAGTTGGGAATGTCTCAACTGGGCATATTTCATAAGTCAAAATATCTAACATCCAATGGCTGAATCAAATGCGTGGAATTCAAAGGAAGTGCAATAAATTTGATTTTGATTTTTTGATTCACAAATATACATACAAATGTATTTGTATGTGATGACAAATTTTCTCAAATTAGAATATGTGTTCTATGTGTTCTAGTTTTTTTTAGTCTAGACAACAATAAAGATTTAAATTAATCTGTATAACAGCAGGAGTCAAGCTCTTGGAGTAATTGTTTATAATATACATTGTAGTAATTCTTCTACCTTAGAGCTCGGACCATTATAATACAATCATAAAAATGGCAAAAAACCTTAAGTGGCCACCATTTCCCCTACCACTTCTCTTGGTCTGTCCATGTTGTTCACATTGAATCAGCTTTAAAGACAACACAAATGTGTTTATAAAAACAACAGAAATGTGTTATCTATAAGATTCCTCCTGACTGTTTATCTATAAAGTAGATTGCTTTATTGAAAATACATACTTCTCTCTGTATTTCCACAGCAAACTTTGTTGAATTAGTTATCTTTTAAAAACATTTAAATCCTGATCTTCTAAGAACATTTAGATCCTTGCTTTCTTAATACTTGTTTCCAAGATCATCAGTTAAATAAGTTTCATTGTAATTCCAAATTTTTTAAAGTGTAGTAGCCAAGTTAAAGTATAGTCACTGCAATTAAAGAAGTTACTTACATTTTCCTCACTTAACACTTCTTTAATTCAAAAAAAATATTTTTAAACAAGATAAATTGGTACTGCTTTGGAAATGGAAGAGTTCATTCTCAAAGAATTGCTTTGAAGACAAGTCATTAAGTTAGACACTTAGAGTTAGATAATTAGAAGTGTTTTAATACTGCCCTATTACCATTACAAAACTAATAAAACAATCATAAAAAAGTATTTAGTTATTGGATAAGTTACGTGTTAAGCTATTTTTGAATTTATTAAATATAATTATTTATTCAACAACAAGGGTGACATCATTTTTTCAATTGTATGTTTATCAATCCAATATGTGAAGTTTTTCTTAATATTTTTCTGTTTTAGAACTTAAAGAGTGATTTCAATCCAGAAAAATTTTTTCAAGTAAATAACTTGAAATTAAA
The DNA here is from genome assembly GCF_022113875.1 of Hydra vulgaris. Lineage (NCBI taxonomy): Eukaryota > Metazoa > Cnidaria > Hydrozoa > Anthoathecata > Hydridae > Hydra > Hydra vulgaris. The sequence continues at coordinate 55,384,250 of NC_061161.1, read as the reverse complement.
ATTTGACAAAGATGTTGAAATGTCAAAAGATGTAGCTACTACCATATTATCTAAAAAAAGCAATACAAATTATAATGAATTCAATAATGCAGAAAAAAAGTTGTTTAGTACTAAAAGTTATTTGAACTTTGCAGGTAAAATAGTATACTTTATTGTATGTATATATATATATATATATATATATATATATATATATATATATATATATATATTATATATATATATATATATATATATATATATATATATATATATATATATATATATATATATATATATATATATATGTATATATATAAATATATATATATATATATATATATATATATATGTATATATATATATATATAATATATATATATATATATATATATATATATATATATATATATATATATATATATATATATTATATATATATAATATATATATATATATATATATATATATATATATATATATATATATGTATATATATATATAATATATATATATATATATATATATATATATATATATATATATATATATATATATATATATATATATATATATATATATATATATATATATATGTATCTACTATAGCATATTTAAAACAGTATACTTTATTGTATGTATATATATATATATATATATATATATATATATATATATATATATATATATATATATATATATATATATATGCACACACACTTAATTTCTCATTTTAAGCTTAACAACTAACTCTCTGAAAATCAACAAGGTTTTGAATTTCACTCTATTGGTAATTTAATTAACAGTAGTAACAGTAGTAACTTACTTGTTATAAAAGTTATACTTGGCATGAACTACTGCTCTTAACATTTTTACATAAGCTTTTATTAAAATCAAGTATGCTGGTTTTCTCCATAAGCTCTCTTCATGTGATATATCTGTCAATATTTTAAAATTATAGTTAACAGTTATAACAACCAACATCTGTTTCAGTTAACGCCATGACCAGAATGATATATACATTTTTCTTCTGTATTTTCACATAATTTTTTATACTTTAGACTTATTCTTGTCTGAATAACATTATTGCAACAAAAAAAAGTCTTTAACTTTGGTTGAAGAAAATCTCTATAACTATTTAGGAATTAGCATCTTGGAAAAAATTTAAGAACCAACATCTCAGAAATAATTACTGGTTATGTCACTGACACTATGCAACCTGCGTTCTGCAAACTTTATTTTATAAAAGTATTTTTATTATGCAGCATTAAACAAAAAATAAAAATTATTTTTAGATGATTTTGAATCAAACATTGTTAAACAAGGATTTTTCAAGACATTCAAGAATAGTGTTGTCAATAAAAAAGAATCGATTCATAATTTCATTTTGAACAGCAACTCTTCTCTTTTTATTTTCCCTTCTACAAACAGGTATTTATAACTTATTTAATACTTTTAAATTTTTAACAAATTAAAAAAAGAAAAAATTATTAGGTTGGATTGTATTTTTAGGTTTCGTGTGCTTTGTCATTCAATAGTCCGGTCAAAATATTTTGATTTAGGAATGATTGCAATTATATTGGTTCGTTCATTAGTGCTAGCAATTGAAGATCCAATAAATCTTGATTCTTATCTTAATAATGTCAGTTATTTTTTTACATTTAATTGTTTTTAGATTATTGGTAACTAAATATTTTATTTATGAAAACAAAATATTTACATTATTTTTTGGTTACTTTTTTGAGATAAAATCTAGCATGAATTATTTAAAACATCTAAATCATTAAAATGAAATTTTCACTGTTACATTTTTTTAGATTAGCAGAAAATGTGATTATATTTTTACAGCCATTTTTGGAATTGAGATTTTTCTTAAGGTTGTTTTATTTTTAATTAACTGAATTTTAATTTTGTAATGCAAAATAATTTTATACTGTATAAATATGATTTATTACAACTATTTAAAAGTATAATAATGGCAATATTATTTATATTGTTTACATAATAATGACAATATTATTTATATTGCTTATATATTAACTGACAAACAGTTTGGTTTATTGCTTCACATTCTTATCACTCCAGCTTCTGTATTTAAAGTAAGTTTCTGGACAACATACTTGTTATAGTATTGCAGAAGTTTTGTTGTATACACTTTTTAAATTTTTTAACAAGTGTTCATCAGTCTTGTTTTTAGCTTGCTGGAAAGCAGCATCTGTTATCCCTGTTTCTAAAAATTCTAGAGAGCGATTTGACTTGTCTAACTACCATCCCATTAGTCTTTACCCTATCATAAGCAAAAGTTTTTGAATTTTTAATTAACAAACACTTAATATCTCATCTTGAATCTAATAATTTTCTGATCATCAACATGGATTTCAATCTTCTTATCCTACTGCTGAATTTTTAACTATATAAACCAATAGCTTTTATCATGCATTAATTAGATGCAGAGAGGTTCTCTCAAGATTTCCAAATCCTTTCATAAAGTTTGGCATACTGGTCTTTTTCATAAGCTCTCTTATTATAATGCATCAAAATCTTTGAAGCTTTTGAATCTTTCATTACCAAATGTAGTATAAAATTGTCCTCAATTGACAGTACTCTTCTTCATTTTCTGTAACTTCAGATGTTTCTTAAGCTTCTATCCTTGGCCTTATACTCTTTTTAATTTACATTAACAATCTTCCAGAAATTCTTACATATAAAGTAGTATTGTTCACTGATGATACTACATTTTTTCTTGTCTTGAGAAAAAGGCAACACTCTGGTTGCATGGAAAAGATATTTGAGCTTGAAAAATCTTTTTTGGAAATCATATATCAAATCTATTGCTAAATTAGCATGAGTTAAGGTTGTATCTCTTTATCGTGCTCCCCACAAACTTACTCTAGATTCTATTCTTTAGCTCTATAAATCTGAAATCCATCCTTTTATGGTATACTGTTGCCATATCTGGAGCAGATCTTTGAATAATGCCTTTTCTCTTTTAGACAAGATGCAAAAATGCATTATAAACATAGTTAGACTTGCTCTTGCATCCACACGTCAACCATTGTCTTTTTGTTGTAATATTGCTTCTCTTTCTCTTTTCTGTAAATACTATAATGAGCGCTGTTCTAAACAGCTAACGCCTTTTGGGCTATCTACTAAATTTTATTCTCGTGTTTCTTGTCATTTAAAGAAGTCTCATCTATTTACTGTGTCTTTTTCTAAGTACTCCCAAAATTCTTATTTATCTGGTTTTTTTCCTCAAACATCATTTCTTTAGAATTCCATCTCTTTTTGCTTTCTTTAGAATTCCATCGTTCCCATCAAATTATTTTCCTGATTTGTAAAATTTGCAGTCTTTTAAGTCGTCAATCTTTTAAAAATAAAAAGTTTAAAGTTTGTTCAATACATAACTGCCAGTTTTATTGTTTTCACTTCCTGATGTTTAAGTATATGTAGTTTGTAGTTTGTTAGGTTTCTCAAGCTTTGTAAACTGTTTCTTTATTTTTATGTTTCCTGAAAAGAAAATAAATTTTTTAGATTTTAGTTATGTTTCTAATTTGTTTAAAAATTTGGGATTCTTAAATATTATAAAAATCTTTATAGGTTATAAGGATTCTTAAATAATTTAAAGATCTTTATAGGTTATTAGGATTCTTAAATATTATAAAGATCTTTATAGGTTATTAGGATTCTTATATATTATAATTTTTTATAGATTAAAGGATTCTTATAGATCATAAGAATTTATTTTATAAATAAGAGAATATTCATAATTAAAATTGTTGTTACAAATTAATTCTTTTTTATAAGTTAAATTTCTTATCTTTATTTTATTTTTGGTATCTTTATTTTATTTATGGTTGCTCAAGTTTTTTTTAATGTCACCTTGAAAAAAAGCTGTTCAGGCCTAAATCGCAAAAGGTCTAACATAGTTTGTGTATAATACCTTATAAAGCAGATCTTTTGTTCTTGCTGCTAAATACTTTTTGGGTTGACCTAGTGAACAGTTTGCACTAGCAGCTGGTACTATGGGTTTTAGGTTGTTTGATATAAAAACACTTAGAAATTGTTCTATTGTAAAAGTACTAAATACTTTTTAGTTATTTTTCTGATTTTGCATTTTCTCAATATGCGTGGTTATGTTTATCATGTGTGCACAACTTCTAATTTTAGAAGTATTAAAGTTAAACAACAATATCAGACCTCCCATTCCATATCAAAATCTGAAAATGTCCTAAATTTTGATAATTTGATGTTTTTTCATAAAATTAATTGACTTATGTCCTAAATTGTCCTAAAATTTCCAAAGATTGTTTTAAATAAATAGTCAATGTATACGATAATACATTTATAACAATGTATTTGTATGTATAAATACTGTCTTTGTTTACAGACTGTGTATGTAAGTATGTATGGTTTGTGTTTTTTATTTAAATTTTTACTCGTTTAACTAGATAGAAGGATGTCGAACCAGGTTATACTTTGAATCAGTTAAACATCATTGTTCTGTGAGTTAGAAGCTATGCCAGAAACCTTTTTCAGTCAGTGGAAGTGGAGCTGTTTAATAAAAAGCTATGCAATTAGCAATCTTCATATAATCAAGGTTTAAGAAGGAAAAGAACAATCAGAAATTAGTAAAGAGAATGATGAAATGCCTAATTTAAAAGCTTCAGAGATTAATTACACTTCTGAGAAAGAGATTTTAAAATCTGAAATCATTCATAGTTTAAAGTGTATTGAGTCTAACTTTTCTTTTAACTTGACCAATTGAGATATTTTTAAATTATTTTTTCAAGCAATATTCTCAGATTCAACAATTGCCAAAAAAAACATCCATACATATAAACAATAAAATACTAATAAAGCAAAACAAAATTCAAATTCACCGTTCAGTATGGCATTTTTCTATATTTTAAAAAGTTATTTTAGGAGGGCTTAGATAATTCTGTTTTTACATTTAAATTTGATAACTGATAATAAAATAATTCATAAACTCTAAATTTAATTCCCTGAATTTTAATAAAAAGTCGTAAAAACTCTTAAAAATTGACCCCAAATTATAAAATTTTACCCAATTTTAGGAGTAGAGTTCTTTTTTTAAAGAGTCCTTTTTTTAGTCTGGTATATAAAGGAGTGGCACCACAGTCTTAAAAAATGTGATAAAAATATTGTTTTAGTTGTTTCACTTTTTTTTTTACATTTGTCAATACTTTTTTGCTAGTGTTACTGTTTCATTTTAGTGTTATAAATTAATTTATTTGTAATGTTATAGTTTGTCAAGTATACTACAACAGTAGTGTAATTTTTTGTGCGATCAATTTTTTTCTCTGGTATGTTTTGTCAACTTGTTTCTTTTGCGGTGTAATCTTAGTTTTAAAGGTTTCTGTTTTAGAGTCAAATAAAGAGTAGTATGAAAATAACGAAAAATCATAAAATACTATAAAAGTTGAGTAACTTTTTTGACTCTAGTGCCCATCTCTTTCCCTCCCCCCACCGCCCCTCTCTACCTACCATCACTGTTTCTTTGGGAGGTGAGTGTATTAGAAAACAAGTTTTGAAACAAGTTTTTAAAACATGTCTTTAAAAAATGTTTAAAAAAAAAAATTGAAAAGTTTTTACTAGTTTGCAAGTTGTTTATAAGTTAAATGTTAAAAGTTAAATATTGAAAAGTTTGTATTAATTTGTAGTTGTTTTTATTTATATTAACAAAAAAAAATGTTTGTATAAAAAGTTTGTACAAATTGTCTAAAGTTTTAAATCTAAAAAGAAAAACACAAGGAAAAAAAACATCAGAGTCCAAGTTAATGGGATTCTATATATATATATATATATATATATATATATATATATATATATATATATATATATATATATATATATATATATATATATATATATATATATATATATATATATATATATATATATATATATATATATATATATCATATATATATATATATATATATATATATATATATATATATATATATATATATATACATATATATATATATATATATATATATATATATATATATATATATATATATATATATATATATATATATATATATATATATATATATATATATATATATATATATATATATATATATATATATATATATATATATATATATATATAGAATCCAATTAACTTGGACTCTGATGTTTTTTTTCCTTGTATATATATATATATATATATATATATATATATATATATATATATATATATATATATATATATATATACATACATAATTATATAAAAATGCTTGTAACATTCAACTTTATAGTAATAACAAAATTTTAATTTTTGTTTCTTGGGTTGTTTTTATGAAAAAAGTTTTTTAGATAGTTGATGTTGGTTTTGTTTTCAATAAAGGATCATTTCTTCGTGATTCATGGAACCAACTTGATGCATTTGTTTTTTTTATGAGTTTGCTTTCAATCATTCTTTCAAATATGTTTGTATTTTTTTATTTATATTTTATTTTGTTTTATTTTGTAAAATTTACTATTTACAATTTAATTTTTTGTTTAAATTTCTTTTTATGAGTTGTTATATTAACTAGTACTATTTCTTTATTTATTTTTCCATTTTTGTTGTAATGATAATTTAAAGAAATATTGTAATCACATAAAATATATTGTACTTATACATTTTTAGGTTACAAAAAGGCAACATTGCTTTAAAAGTTGTTCGTGTGTTCAGAGTACTACGACCACTCAAAGTTGTTCAATATGTAAAAAAGCTAAAAGTGAGAGATGAATCTTTATTATTCTATATAATCTTATTTCTCATGAGCTTTTTAATAAAGATATTACACCGCATAAGCTCAATATCTTTGAATCATTAGATATGAACATTTCCTTTCATGAGTTAAAATCCTTATTAATATCTCTAGGGTTTAGAGATACAGATTCTATTTATTCTCTATTTCTATCTGAGATCTAGTCCTAAAGGGACTTGGAAATCCCTTTAGGATTAGAGCTCAGGAAAGACAAGTCATGTTTATTTCATAGATAATCTTTAAAATATAGTTTTTAAATTAATCTTACCAAAATAAATTATCAAATTATAAAAAAAAAAGATTGCCATTGTTTTATTTCTTTGCCATCTTCTCCCCGTTTTTGTGCCTAATATTACTCTAACTTTTGTTCATTTGTTGATTGAGTGTATAGATGGTTTAAACACTTTTCTTGAGCATTATTTATCTATTTTCCATGCTTTATGTATCATGGCTTTCCATGAGAGTTCTGTTAACAAAGACACACAAAACAAATCTTCTACTTTTTTAAATTCCATTGGCACTTTTCAATTCGTCTTTACTTTAGTTGTGACAACAGGTGTCTTTGATTTTACTTTACCTGTTACTTGGTTACTGCAATCAAAAACTATTGATATCTTAGACGGTTTGCACCTTATTACAGCTCTTAAAAATACATTTATTTCCATCAGAAACGATATAGATAGTTTTCATAATAACTGCTATGAAGCAGCATGTTTGCTTTCAAGTAAAGCTGAAATTTTTGTTTTAAAACCAAGAACCTGTTCTATTCAAAATAATCGTTCTAATGTTCCATCAGAGTCTGTTTCAGAATACTTCAAAAGAGCTGTTACTATCCCTCTTATAGATCATGTCTACATCTATATCTACAAGATTTAAATCAGAAACTGTAGCTGCATATAAAGGGTTATCAATTATTCCATTTAATATTATTTCTTTTCTTAAAAGACCCAAAACCCAATTGTGTTGGAGGAAGCAGTTTGAAACATTCTGTGATTTTTATATATATGATTTCCCTAATATCAGTGCCTTGAATGGGGAACTAGTTCTTTGGGAAAAATACTGGGAAAGTTTCTCTGGGACTATTCCTGACAATATATCTTTAACTCTTAAATCGATATCATTTCCTGGATTTGAAAATATTAAGATAGCTTTAAGGATACTAGGGACACTTCCTGTTACTTCATATGAGTGTGAGAGAAGTTTTTCTGTTATGCGCCAGTTAAAAGACTATATGAGAACAACAATGTCAGAAGATTAAGACTTAACGGTTTGGCATTAATGTATGGTCTTCATGATCATCCTGCTACTGGTAACATGTAACCCAGTGCAACCTGTTCCATGTTCTGCTACCTTGCAGGATTTGCTATCTAAGCAATATAGCTATCATGCCTATAGAAATTTTTTTTTTTTTTTTTTCATATAGTTGGAGGTGCCTTAGTTACTGTATTAGCTCACCTGTAATCTACGTTATATGTATGTTTGTGTTCTATCTGAACCTCTGGCGCGGTGTCCGCTCACCCGTAAGTTACTTTATGTTCTTTATGTATGTCTGTGTTCTGTCTGAACCTCTGGCGCGGTGTTCGCTCACCCGTAAGTTACTTTATGTTTATGTTTATGTTTTTTATGTTTTTTTATGTATGTTTGTGTTCTGTCTGAACCTCTGGCGCGGTGTTTGCTCACCCGTAAGTTACTTTATGTTTTTTATGTATGTTTGTGTTCTGTCTGAACCTCTGGCGTGGTGTTGACTCACCCGTAAGTTGATTTATGTTTGTTTGTGTTCTGTTTATACTCTAATGCAGCGTGAGCTCATTAACTAACTACTTACTTGAACTACAAAACCTACACTCACCTTATTTCGTTAGATGCAGTGTTTTTCCTGTATTTTGTTAGATGCAGTGTTTTTTCTAATGCACTTCCAAAATGTCATGCCTGGTTTTCTCAAAGTACTGTTGCGGGAAGTAACTCCTTTTAACTACTCTAGGTCAGGTCAGGATAATCGAGATCAATCTTGCTACTGGTATCACGTAACCCAGTACCACTTGCCACAAGCCCTGCTGCCTTGCAGAGTGTGCTCTTCTTATGCAAAGGCTAGGAGAAATAAACTCCGACTAAAAATTCCCCTGCCTTAGAGCTCTTGGTTGAGTAAAGGCTAGAGATGGTGTCTCGATAAAAACACTCATCTTGGGCAGATGTTAACTGCATCCAGCTAAACATCCCCTGCCTTGGGGCTCTTGGTTGAGTAAAGGCTAGAGATGGTGTCTCGATAAAAATACTCATCTTGGGCAGATGTTAACTGCATCCAGCTACTGTCTTGTAAGGTCTCCTAGGCAAAGACTTTAGGGGTAAGCAGAAAAATTCTGCTAACCAGCCTCGAACCCCTTCTTTATCTATTAGGCTGGCGTAGATGTAACCTGTGTTACATTGTTTCCTGCCTAGGGTGATGAATGCTGGATCTCCCTGACTCTACTCATAGAATTTTGCTTATGCCTCCTTGATAATGTCTATGCAACTCTTCCTGTTATATCCATATGAGGGTACAGCTCTAAAACTCAGTTTAATGGTTCTGAGGCCGGCTGGTAGTAAGGTTTCCCGAACTCTGTGGTAGCTCTCAGAGAGGCTGATTCCATCAACAGCTGCAAAATATCAGAGTATTAACAGTGCCATGTTGCGCATGGATGGTGTCCCTGTTAATGCTCTTGGTGTGCATTGTCAAGGCCACATAAGGAGCCCTATGTCACCGCTTAGGGTTAATTAACAGGACTGAGACAACTGCGTAGCTCATTGATTAGGAGGCTGTGCTCTATCTATGAATGAGTCTAGTTCTCATTAAACCCAAATCATGACCAAAGTAACCAAAAATTTAAAACCTAAAAAACCATCCCCACCACCTAAATATTTTAATATATCTTTTACAAATATTCGCGGTCTACGAAGCAACTTTCCATCAGTTGAGTCTTACCTCTTGCAAAATTCACCAGACTTGCTTGCACTCAGTGAAACAAATCTGCAATTTTTTTTTTTTTTTTTTTTAATTTTAATTCACCTCCTCAAGGCCGAGAAGGCCACTACAGACGAGGAGGCTACTTATTTGTGGTTATAACCCTCTCTCAACTCTATAACTCCGAAACACGAACCTTGACGAGCAAGGCCGCTGCGCGGAGAGACGAGTTGAGCGCGGTACTACCAGGTACTACCTTCCCAGGTACTACCTTCTACCCCAGGTACTACCAGCGCGGTACTACCGCGGTACTACCTTCTTCAGATGTCAGTGTTGATGGGTACTATCCTTTGATTCGTAAAGACTCCAATAGTCACATGCTAGGTTTAGGGGTATACATACGCATTAATTCCCCTATTTGTCGTGAAATCAGGTTCGAATCCTTTGACCATTCTTTTATGTGCTTTCACCTAGCACCTCTTTAGTCTATCACCTTTCTATTTGTTCTTTATCGTTCTCCTTCTTCCCATGATTGCACTCTTTTAGATGTCATCTCTGATCAAATTGACCATGCCCTCTATCTTTACCCCTCTGCCAATATTATTGTTGTTGGTGATTTTAATGCCCATCACACTGAATGGCTTGGCTCTTACACTACTGATCCTGCTGGCACTAAAGCCTTTAACTTCTGCGTTTCTCAACCTCTTACTCAGACCCTAGCTTATGTTCAGTTTCTCCCTTTTCTCCCTTAGGTGGTTCTGACCATGCAATGATCTCTATAAACCTTTCTTCTCGTGCTTCTTTTTTGGGCTCACCTTATCATTGCACCACCTACTACTACCCTAAAGCTGAGTGGGGTTCCTTTCGTGATTTTCTTTGTGATAGTCCTTGGGCTGATGTTTTTTCTCTCTCAGCTGACAAATGCGCCTCCTACGTAACATCCTGGATTCAGACTGGAATGGAAGCTTTTGTTCCTTCTTGTCGGTTTCAAGTCGAGCCTCATTCTACTCCATGGTTTTCTCCTTCTTGTGTGGCTGCTGTATCCAATCGTAATCATTTTTTTCATCTTTTTCAAAAGAACAACTCTCTTGAGAACAAATGGCTATTTATTATTGCAAGAAATTGATGTAAAAAGGTGCTTTCTGATGCTAAACTCCATTATTCTCAGTTCACTAAATCTCGCATCTTATCGCAGAAGTTAGGCTCTAAAGACTTTTGAAAAATCTTCAACAAGGGTAGATCTAACATTCCATCTCTCATTCATGGGACTGATCTTATTACCTCTCCCAAGGATAAGGCAGAACTATTTGCAAAGAACTTTTCTTCTAATTCCACTCTTGAATTTTATGGACATTCTCTTCCTTCCATTCCAGTCAAACAGGTTGACCCATTGTTAGACATTCAAATCACTTCGGCTTCTGTTGCTTAAGTCATATCTCAATTAAACTCGTCTACAGCTTGTGGTCCAGACAACATTCCTGTCACAGTCTTGCAGAATTGTTCTCCAGAACTTTCTTCAATTCTCTCTAAACTATTTAAGAAGTGTTTGATTGAGTCTTGTTTTCCTGCTTGTTGGAAAATGACATCTGTGGTTCCAATCTTCAAAAACTCTGGAGAAAATTCTGACCCCTCCAATAATCGTCCGATCAGCCTTCTTTCTGTTATTAGCAAGGTCTTTGAGTCTTTGATCAACAACTTCCTCACATCTCATCTTGAGTCAAATAAACTGCTGTCAGACAATCAATACGGTTTTTGATCCTCTCGCTCTACGGCTGACTTGCTAACTGCTGTAACTGAAAGATTTTATCGTGCATTAGATGGAGGCGGTGAGGCTAGGGCTATTGCTCTCGACATATTTAAAGCTTTCGACAAAGTTTGGCATGCTGGTCTTCTCCATAAGCTTGCTTCATATGGTGTTTCTGGGAAAGTTTTTGAGATTATCAAATCATTTTTTTCTAACCGGTTTATTAAAGTCATCCTTGAAGGCCAACACTCTTCTTAATTTCCAGTAACTTCTGGGGTTCCCTAAGGTTCCAACCTGGGCCCTGTTTTGTTTCTTATCTACATAAACGATCTTCCTGACAACCTTTTATATAAAGTAGCTCTTTTTGCTGATGACTCAACTTTATACTCCTGTCTTGACAAAAAGTCTTTTCTTTTCGATCGCCTAGAACAAGCAGCTGATCTTGAATCTGATCTCACTTCAGTAATAGATTGGGGTTCACAGTGGCTTGTGAATTTCAACTCTAAAAAAACCCAATTGCTTACTGCAAACAACTATTGTAATATAGTCAACATTCCTATATTAATGAATGGCAATCCTCTTTCTGAGTCCTCCTCTTTAAGTCTTCTTGGATTATTGCTTACTACTGATCTTTCATGGAAACCTTATATACAATCGATTGCTAAATTATCTTCTGCTAAGGTTGCTTCTCTTTATCGTGCTCGCCATTTCCTTACTTCTGATTCCATTCTCTACCTCTACAAATCTCTTATTCGTCCCTGTATGGAATACTGTTGTTATATTTGGGCTGGTTCTTCTAACGATTCACTTTCTCTTCTTGACAAGGTCCAAAAACGCATTGTAAATGTTGTTGGACCTGGACTATCAGCTAAGCTTGAATCTCTTTCCCATCGTCAAAAAGTTGCATCTCTTTCTCTTTTCTACAAATAGTATCATGGTCACTGCTCAAAGGAGTTATCATCTCTAGTTCCATCAACTAAAATTCATTCTCGTTTTACTCGTCATTCAGCTAAGTCTCATTCGTTTACTGTATCTGTCTCTGCATGCTCTTAAAACTTTTATTCATCTAGTTTTTTCCCCCGCACTTCAATCCTTTGGAACTCTCTCGCATCTTCATGTTTTCCTGACTCATACAACCTTCAACTTTTCAAGTCTTCTGAAAAGTTGAAGGTTGTATGACAGAAGACTTGAAAAGTTGAAGGTTGTATGAGTTTCCTTGCTCTATAACTCTGTTCTTTTTTTTTCCTAGTAACTCCCAACTTAATAGTGGTTGCTTGCAGCCTTATTGGGAGTGAATGCAAATAAAAAAAAAAAAAAAAAAAATTCTATTTATCAATAAACAATGTATGAAAAAACATTAGAAATAAATTGTGAGAAACTGCTTCATTTTTATTAACTATGTTAGCTTAGTCTAGTTTGATGAGTTATACTTTTTGGATGCAGATAAATTGGTAATCTTTCTGTATTTTGCATTTGCTATCTGACCACTAAATAATTGAAATGTTAATACTTCATACTAATTTTAACATTTTGAAAATATGATAATGATTAATATACAATGATAGGATGTAAGAAACAATACAGTTGGTAATGATATCAGTAAATAAAATTTTGTTATAAGCATCAAAATTAAATTGTTAAAGTGTTGCTGTTCACCGATGAGGCAAATATAGAAACTGCAAAAATAATAAATAAATCCATGATAAAATAGATCCATAACTCTGCCAATTGAAAAAAATGTCTCTGTTATATTGAAAAAAAAAACAATATTGTCATATGTGTTAAAAAATCAAACTATGTTTAATTATGTTTAACTGATTTTAGGGGATGGGTGTCCATTGAGGAGAGGTAAAAGAGAGCATATTACTTTGCTTTTTTGTATAAGTTATAAGGTTATATGCAGCTTTTTTCAGCTTCTTTTCTCAGGTTTTAATAGAAATTCTTTAACAGAAAACAGCTGTTTTTTTTTAACAAAAATCAAAAACTACTGTTTTTTAAGAAATTTAAATAAAACAAAAAAAGGGTTTTATAAGAGAATGTTTTTACTGTTTTTCCATATATTTTTTTTTAAATAAATTGTAACAATGAGTTAAACACTTGAACTTTTTTCATGCTTTTATTGTAACAATCTTATTTCAATATTGTAATGAGTTTCAACTGCATAAAAAGTATCAAAATTTGATAAAAATAGTAAAAAATAAAATAAGTTTATAAGGTAAATAAAAGTATTCACAATAAAACTGACAATATCACATAAAATGGCATTATTTTAAGTTTACTAAAGGCCTGTACCTGAGGCTATTAGAGGCCTGTACCTTAAAACAGTAAAACCTGCCAAACTTTAGGAAATCTTAGCGGAGAAGATGCAACTTTGTTAAGCACTGACACAATATTGTAATTCATGTTTGATAAATTTTTTTTTGAAAGGTTAATAAATAATTTGAGAATTAGAATTAATGAAAGGCGGAATACAGATTTTATAAATTAATTATACAATCTTCATAACTTTACAAAAATACAAGTCAAAGATACAAAACTTTTGCTGTCATGTTGGCATTTTGACTTTTTGGTGTTAACGATGTTAAAATTATTAAGCAACTGCCAGTAAATCCTACAAATCAAATTTTAACTCTTCCAGAAGAACTTAATGTATTGATAAAAAAAAAAGAATCACCAGTAATATCTTCTGGACAAGATGGTTTCAGATGGATAAAAAGTTTTATGATGCAGCATTATTAATTAAGCTCACATCTGCAGATGTTGAGTTTCAGTGTTCGCTAACTTTTGTACAAATGTTTGTACAATGTTTTGTTCTTTAAGACATACCAGTACTTAAAAGTAATTACTAGTAATAATTAAACTTAGTCGTCTCTGCCTATATGATCAAAACAAACAAAGATTTGTAACAAGTATGATTTAATAAATAGTAAGATATATTTGATTAAATGGCATAAAAGCCAAAGACTTGAAAAAATCTAGAAAAAAGTGATTATTTTGAAGATAGATGCACCAATTTTAGTGTTTTTAGATAAAAAGATTTTCATGGTGTATTTAATCTCAAGTACTTGAACTTACCAGTACTTACTTAGATGATATTGAACCGGCAAATTTCAGACAAGGCATCTAAAGAAGTCTCAGAAGTCATCTTTGAGTTCCAAAAGAAGCATCTAGACTCAAAGATTTTTAGCCTTGTGTCATTTGGTGTAATAGTGCTCCTTGTATGTTCTACCTGTCAGTCCATGTAGCAATATTCCCCACATGTTCTATATGTTTGTCATTTGATATAATAGCACTCCTTGCATGTTTCATCAGTCTATATATATAAGCATTATAAAAAAATATATATATTCAGAATAATGATTTTTATTAGAAAATTTATTATTAATAAAATAAAAACACTCTAGCCTATTAATATGCATTTTTATTCTTTTTTAACAAACAATAAAATTTAAGTAGTTAAATATCATTTTTTATCACAAACAGTAAATTTAGATGTCAAGTTATAAGAATACATTCCTAGAAATTTTTTTTGAGTTATTATGGCTATTAGGGGTCTATGTGGTTAGATTAATATTTATATTTTGCATGTCATATATCATCATATTATTTATCGAAAGGTTATATATATATATATATATATATATATATATATATATATATATATATATATATATATATATATATATATATATATATATATATATATATATATATATATATATATATATATATATAGAGAGAGAGAGAGAGAGAGAGAGAGAGTAGAAAATAAAACTACGTGATTTTCACAATTTTAAGTTTCATGCTGTTGCAATCATCAGGTGAAATACAAATAAAGTTTGTTCGTTTAAAAAATTATATACAATTGAAACTATACAGAAAAAACCTATACGAAAAAAACTTTTTTTTTTTTTTTATATTGTTGCGACCGCGTGTATTTAATCTTCAGGTTTGTGGTTGCTCAATAGATATATATATATATGGAGATATAATATATATATATATATATATATTTTTATATGTATATATATATACATATATATGTGCATATATATATGTATATATGTATGTATATATATATATATATATATATATATATATATATATATATATATATATACATATATATATATACATATATATATATATACATATATATATATATACATATGTTTATACATATATATATATACATATATATATATATATATATTATATGTATATACATATATATATATATTTTATGTATATACATATATATATATATACATATAAATATAAATATATATAAATACATATATAAAAAATATATATTTATATATATTTATATATAAAAATGTATATATAATATATATATATATATATATATATATATATATATATATATATATATATATATATATATATATATATATATATATATATGTATAGGTTTTAGAATTTTATTTTAAAATTTTACTTGTTTATAGATGTTGTTATTTATGCTTTTATTTTATATTTTATTTTATTTAGATAATATTTTTATGTATGATATATTCATTCAAAGTCATTGGATTTGTTTTGATAATTGCTTTTTTGATGCTGCTTATTTTTGCATGTATTGGTGTTCAGCTTTTTAAGGTATATGACTTTTTTTGTAATAAGTTGATTTAAATCATAATAGTTATATTGATTTTAGTTAATAGAAAATTCTCGGCCAGGCTTGTACTCCTATTTTATTTAATAGGTGCAAAATCTTTGTTACATTGTTTCATGAAAAAAAAAAAAGATAATTAAATTAATCATCGATTATTATTAATTACATGTTCTCAAGGGCATACAGGTCCAAAAAAAAGTATAGTATATAAAAAGTATATATATATATATATATATATATATATATATATATATATATATATATATATATATATAAATATATATATATATATATATATATATATATATATATATATGTATATATATATATATATTAAAATAATTTAAATGGAAAAAATACAATTTTATGATGGAACTAAAAGTTTCATGCCATTCATATATAACTAACTAAAAGTTTCATGCCATATATATATATATATATATATATATTCTTCTATATACCTATATCTATATATATCTGCTTGGATACCAATATCTGTATTGTCTTCTTTATAAATTCCTCATTTTTGATATTAACGATTTCTACTCTTCAATTAGTGAAAAACTCCTTAATAATTCTGTCAGCTTTGCGAAAAAACACTTAACTAAAATCAAAGAATATAATTCAATTATTATTCATGCAAGGAAATCTTTGCTGTTCAATAATAACCAGGTTTGGATAAAAAAAAATTGTGCAGTTTGTTTGACATCACAATGGGTGTGTTTGATGATGCAGAGATATATGAGTATATATCTCTGCATCATCAAACACACCCATTTTGATGTCAAACATATATGTCACACACATATATAATATATATATATATATATATATATATATATATATATATATATATATATATATACATATATATATATATATATATATATATATATATATATATAATATATATATATATATATATATATATATATATATATATATATATATACATATACAAATAAAATTGGCAATTTGAAATATGAACATATTGTTTGTGCAACCGTTTATTATGACATCTTAATTTTGGATATAAGTTGTTTATTGGAGGGTATTTCCAATTTATTTTATGAATGTCATTTTGAATTTTACAATATTCTATTATATCTCTCTGTTCTCTTCGTTTTTCTAATGACGTCAATCCAAATTCTTTTAATCGCTCCGCATATTTCATACCTTTTAAACACCTTATTAAATCTTATTGCTCTTTGTTGTACTTGTTTTATTTTATTGATATATTTTTTATAATAAGGATTTCAAATTGGTGAAGCAAATTCCAATTGGGATCGAACTAACGAACAATATAGCAGTTTCATTAGGTCTTTATCTAAGTATATAAAACAATGTTTTATTTGACCAAGTATTCTGTTTGCTTTTCCTGCAATAATATCTATATGATTTTTCCAATTTATATCATTAGATATTAGGACCCCTAAATCTTTTTCCAAAGATGTTTTTATCATAATGTAATGATTTTCATTGCTTGTTGGTTGGCTCATATAATAATTATAGCAAGGATTTTTTTTCCCTATAAGCATAATTTTGCATTTTAAACCAGTTTACTAAAACTTCATTTTCACAATATGCTTTTAAATTTATTAACAATCTTTTGTGTGTAACTGTATCAAATGCTTTGGAGAAGTCCAAAAATGCTATCAGTTGAAAAACCAAGTTCCAGAGACTGTGTAATTAAATCTAAAGACTCTAGAAAATTTGTGCAACAGTTTTTACTTTGGACAAAGCTATGATGCAAATCAGATATTAATTTATTTTCAACAAGATGTTCCATTAAAGCGTCTCTTATTATACTCTCCATTACTTTGCATACGACAGACAGTAATGAAAAAGGACGATAGCTTGTTGCTTTCAATTTGTCTTTTTTTTTAAATATAAGGATAACATTTGCACACTGCCATAATCTCAGAATTATGCCACTTGAGTAGGATCATATCAAATTATATAAAAATAATTGATAATGGATTTGTAATACTATTAGAACATTCCTTTAAAACTCTCGAGTGCACTTTGTCTTTACCAGTAGATTTATTAACATCCAATTTACTTAACTTTTTAATAACGGTGTCAATATTTATATTCGGAATGCAATTGGTTTAGGTAATGCTTTATTAAACGTTTGTACATTGTTGTTTTCTTTTTGAAAAACTGAATGAAAAAAATTATTCAGTACTTTAGTATTATCTGATTCATTTATCGATATTGTTCCATCTTCCATTTCCAGAGCACTTATTTTTCTGATTGATTTTAGTTTTACTGTTTATATATTGGTATATCAATTTAAGATTTTCTTTGGCTTTGTGATCAATTTCATACTTATAGTCTCTGATTTTTGATTTTACAGTTTTTTTTGTGACTTTATTGATATTTTTGTATTCCCTTAATAAATTTTGGTATAAACCAAGGTGCTCTTTTGATTTTATTTAAATTTGATTGTGGGATATATAGAGTGCATTTTGGGATTGCATGCATATCATAATGTTGTAACCATAGACAGCATGTCATATCATAATGTTATATATAGAGTGCATGCCATATCATAATATTGTAACCATTTATTGTAACATTCGTCTGCGTTGAGGTTTTTAAAGAGATTATCCCAGTTGATTTTATCAAAGTAATTGTTCATATTACTGTAGTTCCCTTTATGATACATATATTTTTTAGTGTATGATTGACTTACAACTTTATTTGATGGAGTAAAATTATAGCAAAAAGTAAGAATATGATGTCCATTAAGTTTGTGTTGAAGTGGTGGGTGGTGTACTAAATTGAAAATTCTTGAATTTCTTTCTGTTATTACAAGATCCAAAATATTGTTTTTTTTATCATTTTCAAGATGAAATGTTGGTTTTATTACGTTTTGGAACAAAAAGAATTTATCTGAGCCATCTAGAAATAACTATGCTATTTTGTCTTTTCCAGTTACTTTGCCTACAGAATCGCTCCAATCGATTTGAGGGAAATTAAAATCCCCACATAAGAGCATACCACTTGCTTTTTATTCAATATTATCTTGTTGGCTGCTTCAATTGACCTCATTACATTTATGCAGTTGTATATGTTACTATCTCCAGTACGATAAATACATCCACATTTAAGTCTTTCTTTACCAATGATTAAAAACACCAAATCTGTTCAATTAGATTATTTTGAAGTTCAGTATTAGAAATTTTTAAAAAGTTTAAAGTTTTAGCAATATATATACACACTCAACCCCCCTTTTTCGAAGGCTCTATCATTTCTATATAAGCAATACCCAGGAATATTATTTACCAATTTATCTGTCCACCATGTCTCGCATACCATAATTGTGTATCAGCATTTTAAATAACATTCTGTTATCTTGTTTTTTTCGTGATATGATCGGCAACTTTTTTGTGATTTAATTTGCGTTAAGATGTTTGAATTGATTTCTTGGCTTAAAAAAGTATTTGATGGCTTGTTTGAACAGTTTTGGCTTGATGTAGATGATTTTATAGTATCATTGATATTATTGTGCATTGATTGGTTTTGAGCGTGCAATGTGGGCTTTTTGCCATTCAACAAAAGGGTGTACTGAACGGTTGTTGATTTCAAGGGTCTTAGATACATTGATGCAGCGGACCCTGTCACTGCGGATGATGAATCGAAATGGGTTATCAAGATTACCATGTTTTTCAAGATCACTGTTTGCTGTTTTTCTTGCAATGTTAAGCTTATTAAACTCAGCTTGTTCCGCAACTGTTCGATCAGGTCTGATAAAAACATTATTGTGTTAAGCTACTGCTAATACCATATTTCTTGATTCTGCACTTTCAAATTCCACAATAATTGAGTTTTGGCTGTTTCTGGCATTTGAGCCGTTTATTACATTGGCGGTTAAACTGATCTTGGGCTTTATTCTGCGAGTCAATACAATTTTAGCATTAACATTTAAACACGATATTATTTCTTTTACTTTTTCTTTAGTTATGGATTCATCTGCAATCTGGTCTGAGGTATCTGAAGGGAACATGCCTACAAATATAGCCTTTTTGGCTTTTTTTTCAATTACTTTTTCATTTGCAGATATTGCACTAACGAGAGCTGTGTTAGCTTGGGATCCTGGCTTAGCTAAGGCTGCTGCAAAGTTGCTGTATTTTGAAATCTTACTGTTAGTGTCATTTAAACAAACTTTTATTTTCTCAAGTATTTTAAGTTTCAATTTCATCAAATCATTGATTACAACTTCTTTATCAATGACAATTTGCTCCAGATTGTCAATCCTCTCCATTAGCTCGGTTTTGACTTGATTAATTGCATAAGCAACAAGTTCTTTTACCGTCTTTTCTTGATTCCATCCAAGAGCCATTTGATCTTGATAGGAGGGCTACCACCCTTATCAGTGGATTACCTCCTGGTCGTGAAATATTAAATTATTAGTTTACCTTATAACACAGGGACTAAAAAGTTTCAGTATGTGTTTTTTTATTAGGGCGCTAAAAAAAACATACAGAATGTTATCATACAGAAAAATAATTATTTATGTATTAGTTTTTCAGTTAAAATATTTTTTTTAGAAAAATTTTATTATTATTCAAAATGGCAAAAAACCAGCAACAAGTGCGTGACGCAATTTTGCACGCTTGAATGTAAAATCCTAATTTGCCTCTCAAACCCATTGTAAAAAATGTTGGATGTTCTAAAAGCACTGTGATTAGAACTTTAAATAAGTATTTGACACTTAATATAATAAATAGCAAGCCTGGAAGCATCAACAACTTCAACATTAGCAAAAAACTGAAGACAAATGTTTTTGCAAAAATAAGGTCAAATCCTAACATTTCTGAGCAAGATTTGGTACTAAAATACAAAACTAGCAGACAAATGGTTCTGACTATCAAGAAAAAGTATAAAATCAAGTCCTTCAAGATGTATAAAGCCCCAGATCGCAATGCTGAAGCAAATTTAGTGTCAAAAAGTCATGCAGGAAAATTATACAAATTATTGTGTAGAAAAAAAATGTATAGTTATGGATGATAAAACTTTCATCAGGACATCATTTTTAAATGAGAGTCTCCAGGAAAAAGGTAAAGGCTAAATTTAAAACAAAACTAAAAAAACTCCCCAAAAAAATTATGGTTTGGCAAGCCATACGTCAATGTGGATTAAAAACACAAAGTTTCGTCACCAATTCCACAATAAATAGTGAAATCTATCAGAAAGAGTGCCTCAAAAAGCACCTATTGCCATTGCGAAATGTGCACAATGGTAATGCAATCTTTTGGCCTGACCTACTATTTTTTCATTACTCCAAATCCATATTAAACTTCTTTAATGTCAATAATATTGATTTTATACCTAGAACACACAATTCTGCAAATTGTCCTGAACTTGGTCCAATTAAGCAATATTGGACAATTATTAAAGCCAAATTACATAAGAAGTTTAGGCAAGCAAAATCATGTACTTTAAAAAGAAGTTGGATAAAACCACCACAGAGTATGGATCTCATCTAGCGCAAAATTTTATGACTCCCATCAAAAGAAAAATTAAAAATTTTTATCGTACTGAAGAAATTTAATTTTTTTCTTTATCTGTTTTTGTTCTAGACTTGATAAGCGTTTAATAAAAAAAATCAACTTTGTAAATCAGTTGCTTACTATTTGCAGCTTCTGATATCAGATTATTCCAGATATTCACAACTTGTTACGAAAAAGAATATTTGACAAAATTGAGTTGACATCATTGCTTGCGAATTTTTTAAGTATGACAACTGCTATATTTATTATTGTTAACTAAAAATGAACTTTTATCTATACAAGCCAAATTATGCATAGTTTTGAAACATAAATAAATCATATTACCCAACATGCTCAACAAACAAAATTTGATGGACGCCACATATGGTTGTCACTCTCAATTTATGGAATGGATTAGATGTGGTTTGTGTATGGTTAAGGTATTTATAATTAAATTCTTCTCAAGAAGGTATAATTAGAAGAAAGAATAATTATAACCACATGTGACCAAAATGTAGCTACTCCTTATTAATTTCAATAAACGTGGCTTACATTTACACTATCCCATAAATCAAGCCTATTTTTCATTTAAAGGCACATATGGCCCACATCAACTTTTCTTGTCAGGTTGTCAAGGGAACAAAAATTTCAGAGTGAGTAAAAAGAGTAATTAGTAAAATTTGCTGTCAAACTTTTCATAATTTCAGATCAAGCTTGTCTTTTCATAATTTCAGATCAAACTTGTCTTTTCATAATTTCAGATCAAACTTGTCTTTTCATAATTTCAGATCAAACTTGTCTTTTCATAATTTCAGATCAAACTTGTCTTTTCATAATTTCAGATCAAACTTGTCTTTTCATAATTTCAGATCAAACTTGTCTTTTCATAATTTCAGATCAAACTTGTCTTTTCATAATTTCGGATCAAACTTGTCTTTTCATAATTTCAGATCAAACTTGTCTTTTCATAATTTCAGATCAAACTTGTCTTTTCATAATTTCAGATCATTGAGCAAATAAACTTTTGTAATAATTGATTTATTTTTGAATGAAATTTTTTGTTGATTTAAGGATTTAGGAATCATCTTAGCTTCAAGTATTTTTAAATGCAAATTTGTTTTTATGCACACTTTTATTTCAGGTTAGAATAATATCAAAGTGTTTTTTGCTTTCACAATAAAAAACATTTTAATTCACTATAGAATCCCTTAAAAATATTTTTAACTACAATATTTGACATCAGAACTCATTCATTTGTTTGTTTTTTTTTTTGCATTTTGTAACGGTTTTTTAATTAAATTTTTAAACAGTTTTTTCTTAATTTAAATAAATGGCTGATGAATTAAAAAAAATGAAACTTGAGTAATAATAGTTTATTAAGGGTAAAAATAATTATTAATAGGAGAACATCATTACAGTGTGCAAAAAATAATATACAGCAAACCTGTCTGTTTTTCATATTTTCAGATCTGTTTTTATGCACACTTTTATTTCAGGTTAAAATAATATCAAATATTTTTTAATTTTTGTTTTTAAAATATATATATATATATATATATATATATATATATATATATATATATATATATATATATATATATATATATATATATATATACAACAATCCATGCTACCTAAGTAACGATAAACATGAAGAACTTGTTGCTAGGCTAGCTAGCATTCGATATCCATCACTGTTACCACACTTCATATGGTTTACCAAAACCTAGTTTACAAGCAATTCTGATACATCAATTGCCGGTTATCAACTACATTGTATGGATAGAATTGGCAGAGGAGGCAGCGTTGTCATCTACATCAAGGATATTATTATAGTTGAAGAAACAAATGTTGGCCAACTTAACTCGGCTGAAATTGAACAAATATGGCATGTGATTAAAATTGGAAAAGATGCCATTCTCATTGGTTATATTTATCTTCCTCACAACTTCAATGATGAATACTTTACTTATGTTTTAGCTACTATATTACCAATCCATTGAAGATGGTAGTGCTGTAGTAACCATTACCTATGTAGCCCACAGGAACCCATCCGATCTAAAATTCCAAGAATGTCTCAATGAGTGCCATCTTACCCAGCTGGCTATATTTCCAACATATCGCTAGTATAGGGATATCCCTTTTAGTAGCACACTTGACCTAATAATCTCAGACAAACCAGACCACTCCATAGATATTCTAATCATCAGATCATCTAGACAAAACACCAGGAGATCATCTAATCAATACACCAGAAGGTCAAGTACATTGCATAATACACAAACTCTTTGCTTCGACCGGCCACAACACAACTACTCCAATGCAAAAACGATTCATCTGGAGCAAAGCTGATTACAATTCCCTATTAACCTGCATATCATCTATCAGATAACATCAGATCAGATAACAACGTAGAAAAAAGGAATTTCTACTTGCATCATTAATGTGCATCTGAATAATGTCTTTTATTTTGTTAATTTTGTTAAACATTTGTTAGTCAGACGACTTAAAAGATTGCAAATTATCTGAATCAGGAAAGCAAGATGAAGTAAGCAAATTCAAAAGAACAGATGTTCAAGGGAAAAAACTAGACGAATAAGCTTTTTTGGAGCACTTAGGAACAGTAACAGAAAAAGGATGACACTTAATTGAATGACGAGTAACACGAGAATGAATTTTAGTAGATGGCACAAGAGACACTAGCTCTTTAGAGCTGTGCCCATTAAAGTATTTGTAGAAAAAATAAGGAGAAGCAACATTACGATGATGTGACAAAGGTTGTAGGTCAGCTGCAAAAGCAGGTCCATCTATGTTTACAATACGTTTTTGTACCTTGTCTAAAAGAGAAAGGGCATCATTAGAAAATCCGCCCCAGATATGACAAGAGTAATCCATACAAGGACGGATTTGAGATTTATAGAGATAGAGATTAGAATCCAGAGTTAGAAAGTGTCAAGCTCGATAAAAAGATGCAACTTTAGCAGATGCTAGTTTTGCAACAGATTTGATATACAGTTTTCAAGAAAGATCAGAAGTAAGAGTTAATCCTAGAAGATGAAGGGTAGATGACTCATCGAGTACATTACCGTTCATAAATATAGGAAGGTCTAAATTATTGCGAAAATGATTGACTGAAAAAAATTGAGTTTTATTGAATTAAATTTCACCAGCCACTATGAGCCCCAAGCTGTAGCAGAAGTGAGATTCTTTTCAAGTTCAAATGCCAACTGCAAGCAATCAGAGGGAGTTGGCTTCTTATTGTGATAAGAATAAATGGTAGTATCATCAGCGAACAATGCCACCTTAGATGTGAGAATATCTGGAAGATCGTGACTGTAAATTAAAAAGAGTATAGGGACAAGGATTGAACCTTTAGGAACCCCTGAGGTAACAGAATAAGAATAAGTGCTGTCCATCAAAGACAACTTTAATACTACAATTGGAAAGAAAGGATTCAATAATCTTAAAGATGTTTCCAGATATACCGTAAGAAGAAAGCTTATAGAGAAGACCAATGCGCAATAAAACCTATCTGTTATTACTGTTAGCAAATCAGCTGTAGAACGAGAAGATCAAAATCCATATTGATGATCAGAAAGATTCAAAAACCTTGCTTATGATAGGAAGAAGACTAATGGGACGGTAGTTAGACAAATCAAGTTGCTCTTCAGAATTTTTAAAAATAAGGATAACAGATGCTGCTTTCCAGCAGGCTGGAAAACAAGACTCTGATAAGCACTTGTTGAATAGTTTTGAAATGATAGACGACAGCTCCGGAGAACACTTCTGCAAGACTATAACAGGTATGCTGTCTGGGCCGCAAGCTGTAGAAGAGTTTAAGCAGGAAATCACTTTAGATACAGTAGTTGAAGTTATATGGATGTTGAGCAATGGATCAATCTGTTTAACAGCTATTTCAGGTAGAACGCAACTAGTGGAGTCAAGAGATGATATCGATGAAAAGTTCTTAGCAAACAAATCAGCTTTGTCAGAAGTAAATAAGAAGTCAAAGATTCTCTTTGTTCAATTAAAGGGGACAATGGCACTATTACAACAGATATAAACATAATTTGCTATACCTTTAATAACTATTTTCAGTCTGTCTTTGAAACTGAATCTGAAGGCAGTATTTCAACATTTCACAATTCTACTCAAGTAACATGCAAAATTAATGAAAATTGGTTCACAATAAAAGATCTTAAAAATCATCTAAGTAATAAATAAAATAATAAAGTAATAAACTAAATTAATTGGTGTAGAAGGAATCCATCCACATGTATTACTTAAATGCACAGCAGCATTTGCAATACTACTCAACTTTATTTTTAGACTATTTTTATTATCTAACTCTGCCTGACTATTGGAAAAAATCAAGTATTACTCCCATCATTAAGAAAGGAAGCAAGCTTAAGGCTTACAATTATTGACCAATCTCCCTCACCTTAGTACTGTGCAAAGTAATGGAAAGAATAATTCACAAACATGTTATGGCGCATTGCACGGAAAACAATCTAATCTCCAGGCATCAACATGGTTTTCTTTGTAAAAAGGGATGTCCGACTAACCTCCTCAAACTGGAAATATACTTACTGAGGCTATGCACCAAGATTACAGTGCTGATAGTATCTACACAGATTTTGATAAGGCATTCGATTAAGTCCCACAAAAAAGTCTCCTACATAAACTTATTCACAACGAGCGGTTACTTTGGATTGAAATGCGGCTAAAAGATTGTAAGCAATGTGTTGTTTTTCTAAGTTTCATGTTTATAAGTGGAAAAATATCATAAGTGGAGTTCCTCAAGGTTCTGTCTTAGGGCCACTTTGTTTATAAATGATCTTCCTGATAGTATCGTTCACAAGATAATGTTATACACTGATGACAGCAAAGTTATAACGATCATAAAGTTGGCATCATACATCACAATACTTCAGGTAGACATTGATAACGTGGTTACATAATCAAATACTTTGCTCATGTACTTTAACATTGATAAGTGTAAAACGATGCATACAGGTTGTCCTAAGAAATGTTTATCATAAGAGTACTCTATGGAAACTGCTGATGGCATGCGCTACACAATTGTAACAACAACTATTGAATGTGACCTTGGAATTCTCATCTCAAATGACTTGAAAGTCAGAGTGCAAATTGAAAAAGCATCAACCAATTGGGTGAGGTGTACAACCTGTACAGCCATAACAAACCATCAATTCATAAGAGGATGAGAGGAGAGGTAAAAGGAAAGGTAAAAGGAGAGATCAAACTTTTTCACAAACAGAGTTGCGGTCTATTGGAGCTCTATCACACAGCATACTGTAAACGCTCCTACTTTAAATGCATTTGAAGATTGGATTTCAATGTGATAAATCAGTATAGAGACTCTTGGGAAAGTCACTTCATCAAATTAATAATTGATTATTTAAAGATCAAATAGTTTGCTGCCGGGGGCTTCAGTACATACATCGACTGACAAATAGCCTGACTTGCAGTGGAGTGCTGCTACATCGACTGAGGGTTTGGTATGGGTCAGCAACCTTTTCATTCATTATTCTTCGTTTTCCCTCATCGTTTTCTAAAAACGCTCACTTAATTTAGGCTAGCAAAAAAAGCGAGCCATTGCGCATATAAATATGCTATAGTAGATATATATATATATATATATATATATATATATATATATATATATATATATATATATATATATATATATATATATATATGTATGTATGTGTATATGTATATATATATACACACACACATATATATATATATATATATATATATATATATATATATATATATATATATATAAATATATATATATATGTATATATATTTGATGTAGAGATTAGCAGTCGAGGTCTTTTTAGTGACAAAATAAGAGGACTGCATACCACAGCTACAAATTGCTTGCAACACAAGGAACTTGGATGCAAATTTTTCTTGTCGAATATATTTAAATTGATCATCGACAGGTTTATCTTTGTTTTCATAGTAAAACTGTTGACCAGGAAGTTGTGAAAAATCCACCCTGCAATATGTTTCATCATCTTCAATTATGCACATATTTTTATCCGCCATTATTTTAACCAACTTCTTTGTGCGTCGAATTCCTTTAATTTCACGCTTTAAGTTTCTCTTAGGTGTATTTTTTATATGAAATGCTGTAATTCCAGCATTTTTAAGTACTTTTTTGATATAAGAACGAGAAGTCGTGAATTTTCTTGCTAGATCTTGCTGTGACTTGTTTGGATTTCTTGCTATTGAACGTAAAATCGACTTTACCTTTTTGGATTTATGGAAAGTTTATTTCTTCCACTTCCAAGTTTTCTTTTGAAGCTTTGAGTAGTCTTGAACTTGTTTCAAGAAATAAACTTTCCATAAATCCAAAAAGGTAAAGTCGATTTTACGTTCAATAGCAAGAAATCCAAACAAGTCACAGCAAGATCTAGCAAGAAAATTCACGACTTCTCGTTCTTATATCAATAGTTTATAATATCTATGACTGTAGATTTTGGGACATTTTTGCGTTTAGCAATCAAGCAATTGAAGTGGATGGATTTTTGAAAAAAACATTTCACAATTTTTTCACGCACCTCAATTTGTTTCCAAAACATTTTGTAAATCATTAGTTTGTAAACAAAAATTTATCAACACCATTTAAGATACGGAAGTAAAGTTTAAGTAAAAAAAAAAATTAAATAAAAAGCATTTGTGGTTTTAGAGAAATCTCAATTTAAAGTTGACCGGATTTATATATATATATATATATATATATATATATATATATATATATATATATATATATATATATATATATATATATATATATATATATATATATATATATATATTTATATATATATATATATATATATCAGGTTATTTGTCATATATATATATATATATATATATATATATATATATATATATATATATCAGGTTATTTGTCATATATATATATATATATATATATATATATATATATATATATATACATATATATATATATATATATATATATATATATATATATATATATATATATATATATATATATATATATATATATATATATCTATATGTATATATATATATATATATATATATATATATATATATATCTATATATATATATATATATATATATATATATATATATATATATATATATATATATATATATATATATATATATATATATATATATATATATATATATATATATATATATATATATATATATATATATATATATATATATATATATATATATATATATAGTCTTGCATGGTAGTCAGAAAGTTTTTCACATAAACTGTTGTTTTAAAGAGTGCGTTAATAAGCCTGACCAGAAAATGTTAAAAAACTTCAAAAAAATTTTTTTTTTTTAAATGATAGCCCAAACCAAAACCTCAGTCGATGTAGCAGCAATCCCTTGCCAGTCAGGCGATTTGTTAGTCGATGTAGGAGCACTCCCTTGCGAGTCAGGCTATTTGTCAGTTGATGTAGCAGCACTCCCTTGCGAGTCAGGTTATTTGTCAGTCAATGTAGCAGCACTCCGTTGCGAGTCAGGCTATAAGATTGTCGATGTAGCAACACTCTCTTGTAGCAGCAGGCTATAAGATAGTTAGTGTAGCCACACTTACGCATGTTTTAAAAATGTTTTTTAATAAAACAAAAACAAAAACACCACTAATTAAAAAAAACTTTCTAGTCATTATTATTGTGGTTTTTTTAAAAAACAATAAAATTTAATGTACTTCTGCATTAATTTAATTGCTTTGACGTTTTGACGACAATAAAATGCAGCTTAAGAGACAAGGTAAAAAAAATGTAGTCAAAAGAGACTTTTTTGGCCATAAAAATCTCTTTTGATTACACTATAAGGATATATATATATATATATATATATATATATATATATATATATATATATATATATATATATATATATATATATATATATATATATTTATATATATATATATATATATGAATATATATATAAATATAAATATATATATATATATATATATATATATATATATATATATATATATATATATATATATATATATATATATATATATATATATATATATATATATTGTTAAATTGTACAATATTATGTTTTTACTCAGTAACATAAGCAATTGAAGATATATAACTTCAATTATCAGAGAATATTAGGTTATGTATTGAATTATTTATTGTAAAAATTTAAATATTATATTCAGGGAAAGTTCTATTATTGCACCGATGAAATTATAAACAATGAAGATGAATGCAAGTATAAAGTTTATTTTTATTTAAATTTTGTTAATTTTTTATTAGATTTAGTATTGTTATTAGATCTTATAAATTTATTAAATAACATTATAATTGTTTATTAGGATGTGTTATATTAATTATTTTTCATACTAACATTGTTTATATTGATTTTTTATTTTATTGCATCATCATTTTTTTTTTATTAGAGGACTTTATTTCAAATATGATACTAATTCATATAAAGATATAGAGATGTTTCCAAAGGTAAGTTATTAAAAAAAAATTTTTTTTTAGTTAAGTGGTTTGAAAGTATTCAATTCAGTTGCAAGCAAGAAGAGTCTTCATTTTAATAACAAAAAAATATTTGTAACAAAAAAGTTTAACAATGACACATTTAATAACAATTGTTAATCTTATTTTTTAAAAAATACTTTCTCACTTTTTTTTTCACAAATAGTTTATAACAATTATTAATTTATTTTTTTTTTAGATAATTTTTTGCTCTTAAATTAGAATCAAGTTTTTTTTCATTAAAATAATTAAAATTAAACTTGTTTATAAAAAAATGTTTGAAGAATTGAAAAAATCGGAAGAAAATTAAAAGAAGAAAAGATTGAAGACAAAACAGAATTATTTTACAATACCCCTGGCAATATTTAGTGCATGCGTTATGCACAGATTGTTAACTTAGTTCGTGAAATGGATAAAATTTTTGTTCATTTCATAAATCCGATGATAACATTTGTTTGAATTGTTTGCGCATTTCATAAAATACTGAACAATAATACTGCTCATTTCATGAAATACATCTTTTGGTTTTTGTTTTTTTTTTATGATTAAATTAAATTTTTTTTTTTGAAAATAAGGATATACATAAACAAATAAAATTAGATAAAGAAATAGAATTGTTTATTTACTCAATTGAGAGTTTTGTAATACCAGAACAATTAAAGTTAATTTTTTGTTTTAAAATTTTATGTAAATCATACAAAAAAATCATGTTTATTGAAAAGTTTTTTTGAACTATCAGGTGAATCAAAGAGGATGGAACAAATTTTGACCAGTTCTATAATTTTTTATTTATTTTAAAGCTATTAGGCAAAAGAATTTTGAAACTAATAGAACGAAGTCTGGCAACATATACTTTATGATATTGCTTACGAAATAATGAAATTAGGCACTTGTTACTTAATTTGGGGAATATTTACTATCCATTTCTGAAAAGTTGGACTTTTTTCACTTATTTACTAGTGTACATAAGCATACTAAAGAACCTTTACTTTCCATGTTATACTTATCGTAACATCATTAAGGTTAACTTGCATTTAGCACAAAATGTTGCATAAACTGTTTTGTGGTTTAAAGGATTTTTTTTGTCACCTTAGATGCGAGATATTTTGGGAGATTGTTAATGTAAATTAAGAAATGCATAGGGCCAAGGATAAACCCCTGAAGTTACAGGAAACAAAGAAGAGTGCTGTCCATTAAGGACTTTATACTACAATTGGTAAGGAAGGATTCAATAACCTTAAAGATGTTACCTGATGCACTGTAAGAAGTAAACTTTTGGAGAAGATAAGCCAGCATGCTAAACTTTATCAAAGGCTTTAAAAATGTCGAGAGCAATAGCCTTAACTTCTCCATATCTATTTATCTGCACAATAAAATCTATCAGTTATAATGGTTAACAAATTAGCAATAGAATGAGAAGATAGAAATTCATATAGATAATCAGAAAGTAAGTTATTAGATTCAATATGAAAGATTAGGTGTTTGTTAGTTAAAGACTCAAAAACCTTGCTTATGATAGGAAGAAGATTAATGGGAAAGTGGTTAAATGAATTATTGCTGTCCAGAATTTTTGAGAATAGGAATATTAGATGTCTCTTTCCAGCAGGCTGGAAAACAAGACTCTGATAAGCACTTGTTAAATAGTTTTGAAAGTATAGACGACAGGAATGAATTATAGAAACTATATAGAAAACTATAGAAAAATATAGAAACAGGAAAAATTCAGAGAACACTTCTGCAAAACTATAACAGTTATGCTTTTGTGACTACATGCTGTAGAAAATTCTAGGCAGGAAATCACATTAGATACAAAAGCTGGAGTGATATTAATGTCAAGCAAGAGATTGTTGGGAGGTAACACACCAAAATTACGATCAAGAACACTATCCATGGGCAACATGGCACTGTTAATACTCTGATACTTATATGCTGTTGATGAAATCAGACTCTCTGAGAGCTACCACAGAGCTCAAGAAACCTGACTACCATCTGGCTTCAGAACCATAAAATTGAGTCTTTGAGCAGTACCCTCATTTTGAGATAATAAATGAGTTATCTAGTCATAAAAACAGATACATAAGCAAACCCATGCATTGAGTCAAGAAGATCCAGCATTCAACATTTTAAACTGGAAACAATGAATTAACAATGCATCTATGCCAGCCTAATAGATGAAGTAGAGGTGCGAAGCTGGTCAACATACAGTATCTGTTTACCTCTTAAGTCTTTGCCTAGAAGACCTTCTACTGTAGCTGAATACATTTAATGTCTACCCACAATAAGTATTTTTATTAAGACACTATCTCTAGCCTTTTATTCAACCAAATTTTCCACAAAAAATAGCATATCCTACAAAGTAGTAGAACAACGAGTCCTTCTGTTATTACAAAATTTAGAATATTAACTTTGTAGTAACATGGAGCATAAGCTCTTCATAGTATCATGGAGAATAAT
This sequence comes from Hydra vulgaris, assembly GCF_022113875.1. Classification (NCBI taxonomy): domain Eukaryota; kingdom Metazoa; phylum Cnidaria; class Hydrozoa; order Anthoathecata; family Hydridae; genus Hydra; species Hydra vulgaris. The sequence goes on along the minus strand of NC_061161.1, from coordinate 55,351,642 downwards.
TTTTACTGAGATTGTTCCTTTCAAATACTTTATTTGGTTGAATTAGTTAAGTTTTAAACCTGCAAGAAACTTTATTGTAGAGAATTTTTTTTTTTTTTTTTAATTTTGTTTACTAGAAGAAACAACATGCATTACTATAAAGAAAAATAAGTCCAACAATATTTAATTTGTATTTTTTTATAAGAAATGTGGTTACTAATACAATTACTGATAATTGCTGACTCTAGCTAAGATTTATTTTTGTTTATTACATAATATTTATTTTACTTTTTAACATGGATAATAATTCAATAATGACATGGAATATAAATGATTTAATAAGAAAATGTGTATTTTATTTTTTATTTTGCACAAATTTGTTAGTTTTTTATTTAAACTTTATCTATTTTGTGTCTTTATTATATAGAAAACAAAAATAATGCTCAATTGGCGCAGAGTTGTTTGTTTTACACAACGCTTGTAGAATAATTTGATAAACATTTAGTGTAATGATCTTCATTTACAGTTACTGGAATTTTTACATTTGAGCTATGAAGTTAAATCATTTGTTTAGTTTATAATTTCTTCCATTAAAAAAATTAACATTTAGCTTATCTACCTTTTGCTATATTGTCAAAATCCTTATTAAGAATTAAGAATTTTTTTTTTTTGCACTCTTAAAATTACTTTTTATCAGCAAATGTTATCATCAAAGGCAAAATTAATTTTTTTATGCAATGTTTGGTTTTGTCAAACATTTGTAGCACCCTTAATGTTTGCCATCATTTATATAAAATGCTTGAGAACATTATTTATAGAAAATAACAGACATAATTGATACGCACCTCCTTTTTTTTGTTTGATAAAAAAATTTTTAATGAGTGTTTTTTGTTTAAGGAAGAACCTAGAAATTGGGAAAATGCAAAATTTCATTTTGACAATGTCTTGAATGCTTTAGTAACTCTTTTTGTGTGTTCTACAGAAGATAACTGGCCGGCGTAAATTTTTTTGTATTTTAGTTTAATGTCTTTTTTTTTTTGTGTGCGTGTTATTAATTTTAAAGTCCCTTCACATTTTTCAACACTAAAAAAATGTTTGTTTTTTTAGAAAGATGTATAAGGCAATGGATATACCTAAAGAAAACGTAGGGCATTTGGTTAAGAGTTATTCTTTTGCAGGAATTTATTTTATTGTTTTTATGGTGATATTTACTTTCTTGATAATCAACATATTTGTTGCATTAATTATTCTGACGTTTCAAAAACAAGGTGAAATAGAGATCCAAGGTGGTCTTGACCAAAATCAAGTAGGTAAATTCATTTTTTTGTGTTTAAAAATGCAACAAATTAAAAAGTTTTGTTAATATTAAATTATGAATATATTAAAATATCTTTAATATCAAATGTCGTTTAATTTGAAAGATGTGTTTGTTACAAATGTTAAAGTAATTTAATATGAAAGATGTGTCCATAAAAAATGTAAAGTAATTTAACATGAAAGATAAAAGTTAAAGTAATTTAATATGAAGTAAGATGTGTCCATAACAATTGTAAAGTAATTTAACATGAAAGATAAAAGTTAAAATAATTTAATATGAAGTAAGATGTGTCCATAACAATTGTAAAGTAATTTAACATGAAAGATAAAAGTTAAAGTAATTTAATATGAAAGATGTGTCCATAACAATTGTAAAGTAATTTAACATGAAAGATAAAAGTTAAAGTAATTTAATATGAAGTAAGATGTGTCCATAACAATTGTAAAGTAATTTAACATGAAAGATAAAAGTTAAAGTAATTTAATATGAAGTAAGATGTGTCCATAACAATTGTAAAGTAATTTAACATGAAAGATAAAAGTTAAAGTAATTTAATATGAAGTAAGATGTGTCCATAACAATTGTAAAGTAATTTAACATGAAAGATAAAAGTTAAAGTAATTTAATATGAAGTAAGATGTGTCCATAACAATTGTAAAGTAATTTAACATGAAAGATAAAAGTTAAAGTAATTTAATATGAAGTAAGATGTGTCCATAACAATTGTAAAGTAATTTAACATGAAAGATAAAAGTTAAAGTAATTTAACATGGAAGATGTGTCCATAACAATTGTAAAGTAATTTAACATGAAAGATGTGTCCATAACAATTGTAAAGTAATTTAACATGGAAGATGTATCCAAAACAAATGTTTGATTTTGATCCCATAGTTAAATAGAAAAATCACACTTCTTATACCAGTTAATAATTTCTATTATGGTTGACTGAAGGTATGAGATAGACTAAAGGTGTGAGGTGTACTAAAGATATGAGGTGGAATCTTCAATATGCACAATCTTAAGCATCTTTTTTTCTGATGCTTTGTAATGGCTGCTTTTAATGCTGTCTATTTAAGTTTTTCTGCTTCTACTTGTATCTTTTTTATTAAAACTGTAAACTCTCTGTCCATCTACACCCAAAAAAAGATATATGAAAAATATAGTTCTTTTTTATTTTATTTTAATCATTGTGAGAGTATAAAAAAAAATTTAAGAATATTTAAGGGTTACAAAAAAAAACTTTGAAACCTGTAAATTTATAACTCAATTAAAACTTATTTTAATTGAATTATGAATTTAATATTGAAAATTTTAACTAAGTTATGTTAAAATATATTATTACTATTTTTGATACTTGATTAAGGAATCTAGAAGAAGTTAAGTTAGCTCCTCCCACATTAATTTTACTCTTTTTCAGTTTACTGAAAGAAGATTGAGAAGAAATAATAATGAAATCAGCATAGCATACTTTTATTTAATTATTAACTTTTATCATTTTAAAATGATACTGTTTTCTTTTTCCTCACTTACTTTTTATGTACACATGGTTAAACAAGTTCAAATCCTGTATCACCTTCTCTTTGATAGATTTGTCAATCAGTTCTTTAACTAGTTTAATAGTACTTTCTGATGAATTACTGGTCACATATAGGAGTTCAATAATACATTTAAACTCAAGATAAAAAAAAGTAAACCATTTAAGCCGCTGGAACACATTATTTCCATATCCAATTTTTTAAAAGATGAAATAAAGTTGCTCAGTTAGACAAACAATAAAGCTACTCACTAGACAACAGTCAAATGGAAGAATTGAGTCGAATCTTATGCAAAGTCTAGAGAGTAAAGAAGCTCATAATCAACCATAACATATTTAAGTGGATACACTTTTTGTTTGACAAGAAATATACAATTTTGCATTATCTTTTCTGTTTAGACTTTTCATCTAAGAAGGCATGCACAACTAAAGAAAAACAAGGCAAACAATATTTGAACTCCTTTTGAACTTTTTTTATCAACTTTATATAAAACCATCTGCTTAAATTGTACCCGGGTTAAAAAAGACTACTTGCTAAGTTGTACTGTTTCTTTGAGAAGTGAAGCAGAAAAAAAAATTTTTGTGCAAGTCAATGAATCAAACATCAATTTTGGATTTTTTCTTTTTATTGTAATATATTATATGCCAAAATATATTTCACATAAGATTATATAGTTATACAATATATACATACATACATTATTTTATATAGAAGAACATTTAATAAAATCTCGATAAGTCAGACATTTTTCAAAAATCTAACATATGGAGAGCTTCGCTTAATTGAAATATTTGCTTTACCAACTGTGTTTTTCTGTTGGTTTTATTGCTGAATTTTTTTACTCCAAAGAATTGTATACTCATGAACTTATTTATCTCACAATTAGTTAATCATTTTTAGGGTGCTTTTCTTGTTTATTGATAAAATTTTAAACCTGATGTTGTTAATAGTGCTATAAGATAGCACTCAGTGTAAAAGATACAGAAAAACATTGCAACACAAATCTTTTTAAAAGAGATTTTGTTACCATTTTATTTAAAAAAAGATAAAAGAAGTTAACTCTGACTTTTAGATGAGTTAAAGTTAAATCTAGTGTTGATGTCTCATTGAGATTATTCATCATGGTCAGGTGCATATATGTCATATAATTGCATATATGTCATATATATTGACAGTTGTCAAGACAAAAATAAAGATTAATATATATATATATATATATATATATATATATATATATATATATATATATATATATATATATATATATATATATATATATATATATATATATATATATATATATATATATATATATATATATATATATATATATATATATATTATATATATATATATATATATATATATATATATATATATATATATATATATATAATATATATATATATATATATATATATATATATATATATATAATCGCTCTCCAGAATTTTTAAAAATAGGGATAACAGATGCTGCTTTCCGGCAGGCTGGAAAACAAGACTCTGATAAGCACTTGTTAAAGTTTCTTTAAACTTTACTCAGTCAAAATTTGAGCTAATTTTTACTTGTTAAAAATTGAGCTTAAAAATTGAAATTTTTACTTGTTAAAATTTGAGCTCAATTTTACTAGTTAAAAATTGAGCTAAATTTTACTTGTTTTTTTGTAAATTTGAGCTAAATTTTGTAAATTTGATAATACTTGTAATATATATGTAATAATACTTGTATTTTTAAATTTGATAATACTTGTAATTATAAATGTAATAATACTTAATTTAAAGTAAATTTGAGCTAAATTTTACTTGTTAAAAATTGAGCTTAAAAAATGAAAAATTTTACATGTCAAAAATTGAGCTAAATTTTACTTGTTAAACTTAGTTTTGAAAGGATAGACGACAGCTCTGGAGAACACTTCTGTAAGACTATAACAAGTATGTTGTCCGGGCCGCGAGCTGTAGAAAAGTCTAAGCAGGAAATCACTTTAGATACAGAAGCTGGAGTGATATGGATGTCGAGCACTTGATGAGTCATTTACCCTTCATCTTCTAGGATAAACTCTTACTTCTGATCTTTCTTGGAAACCTTATATTAAAACCGTTGCAAAATTAGCATCTGCTAAAGTTGCTTCTCTTTATCGAGCTCGTCACTTTCTTACTCTGGATTCTATTCTCTATCTCTATAAATCTCAAATCTGGCCTTGTATGGAATACTGTTGCCATATCTGGGGCGGATCTTCTAATGATGCCTTTTCTCTTTTAGACAAGGTGCAAAAACACATTGTAAACATAGTTGGACCTGCTCTTGCAGCCAACCTTCAACCTCTGTCACACCGTCGTAATGTTGCTTCTCTTTTTCTTTTTTACAAATACTATAATGGGCACTGCTCTAAAGAGCTAGCGTTTCTTGTGCCATCTATTAAAATTCATTCGCGTGTTACTCGTCATTCAATTAAGTCTCATCCTTTTTCTGTTACTGTTCTTAAGTGGTGCAAAAACTCTTATTCGTCTAGTTTTTTTCCTCGAATATCAGTTCTTTGTTTTTCGCTTCCTTCATCTTGCTTTCCTGATTCATATAACTTGCAATCTTTTAAGTCGTCTGTCAATCATTATCTTGCTTTACAATCTTAATCTTTTCTCCCCCAGTAACTTCCAACACTAATTAGTGGTTGCTTGCAGCCTTGTTGGAAGCGAAGATGTTAAAATATATACATTTCTATGGATTACATAAATATATACAAATATATGAATTTCTTGGACTTTTAAAAAAAAAAGTTTTTTCAAATAAATTCTCATTTGTAAAAATTCCAGATAATGAGCTCCAGATAATGAGCTCCAGATAATGAACTTATTATCTTCAGATAATGAGTTCATTATCTCCAGATAATGAGTTAATTATCTGGAGTTTTTATAAATGAGAAAATTTGTGAAAAACAAGATGGTATTTTCATTTTCTTTATGAATTACATTCTAATTAAGTTAATTAAATGTTATGCTTGGATAATTGTCTCAAAATGGTTGCTAAATTTAAAAAAAATATCTGCTTATTAGGATATTCCTAATACTGTAAAATATTTCAGTATTTCAGCGGTCTTGTGTCATATGGAGTCTCTATATTTGCCCAGATTCTAAAGATCTGAAGGTAAAGATAAAGACTCCAAACTCTATATCACTAAATATGATGTATACATGTAACATGCCAAGTTGAGAATGTTTTTTCTTTCTACATGTAAATGGTTTTTTTCATTGTTTTTAACATTTAAAAAATATTGAATAAATTTTATAAATACTTTAAATTTTCAAGATATCATCTATGTTTATGCACTTTTAGAGAGGGGAAGACTTTTAGAGAGACTTAGACTTGAAAAATACATTCTTTTATAAATGGGAAAAATGGGGGAGGAGGGGGTTGACTATTAAATTATTTTGTGATTTTAAAGAGCTTAATCTTAAAAACCAGATTAAAAATTATTTAAAAACTTTGGCATATAAAATTCGCCGAATGGTCACACACAAGCAGTGAATGTCTGAGGGAAGAAATGAAGTACATTAGAATAAAGGAGAATATTTATTAGAAAAAGCATATTTTGACAGTTGTCAAGACAAAAATAAAGATTAATAGAGGAATATTTAAAAATAAATAAGACAGGCTATACAACCAAAACAGTACTCAACCAGATTAAAAATTGATCCGAATCGAATTCCATCTTGATCTAAATGTGGTGAATAAACATTTTAGAAAAATTCAGTTCAGAGAGCTGCATTCAAATATAACACATTAAGGTGAGCTAGTTCAAGATTGTTTTAAAATTTGCTCCCCAATGTAAAGTTTTGATAAATAATATATACAAAATTTTTTAAATTTTGTATATTTTATTTTTATAATTATTTATAATCCCAAAAAATAGTCTCTAAAATTCAGTTTAATTTTCATAAAACTAAATTAAAATTATTTGTTTGTTTAATTTTAAAATACTCATTTCAATCTAAAAAAAAACTAATGTAATCAAATAAATTGTTATTGTTTTTTAGAACTTTATTATAAGTATTATGCCTATCACCTTGTTGTATGAATTAATTCATTATGAGTATTTTTCCTTTCTCTTTGTTGTATGAAGTAATTCATAATGAGTATTATGCCTCTCTCCTTGTTTTATGAAGTAATTCATTATGAGTGTTATGCCTTTTTCATTGTTGTATGAAGTAATTCATTGAGTATTATGCCTTTCTCCTTGTTGAATGAAGTAATTCATTGAGTATTATGCCTTTCTCCTTGTTGTATGAAGTAATTTATTGAGTGTTATGCCTTTCTCCTTGTTGTATGAAGTAATTCATTGAGTATTATGCCTTTCTCCTTGTTGTATGAAGTAATTCATTGAGTATTATGCCTTTCTCCTTGTTATATGAAGTAATTCTCCTTATTGTATTAGTGTTAAATAAACAGTGCTATTTTGCTAAATTTAGTCTAAAAAAAGTAAATGTTAAGAACTTTCTAAAATAAACCAAGAGCTTTGTTCTATGAGGACCAAAGCAAATTCTATAGTATTTTTTTTTTAATAATTATCATGAAAACATTGTTGACGTATAAGAATGAACATCAAAGTTATTGTTATCCTTTGAGCAAGCTCGAAGCTATTTTTGTTATCCTTTGAGCAAGCTCGAAGCTATTGTTCTTTGAGCAAGCACACAAATAAAATAAAAAATAAAAGCTAATAACTTTGATAACAAATTTTAAATAATGTTTAGTAATTATTATCTTTTATTTTTATATAGATTTGCTCAGAGTTATTTCATTCTTATTAGTTTTTCATTTGCAAAGATTTTGGTTTAATTTCTGGTAAATCTGCATTAGTTACAAAAAACACTGCATAGCATCTTATATAGATTTGCTTAAAGTTATTTCATTCTTACTAGTTTTTTTTGAATGTTGACTTTTATCAAAAGCAAAAAGTTTCCAATTTTTTTTTGTCAATCTGTATAAATCAATATAGATTTTTTGAAAGGAGTTTTTTCTGAAAAAATTTTCTGAAAACTTAGCAAATTGTATAAATTTATCTGAATTAAACACTTGATATTGAAAACATCAATATATAACAATAGATTAAAATAATAACTTATTAATTTTTAATTGATAAAGTATATTTATGTATATTCTTCTTTTAATTTTAGATTATATTTATTATCTTATTTTGTTTTCCTATTTTATACCACTCAAATTAGATCTCAAATTAAAATATATAATGGTTCTTACAAAAAATTAATTAACAAATTAAAAGCATAAATTCAAATTAGTGTTATTAAATTTCGGATTTCCGCACATTTTTTATGTCTATTGTTTAAATATCATTTTGAAATACATTTAAAATTATAACATTTAGCTTTTCTTTATTGTTTTCAGTTATCTCTCTTGTTTACAGTTATTTTATATATTACTATAATTATTATATATTATATGTTACTTCAATGTTTTTTTAATGACAAAATGTGAAAAGGTTGGTTTATTAATGCAAAATATTTATATTTGAATAATTACTGCGAGCTTTAGAATAAAAAGTAGTTGAAATTACAATCAGAGTTTTTGAATTTACTTTTCAAATGACTTTAACAAAATGTTGTCATCAAAATGTTTATAATAAAATGTTTTCAATATCTCACCATTTAAATAGATTTTTTCAGTAAGTTAAAGAGTTTCATAATTTATTTTGAAAAGTTTTTTTAATGGGCAGGAAATTATATGACTTCTCATCGTTTACAAAATATTCAACTCAAAATATTTATCTAAAATACTTACAAAACACGTTTCAATAAAATTATATGTTAGTAAATTTTCTTTGTTAAATCTGCATCTATTTTCTACATCTGTTACTGTTTTCTATATCTGTCTCTATTTACTAAATCTGTCCCTTTTTTCTGAATCTGTCACTATTTTCTATATCTGTCACTTTTTTCTAAATCTGTCAATACTTTGAGTTTTTCAGTTTAAGTTTGCTTTCTTTTAACTAAAGGTTCTTTTCTAAAATTTATTGGGTTTCTGAAGTTTATTGGCTTATCTGAAGTTCTCTGGCAAACTTCAGACGCTTAGCAACATGCTTAGCAACATTATTCTTTGAAATAATTGATTTTTTCATTGCTACACAAAATACAAAGCCACATAATTTAGCTTTATTTCATCTTGATTTGATTTTGGTATTGCCTTCTCTTGAAATATGGAATATTTCAAGAGAAGGAGATAATTTGCAATATTAATGATATTGTGCAAAGGTTCATTGGATTATCTTAGCTGATAAACTATTTGTTGCAGGTGTGGCGTTAAAAGCAACTTTTGTCATTCTAATTTAAGTATCTAATTATATCATACATTCTGATTAAAAAAACTTATTTAGAATTAATTTTTTAAGTTTATAATAAAAAAATGTTATCACAATTCTGTTTGTATTCAAATATGTCTTACATAGATTAGTTTGAATATAAAAACCAACTAGAAATTGTTTTTGTAAAGTTTCTGACTTGTCTGTAAAAACTCTATTAAATTAAAAATAATAATAAATAACCTTCCCACTTCAAATGTTACAGTATAACTAGCAAAAGTGTTTTGTGTTATGATAATTTGTAGCATTTATAACAACTCAGCATGTTTGCACTACATAAGTGGGCTACAGGGTAGCCCACTTATGTAGTGCAAACATACACACTTATCATACTTTTATGTATTGTTAACTTACTTTACAGTGCAATTTATTATATATATATACAGCCCTTGGAATTATAAAATGGTGTCAATGATAGTATGCCAACCTTAAACTTTTAGAAGTTGGCATCAGATTGGCAAAATAAATTTAAAACTATGGGGTTACCATAAAACATTGAAACAAGGTCAGCAGTTTTTAGCCAATCTCTAACACTTTTAGGTAGGCAGTTAGATTGGCATTTCCGAATACTGACACAAACTCTGAGGGCTATATATATATATATATATATATATATATATATATATATATATATATATATATATATATATATATATATATATATATATATATATATATATATATATATATATATATATATATATATATATATATATATATATATATATATATATATATATATATATATATATATATTGCTTAATTTGATATCATATAAATATATATTTTTTAAATTTGAAAATTTAGCATGCTTGTTTGGAATATGTCCTAAACAGTGAACCTTGCAAATCTTTTATGCCATTAAATGAATCAAGTATATCTTTTCGGATGTGGCATTTTGTTAAATCCTATCATTTTGATAACTTAATGATGTTAATAACTTTGATTAACATGTTACTGCTTATGTTAAGGGTAAAATATTATTTGTTTGTTTTTATATTTATATATTTTTAATGAACTTAGGCCCTATGAAAAAGGGTTACAGTTGGTGTGTCGTAACAGGGCCCATAAGAGTTTATAGTCTTTTTAATAATATATTAGGAGACCTCCTAATAAATTCTAATACTCCTAAAACCCCTAAAAAACCTTAAATCTCTTAAAAGACCTAAATCCTCCTAGAATATACTTGAATTTCAAAAAAACTCCTGAAATCTCTTGATTTAAACTTGTTTTATGATCTTTAAATTTTCTTTTAAACATTCAACTTAAACTTTCAAATTTTTTTATTAAATTTTTTTGAATATTGTTTAATTTTTGAAAAAAAAATTTAAAATCCTCTTAAACAATCCGAACTTTTTTATTCATTTTTACAAGTTTCTTGGTAAAATTTCCTAAAAAATCCATAAAAAATATCTTAAATATACACTAATTTTTTAACTCAAAAAAATGTGGCTACCCTGTAGTATTACTGATTATTATTATCTGTGTTATTTTTGTCTAATTAGTTTCGTGTTCTGGTGTAATTTTTTTTTGATTTGAAATACATCGGTTTTATAAAAGCAATGTAGTCATAAGTTACAAAAAGAAAAAAAGAATACACATCACAATTATAGAACTTTTCATTGGTTAATTATTGCCTAATCAAAAAAAAAAGCAAATTGCTAAAAAAGCAATGTTAAGCAGATTTAATTAAAAAAAACCTTTAAAAACAAAGGAATCTAAAATGAATTAAACAAATATTAAGTTTTACTTTTTTCTTTAGTCTATATATTTCTTTAGCATACTTTAATATCATTCTAGATTTTAAATAGTTTTTTTAACAATGATTTTGCAATTTCAAATTATTTCATTTTTAAATTTTTTAATTGTTTTGTTTTTTCAATCAGTTACTTTTTTTTTGTTTGTTTTAAGTTTTTAATCCTGTTGCAACTGTAATGGATTAATGCAAAATTTAAAAATCATTAGAAATTTTAAATATTAGTTTATATTTTCAGAAGTTTATCAATTTAATATTTTTAAAATTCTGTGTAAAAGGAGATCTAAATACATAAAGCAGTCAAAAAGAAAAGAAATAAAGATAGGAGTTAATAATAATAAAAAAAGGAATACAGACACTTTTTCAATTGGGTATGAAAAAACAACGATATGAATTAGGAACAAATATGAATACAAAAGAAAAGTTAAAATGAAATTTATAATAATCTATTTAATAATACTGAACTTAATTGTAGTGCGCTTTAGAGCCTGTTTGACACGGTACCCTTGGCAGCCATTGCAACCAAGGTAATGACAAGAAAGAGTTGTTTTATAAGCTTTGTTTTATAAGAAGCTTTGTTTTATAAGAAAACCTGAATAAATGTGTATGCAATTATCTAACCTATGTAAACTTTAAGTTAAGTAATGTTAAAACAATGTAGAACATACTGAAGCAATTATCAAGTTTTACAGTTTGGTTTTCATTTAAAAATTGCATTGCGTCAAGCTCTCCTTAATTTTGATCTTTAACATTTTTTTCGTTAAAAAAGTTATTATATAGTTTTTAAAATGCCGAGCTTCTAAACAAGTAAGCCGTGGTTTAATTCCTACAATTGGCAAATTTTTTTTTTTTATAATTTTTTTCAATTATTTAGAAATACAAAATACTTTCAAAGTTTTATAGAGATTATATGCAAACATTAATACATAATATTATATGCTTTAACAAAATGATTTTTATAAAAGCTAAAAAATCTAAAAACATTTAAAAATATATATACACTTTTACTAACAAAAAGATTTTTAAAACCAGGAAAAAAATGTGTTGCATATGTGTCAAGATTAAGATAATTATTAATGTGCTCAGATTATTAGTTCTAATAAGCTGCGGATATTCTGAAAAAAAAATTGTCTTAAATTTAATAAAGAAAAAACTTAATAAAACAGTCCTGCTACTCCAAAAGGTGCTGCTGTGGAGGCAAAAAAAAAAAAAAAAGCCTGTAGCTACAAAAAAACTGTAAAAGTTTCTTTAGAACATCAAAAGTTTTTTTTACCTACATTTATATTTTTACTATAAATATGTTGCAGCCGTTTTTCAAAACGCCTTAATATGCTTATTACGCATTTCAAGAAAAATGCAATTTAAAAAAAATTGTAAGGAAAAGTTATTTGTTTATATATACTGTTTATAAAATGTAAAAATCCACTTATATAACGTTTTATCCAGGGTTGTATGTAATATAAGTAAACTTTTCTAATAATTACAAGTCTTTTTTGCTCAAGCTGTTATGTTTTGATTTTTTGTAGGTATGTTATTATATTTTAAAAAATTGACAAGATTGAAAAAGCACAAAACATATTGTCTCATCCAAGTAGAAAATTTAAAACTTCAATTTTAGATTTGCCCCTCTCTTGATAATTTCTGATTGCAAAAATTATGTTATCTGATTCTTAGACCATTAAAAATAATAGTCGAGGCTTTTTTGTAAACCGTTGAAGCTACAATTTTTTTGCATATGTGACATCACTTGTGGAAAAAAACTAGAAAAACAGTTTTATTTAAATTAAAAAAAAAAACTTCTTCTATTAAAGATATACAGAATATATTTTTATGGGATATATACTAATAAAGACAAAAATATTTATTTATTACTATTGTGATGAATACAATATCTTATCCATGAAATAATATATATGTACCAGTTTTATATATTTTTATACATTTGTAGGCAACATAGTTAAAATTAATCAAAAAATGTAAGATAAATGTCAAAAAAACTTGACGCATAAAATTTTTTTCATTCAACTTTTAGATTAGCTTTTAATATTATTAACAGTTTAACAGTTTGTAAACATAATCATAAGAATAAACTTTTTTTTTATGACTATGTTTTAGTGGTCTAAGATCTTCTTAGTTCCATTTGCATAGCGTTATGTACAAATGCCTGTACGTGTAAGCGTCTTTAGCGTATGTTGTATTTGTAGGCATTATATAAAATAATATATTTATAAAATGTGAAAACTTTATAACTTTATTTTAAATTTTAGAAATCTTTTTTGCTATATTATTATTTTTTGCTATAAATATATAAGCAAGATTTAAAAAATTTTAAAATTTATTACACAAAGAAGAGGTCTTAAACCCCCCAAAATAACACTGATACAGCCCACTTAACAACTGAGCTATCAATGAAATGCATTTAGCAGAAAAACCAATCTAATTATAAGTCTCTTATAAGCTCTGTGTATGCGGAAAAGGTGCGTATGTTACTTTTTTTTGCTTTTAAAGTTTTTTTTCAGAACAAAATTATTTTACTAAAAGGTAAGGAATATAAGGAATAGGTATAGAAATAGTCATTGTGGAATAGGTATGTAGAGAAACGGTAGGTTTGGTATAGACCCGAATCTGGAAAGCTAGGATATATATAGAAAAAGGTTTCGAATAGACAAGTATTGTGCTCCTTGTTTATGCTTAAATCACATTTTTTATACTCATGAAAGTTTACTAATTTAATATCTACCTGTCTCTTATCGCTCAGCAACTTATTAAGATTGTGAACTTCACCACTAAACTGATTTATTTTGTGGTTAGTTTCATAATTAAAGCATTGTATGCAAAATTTAAGTCTTTTTTGTCTTAGTTGCTATTTTTTTACTTTTACAACCTTGTCATTTCTAATACCAAAGTAATAATTTGCCATGTCAATCAGGGTTGGCAAAAAAACCAACCCAAAAAAACCCAACCCAAAAAAACCCACCTTAAAAAAGCCTAAAAAAACCAAAATATATTTGGGTTTTTTTTAAAAATATCCTACTCTATAACTGATAACTCTGATTTTAACACTTTTAATGCTCTATTATCAGCAAGTGCAACTTTTATGCTGTAATTACTCTTGTAAACACTGTATTTATATACAAAATGGTATTTAGAATGTATCCAAATTAATATTATTGAAATATGTATTTAAACATTAAATTAGTTAAATACTTATAAAGGAAATAAAAATTATTTTATTAACTAAATTTTAATGTACAAGACATTACTAGTTATTTAGTATCTTTATTCTCCTCTCGAATGTCTATATTTTCAAACAAGTGTTCTATAGATGTCACTTTGTATTGGTATTTGATCATTTATTTTTTAAAGCTTATGTTGTAAAACGTGAATTTCAGTACAAAGCCACAAGCAAAATACTATATATAAAAACTGTTAAACTTTATTCACAGTCTAGAAATGGAAAGTTGTCAGACAAAAAAAAAATGCTACAGTTTACTAGGCTTGTCCTTATTAAGTGCATACAACTTTAAAACATAAAAAAAAATTGTGTTATGTGCAAGGAAGTTTCATTCAATGAGAGAACATGTTGAAAACTTGTATACAGTTTACAAGGACAAGATTTGTTGGTAAAAATGATACTCATGCTCAGGTTTTCAGGTTTTGAATATTTTGCATCAGCTACAAGTTTAAAACACGTACCGTCAACAGGGATCATTATGAACAGCGGGTTGAAAATGAACATCAGTACCAAGTTTGCTAAAATGTGAAGAAACACATGCAATAGAGCTATATATTGTGTTACTTTCAGTTGCAAAACTGAGCTGGTAAAAAATCTTTAAGTAAAAAAAAAGAATCTGGTGGTGAAGACACTGTAATGGTTATTAACAAATTCATTTTAGATATTTCAAGAACAATCAAAGCTTATACACAAACTCATTTGCAAAACAAATCTCCCCATAATCTAAAAAATAAAATATTATAAAGTGTCAATATCATCCCAAATTGGCTAATCATTATTCTCTAATCTTAAACATTTGGATATAATTGCTAAATTATTTTATGTAATTTTGTATAAAGAAATATTTTAAATATTGGTTACATTATTTAAGTTCTAAATATCCATGTTAGATTAGCTGAACTTTCTCTTTCTGATCATTCTTACAAAGATTGTCGATTGATGATGGAAGCCCAAAAACTTGGCTTACCGATCGAAGCTAATCTTGCTATTTTAAAAATACTAATATGATCATATAAAGTATAAAAATAAAGATAATTACTGCATAATGTTGATCAGGCCGATAACTTTTCCACGAAGCTGGACAGTATAATGTTCTGTTAAAAAAAAAATTAGTGATGTAAAATGTAACAGTTTTCTTCTATGATGCAAAAATATTTAAAAAGTGTTTATAGCCATCCTGATTGACAATAACTTACAAGGTTGCAACATCTTGTTGCAAACTTGTTGATTACATGTTGCAAACTTAGTTTTTAAAATGATATGTTGAGCATGTTAGTATAAAAAACTAGTTTGCAACATTTATGTTGTATTACTAACTTTGAATAACTCAATTGTTGTAATAATTTTTATAGTGATTTTTTTTTTAGTCAAAAAATAATCTGAACATGTTTTTAATTTAGTGCAATTAATTAACATCATTTATAGTTGATGGAGTCCCTTTTTGCACTATAGATATAATGTGCTAGTAGACTAGTGGTAAAACATTTGGCTCGTAATCAGAAGGTTGGGGTTTAAATTACCTCTGCTCAAATCACTGTGCTTAATTTATTTCTCTGCACAGCATTAATGTTGTTTGTTAGTAAAAATAGTAATGTTAAGGATTGAGATAAAACATTTTTTTTTAATGAATTGCTCATTTGACTTAAGTGGTCACTGGAGCAATAGGGAGGTGAATTTATGAAATTAAAAAAAATTATCCTACACATACAATGATAAAAATTTGGTATTTTGATTGGTTTTTAAAAAAACCCATAAAACCCAATAAAACCAAAAAAACCCATTTGGATTGGGTTATTTTTAAAAACCCAGGGTTTTTTCTAACATTTTGGAGTCAATCTTGTCATTATTTTGTTTTTTACACTCTTATCTTAATAGCTTTGATTTGCACCGTTCGGGTTCAGTCAAATCAGGATTTATAAACACATTTTCGTAGGTTTTATCTTTCTTTAATTCCTTGGCATTTTTAAAAACAGAATTACGTTCTAATGTATCAGTTAAAACAACAATATATGGAGCTTTATATCCATTTTTTGACTTTAATTTGATAACATTTTTGATTTTGACATTGACCTTCAACTTTTCCATGATTGTTTCAATATTTTGTTTATCTTCTTCAATTGTTTTGACTTTATCACTTAATGCTGATTCCTCTAAATCAAAAATAACCAAGTTATTTTCTCTTTTATCTCTTTCTTTGGTTTCATTTGCGATAGTATTAATAATTTGCATTTGATTTGGAATTTTTTTTTCTTTACAAGCCTAATCACCTGTCATTGCTGGACTAGATTTTGATTTAGAATTTTCTAAGTCAAGAACTCTCTTAGTCAGGTATTATATTTAAAGTTTCAATTATTTTTTTTAAATCTACGATTATTGCTTCTTGCTCACATTTGTTAGTATTGAAATCACCTAGTTGCAAGTTAACCATTTGGATTACTGGATAAGAGGGCTACCACCCTAAATAACAGTGGATTACCTCCTGTCAGTGAAATTTTATTGTTGTTATTATTAGTTTTGCTTCACAAACGAATGTGGCTTATTAACACAAATAGAACGTTAAGTTTTTTGTGTTATGAATATGACCATCACAAAAATTAAATTGTAGCTTAAAACAAACTTTCAAATATAATGAATTTAGATATTGATTCAGAACTAAGAACTGGTGCTGCAGAAAATTAAATGGAGTTTCACTTCACCAATCAATTTTATAACTTGACACTGAATTCATCACAGCAGAATTTCCTTCTCAATCTGAAATAATTAATTTTTTTACCAGAGGCAACAGTTTTTCTTTAAAATAGCTGAAAAATGATGAAAATCAAAAAAATTTTGAAAGTATAATTAAGTTTAGAAACATTGATGCAGAACATTGTACCCGAGACTGACTTGTCTGGTGTAAGCACGAGGCTTATTTATATTACTTTCCTTGTCAGTTATTTTAGAACAGTGTTTGCTCCAAGCTAAGTAGTGCTTCCAAATCAGCATTATCTACAGTTGAAGGCTGGCCAGCTAGTGCCAATTGGCGCAAGGCATGTATCAGGATTCCAGATCATGATATGAATAATAGAGAATGTTTTCTAGAATGGTAGAAATTAGAATAGTGTTTTTCAATTCAAAACAGTATTGATAATTTTATTGAATCATCAATTAATGTTATCAAATTTGGTGTTATCCTTTTAGAAGAACATAGCTTTGCTTTCCAGGAACCAAAACATTTTAGATTTGAAAGATTTGCGTTCTAACTAGGACCATATTTTAAAGGAATACATTCTAAATATCCAAAAAGTTGCAATTAAATTACCTTTCAAATGATTCATAAATTTAATTTATTACAGAATATTTGGATTTTGTTGAACGGCATGTTTTAAAAAAAAGGAATTCCTTAAATTACTTTACAATAGTATCAGATTCTAAAACAGTCTCATCTCATGTTAAGTGAACAATAATTATTTTGCATCAGCTTCATTATGAATCCTAATATGAAAACCTGGAAAATTTTTTGAAATCTGTAAATTGTTGTTTTAAAAATGGTTCTGAACTTGCTTAAATGATTAGAAAAATATTAGAAGTAATGCTATTCCATTTGCTGATTGTTGGATGCAAAGTTATGACAATGTGCAAAATATGTCAGGCAAATACAAGGGAGCGCTAGCTATAATAAAAGAATAGTGTCTAACTGCTATGTATATTTTTTTTGTGGCTGGTACCTATTTTTGGAACTATGAAAAGGGTATACACCTTATTCAGCTCTTGTCCAAAGAGATGGGAAATACTATCAAAGCATATTGGTTGTTGTCATCATGGCATATCTGGCACCAGATATTCACATTGAGTTGATAGAGTCAAGCATATGTAGCTCATCTTTTGGGAGTAAAGCTGAATTTAGAAGACTTGCTCCAGCTTAATCTTACTTTTTAACAAAAAATGAGATTTGTGGAGCAATTTATAATATCAACTTTATCTGCATCATGGTGTCGGTTGTGGGGCACAGAATGTTAATTCCTATTAACTTTTGCAACAAAATCATTCAAGCTTGTAACTCAACTTTAGATATGGAATTTATTTTGCTTACTTTCTCAACTAGTAGCGTAGCAGTTGGAAAGCGATCTAAAATGCAGCTAAACTTGTTGCATCTAAAGTATATTTCAAAACCTCAGTATTCATTTGAGGGTATTTTTTACAACACCAGCAGCAGTAGTATCAGCCTAAAGAAGCTTCAGCAAGCTTAGACTAATCAAAAATTATCTTAGGTCCACCACGAGTCAGGATCATCTCAGAGATCACCTTAAGGATTACCTTAAAGATTACCTTAAGGATTAGGGTGTCCCATATTTATAACTGATAAAAATTTTTGTGGATAATTTTGTTGCAGTCCCTCTTGAAAGTTTCTTAATGGTCCCACTAAAACAACTAAATTTTTTTATGACAATTGAAAAATATTTAGGTGTCCCCTAAGAGTCTAGAATTTTTGTATAAATTTTGAAAAAATTGACCAAAGTAACTTTTTTTCTAAAATCCACCACCGCTTTTATTCAATTAAAACTAATTTGGCACTGTTCAAACAGCTATACATGTAAAACAAAATACTAGTAAAGATTATATTCTACAAGTGACAAGTGTCTTAAGCAGAAATTTAGCAAAAATTATTAAAAACAGATTTTTTAGATATCTTATTTATTTACTTTTTACAAGTTTTTTACTTTTATTGTAGAATAAAGACTGTGAAGCAATGGCAAAGTGTAAACCTTACACAACTCGAAGTACCGACATGATCTGGTTGATTGGCCATCTATGTGACATAATAACTGGAGCTTGCCTTCCTTTAGGTCGTGATGTTATGCAGAATTTTGTTTACTTCCAGAGGAAGCAGAAACTGAAAGTTGCTCAGAGTTCACAGCAAGTACACGACCAGCTACTGCCCTTCTGGATGAAATCGAGGTTACCGGTCCAACACAAACCAGATATTGTTCAAAAGATTAAAGATCTTTACTCACAGCATGTTGGACTAATGAAACATCGTTCAAGGAATAAAGCTAAGGATCAACAGAACCAAAAAGAATACAATTAAAAACTGGATGTTTTGTTTGATATCAGTCATGCTGATTCTGACAATCTTATCAAGAATGAGGAAGACCGACAGTTTCTAAAGTTGCAGAAAGAATCTAGAATCGGATGCATTGGATCTGTGGACAATAAAATGTTTTTCCGCGATAAGCGTTTAGCAAAACGTAAAGAACGATTAGTACTCCAGCAAAGAGCAGCTTCAGCAAGACAGTAATTAATGCAGGAAGATGTGGAAACTGAAGATGAAGATGAGGAAACAGCAGAATCATCAAAGATGTGCTCCTCAGATGATGAAGAATCTATGGATGAATTTGTTGTAAAGTCTCCAACCAATGATAGACCAACCAAGCAACCCAAGAGTGCTGGTGTAATGACTTCAAAAGTGGCTGCTGTATTAGATGGTACAAACATCAGCATTCGTAAATCATGTGCTTTGATACAACAGCCTCAAATACCTGCAGACTGAGTGGAGTCTGCACTCTTCTGGAGAAGGCTCTCGGTCGCAATCTGCTATAGATGGCATGTCACCACCACATGTTTGAGGTGTTGTTGTCTGATGCATATGGAGTGTGTCTAGGTCCGTCAACTGGACCGGATATTTTGATTTTTTAAAGATTCCTAGAGAAACGGTCAGAGTTGGTCCACTGTCAGCTTATGCCTCGACCAGTGTCATTGGTGAGTGCAAGTGACAATCTGAAGGAGTTAATTGCTGAGCAGCTTCAACTCAGCCATCCACGAGATGACTATCGAGAATTTCTCCAACTCGCGGCTTATATGATTGGTTTAAAATGCGCTGGGGCAGCACCAGTTCGCAAGCTTGATGCCGTTCACAGAGCATGTTGGATGGCCAAGGCGATTTATGCAATAAAGATAGAATTGCTTTTTGATGGTAATGAAGCTGTTATACAGTTAACTGCTTGTGAATTACAGGGCATTCAGAGATTTAATAGATTTGTTGTCAATGTCTATATTCAATCTTGGTTTTCAAGTCGAGATATTGCTGATGCACCATTGAATGACATTCTATTGATTCAAAGGCTGCTTTTGTATGAAGATGCTGCTTTGCAGACAAAAGGTTTGAAGATGATGAAGCGTCACTTCTGGTACCTCAGTCAAGAGCTAGAAACAGTTTCCTTGTTCTCTCAGCATACATCTCTAAAGAAAAAACCCAGCTTGTGTCGATAATGAAAAGTGATTGAGGATCGCATTTGCTTAAGTCTCTTCCAAAAACAACAGCGGAATTACTCATTTCTCGAAG